>VHKM01001141.1:0-154193 GCA_007210695.1 Neogobius melanostomus | reverse complement strand
GGAGGGGAGAGAGAGGGGAGGAAGGGGGGAGGAGGGAGGGGAGGAGGAGAAGAGGCGGGAGGGGGAGGAGGGAGGAGGAGGGGAGGAGGGAGAGAGAAGAGGGGGGAGGGGGGGGGGAGGGGAGGAGAGAAGAGGGGGAGGAGGGGAGGAGGGAGAGAGAGAGGGGGGAGGGAGGGGAGGAGGGAGAGAGATGAGGGGGAGGAGGAGAGAGGGGGGGAGAGAGAGGAGGGGCGGGAGGGAGAGGGAGAGAGGGAGAAGAGAGAGGAGAGAGAGGGGGAGGAGAAGAGGAGGAGGGAGGAGGAGGGGGAGGGGAGAAGGGAGGGGAGGAGGAGAGAGAAGGGGAGGAGGGAGAGAGAGAGGGGGAGGAGGAGGGGGGGAGGAGGGAGAGAGAGAGGGGGAGGAGGGAGAGGGAGAGGAGGGAGAGAAGAGAGGAGGAGGGAGAGAGAGGGGGAGAGGAGAGAGGAGAGAGGGAGAGAGAGAGAGAGGGAGGGAGGAGGGAGGGGGAGGAGGGAGAGAGAAGGGGAGAGGGAAGGAGGAGGGAGAGAGGGAGAGGAGGAGGGAGAGGAGGAGGGAGAGGGAGTGGGGAGGGAGAGAGAGGAGGGGCGGGAGGGAGAGGGAGAGAGGGAGAAGAGAGAGGAGAGAGAGGGGGAGGAGAAGAGGAGGAGGGAGAGGAGGAGGGAGAGAGAGAGAGAGGGGGGGGAGAGGAGGGAGGGAGGAGGAGAGAGGGGAGGAGAGAGAGAGGGGGGGAGGGAGAGAGGGGGAGGAGGGAGAGGGAGAGAGGACGAGAGAGAGAGAGGGGAGGAGGAGAGAGGGGGGAGGGAGAGGGAGGGGGAGGGAGAGAGGAGGAGAGAGGGAGAGCGAGGAAGGGGAGGGAGAGAGGGGGAGTGAGGAGAGGGAGAGGAGGAGGAGAGAGAGAGGGGAGGAGAGAGAGAGAGGGAGGGAGAGAGGAGGAGGAGGAGAGAGGGGAGGAGGAGGGGGAGGGGAGGGAGGGAGAGGGAGGGGGGAGAGCTTCCACCACCCGAGCCACAAAAGGAGGCTACAGGAAAAAGGAAGAGGACAAACGAGGAGATAGATTGAAAGACTGTGTGGAGCGGAGGGAGCTGCGCAGCGAGGGAGAGGTGGAACTGACCAGTGCAGGACACCACGCTCTGGAAACAGGGGACAAACCCAGGAGGCGCATGCGAGGATCAGTGGAGACTGAGGGCAGCCTGGTTTCCCCGCCTCCACCAAACTGGGCTCAGGTGACTCACAGTGGCTCAGGACTTAACACGCTGAACACAATGTCCTTCTTTAAAATTCACTTACTCATACAGCGCCCTAGAGTGGCTATAAAAAGCCTGGTGTGAGTGGCTTATGTGTAATCGTTAATTGCCCCAGGGCAGCTGTGGCTCTAACAGATGTTCACCTCCCATACATGATAATAATGACGACAGTGAAGCAGCTCCGACTTACCATTGTTTCAACTCAAGAAACAGACGAGGAAAGTGGCAGGAAAGACCTCAGAGAGGGAGGGGCGGAGAGAGAGAGAGAGAGGGAGGGGGGAGAGAGAGAGAGGAGGGGGTAAGGAGGAGAGAGGAGAGGGGGGGGAGAGGGAGGAGAGAGAGGGAGGGGGGGAAGGAGGAGAGAGAGAAGGGAAGTGGGGGGGAGAGCGGGGAGAGAGAGGCGAGGGGGGGAGAGAGGGAGGGAGATGGAGGGGGGAGAGAGGGGAGCAGAGGAGGGGGGGAGAGAGGGAGAGAGAGAGAGGGAGAGAGGGGGAGAAGAGAGGGAGGGGGGGAGAGGAGAGGAGAGGAGGGGGGGGAGAGAGAGAGGGAGGGAGGGGGGGAGAGGGAGAGAGGGGGGGGGAGGAGAGAGAGGAGAGAGAGGGAAGGGGGAGAGAGAGGAGGGGGGGGAGAGGGAGAAGAGAGGGGAGGGGGAGAGAGAGAGGGAGGAGGGGGGAGGGAGAGAGAGAGGGAGGGGAGAGAGAGAGGGAGGGAGGGGGGAGAGAGAGAGGGAGGGAGGGAGGGAGGGAGAGAGAGAGGGAGGAGGGGAGAGAGGGAGGAGAGAGAGAGGGAGGGGGAGAGAGAGAGGGAGGGAGGGGGGAGAGGAGGGAGAGGAGAGGAGAGGAGGAGGGGGGGAGAGAGGGAGAGGGGAGAGAGAGAGGGAGGGAGGGGGGAGAGGAGGGAGAGGGAGGAGAGAGAGAGAGAGAGGGAGGGAGGGGGGAGAGAGAGGAGAGAGGGAGAGGGAAGGGGGGGGAGAGAGAGAGAGAGAGGGAGGGGAGGAGGGGGGGAGAGAGAGAGGGAGGAGGGGGAGAGAGGGAGGGAGGGAGAGAGAGAGAGAGGAGGGAGGAGGGGGGGAGAGAGGGGGAGAAGAGGAGAGGAAGGGGGGAGAGAGAGACGAGAGAGGGGAGGGAGGGGGGGAGAGAGAGAGAGAGGGAGAGGGAAGGGGGGGAGAGAGAGAGAGGGAGAGGAGAGAGAGAGAGGGGAGGGGAATGAGGAGAGGAGGGAGAGGGAGAAAGAGAGGAATGTGTCGGACACGGGTTCTTGGAGAGCGCGCGCGGCTGTAAACATCTGGATTCGTGTCAAACCCTCCCCCCTCCTCCCCCTCTCCTTGTCAGGCACGAGCACGCACGCCCCCCTCCTCCCTCCCTCCCCCTCCTCCCTCCTCCTCTCTGGTTCTGATGGAGATCTGATCTCTGTCGTGAAGCCGCTCGGCTCTCGGACACTTTTTACCCCCCGGACGGCGCGCTGCGTGTGGGACACGGCTCTGCGCGCACCGCCCCGCGCTCCCGGAGCTCCTGGAGGTTTCCAAACTCTTTTGTCCCGGGATTCGATGCTCGGAGCCCGGCTGGAGGACTAACACACACCGGGGGAGACGCGCAGAGGGGGCCGGCAAACGGAGCTTCTTCTTCGGCTGCAGATCGTTCATGTCTCCGCTGACACCCGCCGCGAGGTACGACCGCTTTTTACTCCTTTTTACTCCTTTTTTACTCCCTTTCGACACTTTTGACTGTTTTTGCTCACTTTGTAACTCGAAGGGAGACGTGTGAAAACTTTGGCGCACGAGCATCACCGATTTAAAGCCCCGTTCCGGATCGGTAGGGGGCAGCGCGAATATTTTCTTGAAAAACTCCTAAAATGGTCAGTATCAGCTGCGGCTCGAGGAACTGAGCACCTCCTTCATCCATGTTTGTAACTTTGAAACCATTTCCAGCTTCAGTTTAACCAGACGAGCTTTACTGTGGTTCAAGTTCAGAAAAGACTCAAAGACGTTTCGCTCCGGTTTACGCGGAGGAACGGGACTCACGAGCGCAGATACGCGACAAAGGAAAACGTCCCTTTTCTCGATTAAAACCGCGTCCAACTGGCTTCATTTCCAGCTCGTGACCTAATTACGTTTGCAGACGTTGTGACGTCCCTCAGAGATCTTTCACAAACAGCTTTAGGACCGGGTTTATTATCGGACTGTGTGCAGTTTTGTGCAGGCCCTGGTTCCCTGGTTCTGGTTCAGACCCGATGGAGCCTCGCGCGGAATGACGTCACCTGTGATCAGTAACAGGCAGCGCAGACAATGAAGAGAGAGAGGAGGAGGAGGGAGAGTTCAGTCAGTGTGAGATCAGGTCACTTCCATTTTTAAAACTATTATGGGAGAAGCTGCAGGATCGAATAAAGTCCACTTCCGTTATCTGGCATTTAACCCCTTAACCCCCACCTGAACCGTCCGGCTAAAGCTTCACAGTTTTAGAGACACAGCTCAGATACACCGTCTGAACTCTGATGAGCTAAACTCATGAGCTCATCATATGTGCAGCTTCTTACATTTACTCATAAAACGGTCTGTGAATCATTTGCAATGACTTTACTTTACTTGACTTTACTTTAGAAAGTGCCAGAGTCGCCTAAAAAAACATATTCATACCAGGAAGTACAAACAGATAAAACGTCTTCCTCTGTGCACTCGCGGCGCGTATAAAAGCCTGTGTTAGAAACACATAAAAACAGATCGAGAGGACGAGACTAGAACCAAGTAAAACACATGGACTCAACTTATACAGCACTGTTCTACCTGCTTTAGGCCCAAAGCGCTTTACATCAAGGACCCGCCCACCCATTCACTCTCATTCATACACCAGTGTACGCTGGAGACAACAGGGTGAAGTGTCTTGCCCAAGGATACAACGACAGTGTGCACTTTTAGGAGCTGGGATTGAAACCACCGACCTTCCCACCATGAGACGACCCGCTCTGTAAACAGGTCTGCAGAAAATCTGCGGAAAATCTGCAGAAAATCTATGTTTTTTCCACAATTGGACAGAATTCTGCAAATTTTTCCCATTGACTTATAATGGGGCTTCCTCAAATTCATGGTTTTCAACAGTTTTTACTGATTTTTCCGCAACTTGTCCTTATTCAGAAAAAATCTGCCTTCTGCAGTTGTATGGGGAATTCTGCCCATTCATTTGTATGGGGAATTCTGCCCATTCATTTGTATGGGAATTCTGCCCATTCATTTGTATGGGGAATTCTGCCCATTCATTTGTATGGGGAATTCTGCCCATTCATTTGTATGTGGAATTCTGCCCATTCATTTGTATGGGAATTCTGCCCATTCATTTGTATGGGGAATTCTGCCCATTCATTTGTATGGGGAATTCTGCCCATTCATTTGTATGGGGAATTCTGCCTCATTCATTTGTATAGGAAATTCTGCCCATTCATTTGTATGGGGAATTCTGCCCATTCATTTGTATGGGAATTCTGCCCATTCATTTGTATGGGGAATTCTGCCATTCATTTGTATGGGGAATTCTGCCTCATTCATTTGTATAGGGAATTCTGCCCATCATTTGTATGGGGAATTCTGCCATTCATTTGTAGGGAATTCTGCCCTTCATTGTATGGGGAATTCTGACCCCTGATGTTAAAGAGACGATTATTGTGAGTTTGAGTAAAGTTAGATGAATTGTCCAGCCCTAGTCGAACCTGCGACCTTCTCACTGTAAAGCACAAGGGCTAACCGCTGCGCCACCGTGCTGCTAAACTACTTGTGCATAATAATAATAATAATAATAATAATAATAATAATAATAATAATAATAAAAGCTGTCAGATAAGTGTTAAGCTTTGAGACTTAACTCTGCCCAGTCTCACATGCACCAGCGTCACAATAATCTTTCAAAAGGCGGCGTTCACGTGACGACACAACATCGTAAACAGTGGTAACTACGGTAACAGGATTTTATTTATGCTTAATATTTCTGTAACACTGGACCGACAGGAAACAGGAAACCGTCCCAAAGTCCACATTCTGTCGCATTTCTGCCAAGATTTTTCTCAATTCTTCATCATTTCCTTTTTCCAGCTTTTGTCAATAATGTTCTCACACATTTCCCTCAAGTAGTTTTTCTGTTTCATTTAATTTTTTCCCTTTATTATTATTATTTTTAAAATATTTCCCCCCCAATTTCTCCTGTAATTTTAGTGAATGAAATATCGCTGAATATCGGCTTGGGTTTCTGGTTAATGTCTCTGTAACGGCCGGACTGATCCACATGAAACAAAAACTGTCCTAAAGTCCAGCGTCTCCTGTCTCAGCGCAGATGAACTCAGGTCACATGACTCGCTCATAAAGGCGCAGACAAAAGGACTTTCACTTCAGGTTTCTTCTCTCTGAACTCCCTGAAGTATTTGCAGTATTTGCCCTGTTGTAGTACACAGCAGTACAGCTCAGTGAGAGAGTGCGGTGCGTTCGGGGGCGGTGGGGTTTTACGACGCTGACAAACACAGATGTCACGGGTTCAAGTCCTTTCTCTGTTCGACTCGACCGACTTTAGCGTCTCAGTTTGAACTCTGTCAGTAAAAAAAGGAGTTTATTCTCTGAGATTTATCCCTGGTCTTTCCCATGCTTATTCATTCACAAATACTGACATGTTTGGTATCCATGTGTAGCAGGAAAGACGCTGTAATCCAAATACATTTGTTAAGTGTGACGTCACGACTTCCGCTTCCGGGTCCTGGCAGACGGGCAAAATATGCGAGAAAAAAACATAAAAGTCAACAGAGAGTTACTGAAGCTACTTATTTATCAGACTCATTAGCCAAAAATGCTGCACCTACTGCTAAAAAAGTCATATTTACTAAAGTCGCTACTTCCAGGTTAGCGTAGCTACCACGTAGCTTCCGTTAGCATTTTTCTCCGCTAACCCGGATGTAGCGATTTTGGCAAATATTACTTTTTTTTGTTTTTTGTAGTTTCTCGCACATCTGCGGACCCGGAAGTAGAGCTGTGATGTCACCACTTAACAAACGTATATGGTCATTTCCTTTATGGGAGACAGCAGCGGCTAAAGGGAGAAATAAACACAGGTTAAAGGGATATTTCAGGATGTTTGACATTGGGCCTCATTTCCTAGTTATCCAGAGTGTTGTTGATGTCTGGAGATATTTTTTCTTAAAATCATGCAGTTCTTATATTTGAAGAGTCTAGTGGCGCTAGGCTAGGGCAAGGCTAAAGCATGTCTATGGTATCAGTTAGCCTGCATTAAAAACAGTGTGACCCACTCCACAGTGCACCTGAGGTAAATCACTTATAACACCAGACTAACCATATAAATGTCTGTGTTAATAGAATCATGTTTGAAATAAAACTGACCTTGTATCACATGAATTACCGCATTTTGAGGGACTATTTTCTCGCAGATCACTCCGCCGCTGCGTTAGCTTACAGCCACGAAGCTGATGCTGCTCAAATATAAGTTATTTTAAATGATTCTATTAACACAGACATTTATATGGTTAGTCTGGTGTTATAAGTGATTTACCTCAGGTGCACTGTGGAGTGGGTCACACTGTTTTTAATGCAGGCTAACTGATACCATAGAAATGCACTAGCCTAGCATTAGCCTAGCGCCACTAGACTCTTCAAATATATGAACTGCATGAATTTAAGAAAAAAATATCTCCAGACATCAACAACACTCTGGATAACTAGGAAATGAGGCCCAATGTCAGAAATCCTGAAATATCCCTTTAATGTCAGTAACCTACAGCAGAAGTTTGGAAGGTAAAAAAAGTTTGGAAGAGACGAGAGAAACAGAGGAAGGATTTGTGCAGATCTGATTTATTGAGCTTTGAACCAAAAACAAACCCATGAGACATTTTTCACTAATAACTAGTTTATTCAAAAACTAACCAGATCCAGAATCCCTCTGAGCGTCGGCAGCTAAAGCGCTTTATCTTTGATCCTTGAGCAGCCATCCTGTACCTAAGGGCCAGGACGTATACAGTAGGGCCAGGGTTTGACTTTCCTTTCATTCCGTTCTGGCTTCGTCTTGTTCTCACACGTGGACTGAAGTGTCTTGCCCGAGGACACAACGGCACAGAGGTAGTAGCAGTATTTGCAGTGACTTTCGTGGCGGCAGTACTCGCTGTATTTGAAGTATTTTTGCTGCAGTACGTGACGAATACTGCAGTCGGAGCGTGTTTTACGGCCGTCGTCTCATTAGATCGTTATGGGTTTAATGAGTCTGTGGTGGCGGCGAGAGACGGCGTTCTACCACACGCCAAAGCCTCGGCCAATCACAGGGCGCCAAACCCTCGGCCAATCAGAGAGCCCTTTAGGGATTTAGCTAAGTAAGAGAAAACATCGATGTTGAGATGTTTGTCTGGTTTCCTCCTTAAAGGAACAGGCCAGTGTTTCTCCAGACTGAGATCTGTTCTTCCCTGAGCTTAGACGAGTTGATGCGTACCTGTGTGGTGTTTACGCGTGCGCTCAGTCATGAAACTGAGCTCTTCCACGTTTCCTTTATTTAAATACAGTTACATGAACCTTCACATGATCCAAGTCTAGTTACATAAAAAGGGGAACTATATTATTACTACGCCTTAGAATATAGTTCCCTTTTATCCGCTTAGAAAATCCACAAGTTTCATTTTGTGTAACTAGACTTGGATCATGTAACTGTATTTCAATAGAGACACGTGGAAGAGTTTGGACGCTTCGAGCTTCACCCCAAGAGGAGAGGTTCTAACAACATCTTTGGTCTGTTTGCATGACTGAGCGCACGCGTAAAGACCAGACAGCTACGCATCAACTCGTCTAAGCTCAGGGAAGAACAGATCTCAGTGTGGAAGAACGCTGGCCTGTTCCTTTAAAGGGACTGTTCCTCATTTTGAACCTTTTTAGTCAAAATGTGACAAAAAACATTTTTGTTTACCATCGAAAAAGGTTAAACCCCTTTTCGTCACATATTGACTATTTACCATAACAACATCAAACATATGGCACAAATGTCACACATCAAATGACTTTGACTTTTACAACATACTTTTATGGGGCAAAAATAATTTTACCTTAAAAAATAGAAATCAGGTATAGCTCCTTTAAGGCTCTACTGTATACATCGCTTCTGTCAGTCTACCCCAGGGGAAACTGTGGCTACAAATGTAGCTTACCACCTTCAGTATGGAGTGAATGAACCCCCTCCCTTTCATGTGTGAAGCGCTTTGGGTGTGACTAGTGTCATTTACTGTATAAAGCGCTATACAAATAAGATTCCCTTCCCCCCTACATGCCCTTCAGTCATGTGACTTTGTTGTTTTGGTGGCCATTTTGAATACTGAAGTAGAATTATGCAGTACTACAACATGTAACAATATCTCAGGATGACAACTGATTGATGGCATTTTTATGTCCTCGTAATCATTGAAGATAACAGTAAGAACACGGAACCAGAGTTTATATGAAGAAACCAGTGAGTCAGTGTTTAAGATGTTAGCATGCTACCGGTTAGCATTTAGCTTCAACAGCTCAGCCCTGACCCTGAACCACAAACATCTGGCCTTGGATCCAACATGTGACAGAGGTCAGAGCTGAGCTGTAGTATTTCCTCAGTGTTCATAGATGTGAGACACACATGTGTTTATCGTGTTGAAGCCATTGACAGTTGCTAACCGGTAGCATGCTAACGTCTTGAGCAGCTTAAACACTGACTCAGACTGAGACTCTGTTGACATGACAAACTGTAAAAATCCCAGAGAAAGGTTTTTCTGTTTCCACTTTGATGAGTTATTTTAGTCTTCAGAGTGAAGCAGATCTTTAGTAAATCCTGCTGTAGCTCCACAGACAGAGCTGCTACGTCTGTGACACATTAGCTGGTTTCTTCACATAAACGTGTGTTTTAACTGTTATCTTCTTGAGCAATGATTACGAGAACATAAAAATACCACTGTCAATCAGTCGTCTTTCATTTTCATCCTGAGTAGAGATATTGTTACTTATTGTAGTACTGCATAATTCTACTTTGGTTCTCAAAATGGCCGCCGGAACTATGCGTGATGTCATTGGAAACGCATGTAAACCTGATTTTTTTTATTACAAACAATGAAAGAGGAAGCCTCTAAATGAAATATTATTGGTCCAAAGTTATTACTTACTTACTTAACTTTCCTAACATATTCGTTGTATTCAAATTCTTCACAGGGACGAGTTTATGGTGAATCACTTTTCAGGCTCACATTCACAGAAATACTACAAAACAAGCCGGAAAGTTCATGAAATTGATACAAATGTTTTATTATTAGTTGTACAGTTTTGTGTGAGTTTACGATAACTAAAGGAGAAGAACACATTTCCTTTCATTAGTAGAAATAAAATCAGCTATAGAGCCTTTAACATTTTATCTCTGTGTGATGTTTATTCTCTGAGATTTATCCAGAAGTGACTCCGACATGTCTGTGTGGCTCCCTGGTCTTTCCCACGCTTATTCATTCACAAATACTGACATGTTTGGTATCCACGTGTAGCAGGAAAGACGCTGTAATCCAAATATGGTCATTTCCTTAGTGGGAGACATAACCTACAGCAGAAGTCCACCTGCAGAGTCTCCGCCTTAAAGGTCCGACAGGTGATTATGAACCAGGAGAGAGGAGGCTGAGGAGGCAGAGGAGGCTGAGGAGGCGGATGCTTCTGCTGCCGCGGGGGAGACGAGGGGGGAGGAGGTAGACAGAGAGAGCAACAAACCACAGTAAACAACGACTTTCTCTGGTGATTATGTTCAAGGAAAACCTCAGACGTGGAAGTATGTGGAGAACGAGAGAGTAGAAGAGAGAGGGGGAGGAGGGGGAGGAAACCACAGACCCTTCTCTGAGGAAACGTCGTGTGGAACATTGTTAACAGCCTACAGTTGAAAACGGAGAATCCTATTGTGGTAACTACGGCAACGGGTTTCTGGTTAAAGGATATTTTAGGATTTTTGTCATTGAGCCTCATTTCCTAGTTATCCAGAGTGTTGTTGATGTCTGGAGATATTTTTTCTTAAATTCATGCAGTTCTTATATTTGAAGAGTCTAGTGGCGCTAGGCTAGGGCAAGGCTAAGCATTTCTATGGTATCAGTTAGCCTGCATTAAAAACAGTGTGACCCACTCCACAGTGCACCTGAGGTAAATCACTTATAACACCAGACTAACCATATAAATGTCTGTGTTAATAGAATCATTTAAAATAACTTATATTTGAGCAGCATCAGCTTCGTGGCTGTAAGCTAACGCAGCGGCGGAGTGATCTGCGAGAAAATAGTCCCTCAAAATGCAGTAATTCATGTGATACAAGGTCAGTTATATTTCAAACATTATTCTATTAACACAGACATTTATATGGTTAGTCTGGTGTTATAAGTGATTTACCTCAGGTGCACTGTGGAGTGGGTCACACTGTTTTTAATGCAGGCTAACTGATACCATAGACATGCACTAGCCTAGCATTAGCCTAGCGCCACTAGACTCTTTTCTTAAATGAATTTAAGAAAAAAATATCTCCAGACATCAACAACACTCTGGATAACTGG
The DNA here is from genome assembly GCA_007210695.1 of Neogobius melanostomus. Classification (NCBI taxonomy): domain Eukaryota; kingdom Metazoa; phylum Chordata; class Actinopteri; order Gobiiformes; family Gobiidae; genus Neogobius; species Neogobius melanostomus. The sequence continues at coordinate 143,373 of VHKM01001141.1, read as the reverse complement.
GAAATGAGGCCCTATGTCAAAATTCTGAAATATCCCTTTAATGTGTCTGTAACGGCTGGACTGATCCACAGGAACTCAGGTCACATGACTGTCTCATAAAGGCGTCCGAAAGTGGAGACAAAAGAACCGCATTTTACTGCATTCCTTCAACATGATCCCCAAATTTTGTCAAATTGTTTTTTTTCCTCCAAAATTATTAATATAAATGTTTTTTACATTTTCCCAAATTTTCATAATAAAAAAAAATCTAAAAATGTCTGTATTTTTAGTATATTTTCCTATTTTTCCTGTGGTCAAGATGCTGAATATCGGACTTGGTTTCTGCTTGGACCGATCCTCAATTTTTTCACGTATATTTTTTCACATTTTTTCAAAATTTTGTCAAGAATTTTTTCCACATATTTCCCTCAAGTTTTCCTAATATTTCATTTTTTTATTTTTTTATTTATCCCAAAAATGTTTTATGATTACCAATTTTTTTGGTAAAATCTCCTGTTTTTTCCTGTGGTCAAAACGCTGAATATCGTTTCTGGTTAATGTCTCTGTAACGGCTGGACTTTTCCACATGAAACAAAAACTGTCCCAGAGTCCAGCGTCTTCTCTCTCGGCACAGATCAACTCAGGTCACATGACTGGTGTGTGAGTCCAAATAAAGAATGACTCACGTTATTGCAGGACGTGTGAGAATGTGGTGAAACCTGCAGGTTCTAGAACATCTCACTGGTCTGTGAGAACCTGAGGACCTTCAGACCCCTGCAGGTTCTAGAACATCTCACTGGTCTGTGAGAACCTGAGACCTTCAGACCCCTGCAGGTTCTAGAACATCTCACTGGTCTGTGAGAACCTGAGGACCTTCAGACCTCACTCAACCTGTGTAACTTTAGGAATTTGTTTGTGCGCGAGGCCGGACTGTGGAGAGACTGAAAATCCCGTTCCATTTGTGTCGTGTACAAATACAATTCCTTTCTTTTCCATTTCCTGCTCTGAGAGGCCGAGGTTCTGGAGCTCAGGTCAGAGACTCCAGGGAAAAGAGCCGACTCAGTCTGACTCACTTTAGAGAGAGGCCTCTTTAATCCAGGAACTTCCACCTTTTATCCCGGTTTCCCTCTCTCTCTCCCCCCCCCCCTCCCTCTCCCTCTTCTCCCCCTCTCTCCCCCCTCCCCTCTCTCTCCTCTCTCTCCTCCTCTTCCTCTCCCCCTCCTCTCTCTCCCCTCTCTCTCTCCCTCTCTCTCCTCTCTCTCTCTCCTCTCCCTCCCCCTCCCCTCTCTCTCCCCTCTCCTCTCTCTCCCCTCTCTCTCCTCCTCTCTCTCTTCTCTCTCCTCTCTCTCTCTCCTCTCTCTCCTCTCTCTTCTCTCTCTCTCCTCTCCCTCTCTCTCTCCTCTCTCTCCTGGGAACCTCTGGTATTTACATTCTTCTGAGTCGGGGTTCATGTTGTCCGAGGCTCAGACCTTCAGCTCTGGACTCTTTAACTCTTCTTCCTTCAGTTTTATCTGAGTCACTCCTTCTCCTTTATCACCGTTATACTTCCCACCTCGGCTAAACTAGTTGACGAGACGTAAAGGTTATTCCTGGCCCACAGTTAAACCCAGAAACCGATGAAGAAAGAAGAAAGACGTCATGTTTGGAGCCGAGTCAAGAATGTGAGTGAAACAAGAGCCAGGACTGAACCGAGCGAGAGCGAAGCAGAGACAAAGCCACTCAGAGGTTCTTCACGGAAATCCAACAAATCATGGAAGAAAACTTACTCTCTCTGCTCCAAACAAGGAGAGAAAAGAAAGCAGATAAGCAGACGACAGGACCAGCTTAGTTTAGAGGAAAAACAGCCCAAACACTGCCTTTACCAGCTTTATTCTCTGAGATTCATCCACAAGTGACTCCAACATGTCTGTGTCTTTCCCACGCTTATTCATTCACAAATACTGACATGTTTGGTATCCACGTGTAGACAGCAGCGGCTAAACACGGGTGGAATATACACAGGGCCGCATGTGCAGGTTTGGGAAAAGAGTTCATTCTTATTTTGTGAAGTCCTTTCTGTCATTTTTCAGCTTTAGAGTTGGTTTCTGTGACAATTATCAAAACATATACAATAATAATACAATGCATTCATTACAATAAAAACATGTACAAAACAAATATAAAGAACAGCAAAAGAAATGGATCATATACACCTGCATCCGATCATGGCAGAAATGTCATAATATCACTCATCAGACCTTGACCTGCCTCTGTGGCAAGAAAGAACCTGCTACACTTAAAGCGGCCATTTTAACCATAGACCGTTAAAAAAAATAGACTCCGCCTCCTCACTCCCCCCGTTTACCATAATGACCACGTTCAAGGGGGAATTCATGGCGGATTTACAGACTCCTCCTCCCCAGCTCTGACGAAGCATGTTCCTAATAAGGGCATAAGGGCGGGATCTTCACCGTAGACTCCGCCCTTGTGTGACGTGTAGCTCGCGCAGCTCCAATGCTAACAGGTTTCTTTAATTGTGACTAACCCAGCATTATCTCAGGAGGAATATGTAGCCGTAGAAAGTGTTTAAAAATATAAACCAGGCGTTAAAGTTGTTTTTAACGTCTCTAAAGTCCAATGCTTTTCAATGGGAGACTAGCGGCGATATGGAGGTACTACAGCAATGGCGGCCTCCAGTGTTGCGGTCATAAAGCAGAGCAGCCAGCGGCCATTGATTTGAACACAAATGTTCATATGATTATATGTACATTAATCATATACTAATAACAGAAACGAAGCAGAACTAAAACAACGGTCTCGTTTCATGTGCGATGTCTTGTACAAAGCGAGTAACAAAAGGCCATTAATACCTTTCTTTCAGCATGTTCCCACTGCCAAACATCAACATTACAGAGAGTCATTAGTTTCATGTTAACAGGCACATTCATATTCATATCATACTCCGTGATCTTGTCACCACCATCCTCAGTATAATATTCATTTGTGTGCAATTTTCCTTCCTTCTTTTTTTAATGTACATGTGTCATGTAAGCCCTACATCAGTTTTAATATTGACAACATATTTTAATTTAGTTTTAGTCTTAGTCTTTTGACGAAAATGTAATTCAATTTTAGTCAAAATTTAGTCAAAAACAATATCTTCAATTTTAGTCTAGTTTTAGTCGACTAAAACTGAAAGTAAATTTTGCATTTATAATCTTCATTATAATCATATTTAATCAGCTCCTCTGCTTCATGGAGCTGCTCCTTTGGCAGAGGATTTACATGATCTGAGGCTCTTTCAGACGGTCAATACAAGTTTGGATGATTTTAGTTTCTCCTTTTCATTTTTATTTAGTTTTATTTTAGTCGACTAAAATATCTGGACATTTTAGTCACAGTTTTAGTCCAATTTTAGTCGTCAAAAATATCACTTTGACTAAAATTAAGACTAAATATTTTAGTAGACGAAAATTAACATAGTTAACGCTCTACATAGTGTAGTGCGTTAAAAAGCCAGGGTGTAGAGCGGACCAGTAAAAGAGGACAGTAGCTCCCCATCAACAAACCCTAACAGCTGATTTTGTAGATGATGTTCCTATGCTGTGTGGTGCATTAAAAGACGAGGATTTATGAGCCTGTTGGGAGGGGATCCTCTCACAGATCCATGGCTCGTCTGCCCTGATTCTCTTTTCTGTATTTAGAGCAATAGAATGACAACCGTTCAGAGCAACAACTCTTCCTTAATTAATCAAATGTGAATTAATTAACATTTCAATTAGTATCATTTATTTGAGCTGAAACGAGTCACTTCCTTTAGTGTCCCGGGACCAACAGCGTCGAAACTCGGATCTAAAGATATAAACGTGTTTCTGTGTTGGTCCTGAGCTAACGTTCCTGTTTCCTTTGTCAGGTCTGCACTTCCTGTGACATCATCACACGATGCCTGAGGGATCGCGGCGCAGCAGCCAGAGGTCACACAACAGCTCAGGTGAGATTCCCAGCTGTCATTTAATCATACATTCAGCAACACTCAGGTCATTTAACATCACAACACTCAGGTCATTTATACATCAGGCAACCACTCACGTCTCATTTATACATCAGCAACACTCAGGTCATTTATGAATCAGCAACACTCAGCTCATTTATACAATCAGCAACACTCAGGTCATTTATAACATCAGCAACACTCAGGTCATTTTATACATTCAGCAACACTCAGGTCATTTATACTCAGAACACTCAGCTCATTTATAATCAACAAACTCAGGTCCTTTATACATCAGCAACACTCAGGTCATTTAAACATCAACAACACCAGGTCATTTATACATCAGCAACACTCAGGTCATTTTATACATCGCCAACACTAGTCATTTATACATCACAAGCACTCAGGTCATTTTATACATCAACAACACTCGGTCATTTATACATCAGCAACACTCAGGTTTTAAACATCAATCAACATCAGGTCCCATTTATACATGCAGCAACACTCAGGTCATTATACATCAGCAACACTCCAGGTATTTTATACATCAACACACTCAGGTCTTTATACATCAACAACACTCAGGTCCATTTTTATACATCAGCAACCACTCAGGTCATTATACAATCAGCGAACACTCAGCTCATTTATAACATCAGCAACACTCAAGTTCATTTATACAGTCAGCAAACTCAGCTCATTTATACATCAAGCAACCTCAGCACAATTTATACATCACTCAACACTCAGCCTCATTTATACATAAGCAACTCTCAGTCTTTATACATCAGCAACACTCAGGTCATTTATACATCGCAACACTCAAGCTCATTTATACATCAACACACTCAGGTCATTTATAACATCAGCAACCACTCAGGTCAAATTTATACATCAGCAACACTCAGGTCATTTAATACAATCAACAACAGGCTCAGGTCATTTATACCCTCAACAACTCTCAGGTCCATTTATACATCAATCAACTCTCAGCTCATTTATACATAACAACACTCAGCTCATTTATACATCAGCAACACTCAGCTCATTATACATCAACAACTCTCAGCTCATTATACATAACAACACTCAGGTCATTTAACATCAACTAACTCTCAGCTCATTACTACATCAACAACTCTCGTCATTTATACATAGCACACTCAGGTCATTTATACATCAACAACACTCAGGTCATTTATACATCAACACTCTCAGGTCATTTATACATCAACAACTTCACTCATTATAACATCACAACACTCAGGTCATTTATACTCAGCAATCACTCAGTCATTTAAACATTCAACAAACACTCCAGCTATTTATACATCAACAACTCTCAGCTCATTTATACATCAACAAACTCGGTCACTTTAATACATCAGCAAACACTCAGCTCATTTAAACTCAACAACATCAGTCAATTTAACATCAACAACACTCCAGCTCATTATACATCAGAAAAAACAACACATCAGCTCATTTATACATCAGCACTCTCAGGTCATTTATACATCAGCAACACTCAGGTCATTAATACATCAGCAACACTCAGGTCATTATACATCAGCAACTCTCAGTCATTTAGACATCAGCAAACACTCAGCTCATTTTATACATCAGCAACACTCAGGTCCATTATACATCAGCAACTCTATCAGGTCATTAACATCAGCAACATCAGGTCATTTATCATCAACAAAATCTCAGGTCAATTTAATACATCAACAACTCTCAGCTCATTTAATAGCATCAGCAACACTCAGTCATTTACTACATCAGCAACACTCAGGTTCATTTATACATCAGCAACTCTCAGGTCATTTATCATCAGCAACTCTCAGGTCATTTATACATCAAGCAACTCTTCAGTCATTTAAACATCACAACACTCAGTCTTATAACATCAGCAACACTCAGGTCATTATACATCAGGCAACCTCTGCAGGTCATTTATAATCAACAACACTCAGGTCATTTTACATCAGCACTCGGTAATTATACATCTAAGCCACACCAGGTCACATTTATACATCAACAACACTCAGTCATTTATAACACAAGCAACTCTCAGGTCATTTATACATCAACAACTCTCAGGTCATTATACATCAGCAACTCTCAGGTCATGTTTATACTCACAACTCAGGTCATTAATACATAGAACACTCCAGTCAATATACATCAGCAACCACTCCAGGTCGATTTATACATCAGAACTCTCAAGTCTTTATACATCAACGAAACACTCAGGTCATTTATACATCAGCACACTCAGTCATTTATACATCAGCAACACTCAGGTCATTTATTACATCAGCAACACTTCAGGTATTTATACATCACAACTCCAGGTCATTATACATCAGCAAACACTCAGCTCATTTATACATAGCTACTCTCAGGTCATTATTACATCACCAACACTCAGTCATTTATACATCAGCAACTCTCAGCTCATTTTATACATCAACAACACTCAGGTCATTTATACATCAGCAACACTCAGGTCATATACATCAACCTCAGCTCAATTTATACATCAGAACACTCAGCTCATTTATACATCAACAACACTCAGGTCATCTATACTCAACAACACTCAGGTCATTTTATACATCGCAACTCTCAGGTCATTTAAATCAAGCACTCTCAGGTCATTATACATCAGCAAACACTCAGTTCCATTTATACATCAGGCAACACCAGGTCATTTATACATAACAACACTCAGGTCATTTATACATCACCAACACTCAGGTCATTTAATACATCAGCACTCTCAGCTCATTTATACATCAACAACACTCCAGGTCATTTATACATCAAGCAACACTCAGGTCTTTATACATCAGCAACTCTCAGGCATTTATTACATCGCAACTCTCAGGTCATTTTACATCACAACACTCAGCTATTTATACATCAGCAACACTCAGGTCATTTATAACAGCAACACTCAGGTCATTTATACATCAGCAACACTCAGGTCATTTATACATCAGCAACTCTCAGGTCATGTTATACATCAGCAACACCAGCCATTTATACATCAGCTACTCTCAAGGTCATTTATACATCAGCAACACTCAGCTCATTTATACATCAGCAACACTCAGCTCCATTTATACATCAACAACACTCCAGTCATTTAAACATCAACAACACTCAGCTCATTTATACATAGCAACACTCAGCTCATTTATACATCAACAACACTCAGGTCATTTATACATCAACAACACTCAGTCATTTATACATCAACAACACCAGCTCATTTATACATCAGCAACAACTCAGCTCATTTATACATCACAACACTCAAGCTCATTTATACATCAGCAACACTCAGCTCATTTTATACATCAACCACACTCGGTCATTTAAACATCAACAACACTCAGCTCATTTTATACATCAACAACTAACTCAGCTCATTTATACATCAGCAACATCTCAGCTCATTTATACATCAGCAACAACTCAGCTCATTTATACATCAACCAACTCAGGTCATTTAACTCAACAACACTCAGCTCATTTATACATCAGCAACACTCAGCTCATTTATACATCAACAACACTCAGGTCATTTATACATCAACGAACACTCGGTCATTTATACATCACAACATTGCTATTTATACATCAGCACACTCAGCCATTTAACATCAGCAACACTCAGGTCATTTAATACATCAGCAACTCTCAGGTCATTTATACATCAAACAACACTCAGGTCATTTATACATCAGCACCTCAGGTCATTTATACATTCACCAACACTCAGGTCATTTATACATCACAACACTCAGCTCATTTAATACATCAGCAATGACTCAGGTCAGTTTATATAGCACACTCAGCTCATTTATACAATCAACAACATCAAGCTCAATTTATACATCAGCACATCAGGTCATTTATACATCAGCAACACCAAGCTCATTTATACATCAACAACAACTCAGGTCATTATACATCAGCAACAGCTCAGCTCATTTTACATAGCAATACACTCAGGTCATTTATACATCAACAACTTCAGGTCATTTTATTACATCAGCAACACTCAGGTCTTTTATACATCAACAACACCAGGTATTTATACATCAACAACTCTGCAGTCATTTAATACCATCAACACTCCTCAGGTCATTTATACATTCAGCAAGCACTCCAGGTCATTTATACATCAGCACACTCAGGCTCATGTTTATAATCAACAACCCAGTCATTTATACACAGCAACACTCAGCTCATTTACCATCAGCAACTTCAGGTCAATTTATACAACATCAGCAACACTCAGGTCATTTTATACATCACAACACTCAGGTTCATTTATACATCAACACTCTCAGGTCATTTATACATCAACAACTCTCAGTCATTTATACATCAACAACTCTCAGGTCAATTTATACATCAACAACACTATGCCTTACGTAAAAGGTCATTTATACATGAACAACTCTCAGGTCATTTATACATCAATCAACTCTCAGTTCATTTATACACACAACACTCAGGTCATTTATACATCAACAACACTCAGGGTCATTTATACATCAAAACAACAGGTTCATTTATACATCAGCAACACTCAGGTCATTTAATGACATAGCAACACTCAGGTCATTTATACATCAAGCAACACTCCAGGTCATTTGATACACAAGCAACAGCTCAGTATTTATACATCAGCAAACACTCAGGTCATTTATACATCCACCAACTCTCAGGTCATTACTACATCAGCAACACTCAGGTCATTTATACATCAGAACATAGGTTCAATTTATACATCAGCAACACTCAGCTCATTTATACATCAGCAACACTCAGGTCATCTTATTACATCAAACAACTCTCAGGATCATTTATACATCAGAACAACACTCCAGGTCATTTAATACATCACCAACACTCACTCATTTATACACAACAACTCTCAGGTCATTTATACATCAACACTCTCAGCTCATTTATACATAAGCAACATCAGGCTCATTTATACACAACAACACTCAGGTCATTTATACTCACAACTCTCAGGGTCTTTATACATCACCAACACTCAGGTCATTTATACATCACAACACTCAGCTCATTTATACATCAGCAACACTCAGTTCATTTATACATCACCAACACTGCAGCTCACTTTAACATCAACAACTCCTCAGGTCATTTATACATCAACAACACTCAGGTCATTATACATCAGCACACTCACTCATTTATCACATCAACAACTCTCAGGTATTTTATACAATCAGCAACACTCAAGCTCATTAAAACATCAGCAACTCTCAGGTCTTTATACATCAGCAACACTCAGGTCATTTAATACATCAGCAACACTCAGGTCATTCTAATACATCAAGCAAACACTCAAGGTCATTAATACATCAACAACACTCAGGTCATTTTATACATAGCACACTCAGGTCATTTATACATCACAACTCTCAGGTCATATTATTACATCAGCAACTCTCAGGTTTTAATACATCAACAACACTCGCTCATTTATACATCAGCAACACTCAGGTCATTAATACATCAGCAACTTCTCAGGTCCATTATACATCAGCAACAAGCTCAGGTCATTTATACATCAGCAACACTCAGGTCATTTATACATTCAGAGCAACTCTCAGCTCATTTATACATCCAGCAACTCAGGTCATTTTATACATCAACAACTCTCAGGTCATTTATAAATCAACAACTCTCAGGTCATTTAATACATCAGCAACACTCAGGTCATTTATACATCAGCAACACTCAGGTCATTATAATCAAGCAACACTCAGGTCATTTTATACATACAACAACAACTCAAGTCATTTTATTGAACATCAACAACTCTCAGGTCATTATACATCAGCAACTTCAGGTCATTTATACATCAGCAACTGCTCAGGTCCATTTATAGCATCAAACAAACATCAGCTCATTTATACATCAACAACACTCAGTCATTTTAAACATCAAGGCAACACTCAGGTCATTATACAATCAACAACACTCAGCTCATTTATACATCAACAACACTTCAGGTCATTTAAACATCAGCAACACTCAGGTTCATTTCATACATAAGCAACTCTCAGGTCATTATACATCAACAACACTCAGGTCATTTATACATCAAACAACACTGCAGCTATTTTATACATCAACAACACTCAGGTCATTTAAACATAGCAACTCTCAGTAATTTATACATCAGCACCTCTCAGGTTCATTTATACATCAACAACACTAGCTCATTTTATCAATCACAACACTCAGGTCATTTATTAATCAAAGCAACTCTACAGGTCATTTATCACATCAGCAACTCCAGGTCATTATACATCACAACACTCAGGTCATTTATACATCAACAACTCTCCAGGTCATTTATACATCAGGCAACTCTCAGTCAGTTATACATAGCAACTCTCAGGTCATTTATACATCAACAACTCTTCAGGTCAATTTAATCATCACAACAACTCAGGTCATTATACATCAGCAACTGCTCAGGTCATTTATACATAACAACACTCAAGGTCAATTTATACATCACAACTCCTCAGGTCATTTATACTAGCAACTCTCAGGTCATTTATACATCAGCAACTCTCAGGTCATTTAATACATCAACAACAACTCAGGTCATTTATACCATCAACAACTCTCAGGTCATTATACATCAACAACTCTCAGCTTCATTTTATACATCAGCAACCACTCAGGTCAATTTATACAATCAGCAACACCAGGTCATTTATACATCAGCAACTCTCAGGTATTTATACATCAAGCAACCTCTAAGGTCCTTAAATCAGCAACTCTCAGGTTCATTTATACATCAGCAACTCTCAGTCATTTAATACACTCAGCAACACTCAGGTCATTTATACATACAACACTCGGTCATTTATACATCAGCAACACTCGGTCATTATACATCAACAACACTCAGGTCATTTATACATCAGCAACTCTCAGGTCATTTTATTACATAAGCAACTCTCAGCTCATTTATACATCAACAACTCTCGGCTCCATTTATACATCAGCAACACTCAGCTCATTTATACATCAACAACTCTCAGGTCAATTTATGACATCAACAACTCTCAGCTATTTATAACATCAACAACTCTCAGCTCATTTTATACATCAAACAACACTCAGCTCATTATACATCAACAACTCTCAGCTCATTTATACATCAGCAGACACTCAGCTCATTTATACATCAGCAAACACTCAGGTCATTTATACATACAACAACTCTCAGGTCATTTTAATACATCAACAACGTCTCACTATTTATACATCAACAACACTCAGCTCATTTATACATGAACAACTCTCAGCTCATTTATACATCAGCAAAACACTCAGCTCATTTATACATCACACACTCAGGTCATTTAAAGCATCAAAACTCTCAGCTCATTTATACATCAGCAACACTCAGCTCATTTATACATCAGCAACACTCAGCTCATTTTATAATCAGCGACTCTCAGGTCATTTATACATCAACAACTCTCAGGTCATTTATACATCAGCAACACTCAGGTCATTTATACATCAACACACTCAGGTCATGTTATACATCAACAACTCTAGGTCATTTAAATACATCAACAACTCTCAGTGTCCATTTATACATCAACAACTCTCAGGTCATTTATAACATCAACGACTCTCAGGTCATTTATACATCACAACTCTCAGGTCATTTATACATCAGCAACTCTCTAGGTCTTTATACATCAACCAACACTCAGGTCATTTATACATCAACCAACACTCAGCATCAATTTATAATCAGCAACACTCAGGTCAATTTATACAGTCAACAACACTCAGGTCCATTTATAACATCAAACAACTCTCAGGTCACTTTTACATCAACAACTCTCAGGTCATTATATACATCAACAACTCTCGGTCATTTAATACATCAGCAACACTCAAGGTCATTTAATACATCACAACACTCAGTTTTTTTTTCTCATTTTATACATCAGCAAACACTCAGCTCATTTATACACTCAGCAACACCAGCTCATTTATAAATCAGCAACACTCAGCTCATCTTATACATCAGCAAACCTCTCAGCTCATTTAATACATCCAAACACTCAGCTCATTTATACATCACCATACACTCAGGTCAAATTTATACATCAACAACACTCAGGTCCCATTTATACATCAACAACACTCAGGTCATTTATACATCACCAACACTCAGGTCATTTAATACATCAGCACTCTCAGCTCATTTATACATCAACAACACTCCAGGTCATTTATCCATCAGCAAACACTCCAGGTCATTTATACATCAACAACACTCGGTCTTTTTATACATCAAACGCAACACTCAGGTCATTGTATACATCAACAACACTCAGCTCATTTATACATCAAGCAAACTCAGGTCATTTATACATCAAACAACACTCAGCTCATTATACATCAACAACTCTTCAGCTCATTTATCATCAACAACACTCAGTCATTTTTATACATTCACAACTCTCAGCTCATTTATCAATCAACAAACACTCAGGTCATTTTACATCAACAACACTCAGCTCAGTATTATACATCAACAGAACACTCAGCTCAATTTTATACTCAACAACACTCAGGTCATTTATTACATCACAACACTCAGCTCATTTTACATCAACAACTCTCAGGTCATTTATACATCAACAACACTCAGGTCTTTATACATCACAACACTCAGGTCATTTTAACAAGCAACACTCACTCATTTATACATCAACAACAACTCAGGTCCATTTATAATCAACAACACTCAGGTCATTTATACATCAACAACACTAGGTCCATTTATACATCAACAACACTCAGCTCATTTATAATCAGCAACTCTCAGCTTATTTATAGCATCAGCAACACTCAGGTCATTAAACATCAACAACACTCAGGTCATTATACATCAGCTACTCTCAGCCATTTATAACATCGCAACACTCAGGTCCATTTATACATCAACAACACTCAGGTCATTTATAATCAACAACATCAGGTCATTTATACATCAACACACTCAGGTCATTTTATACATCAACAACACTCAGCATCCAGTTTTCACAGCAACTCTCAGGTCAATTTATACATCAACAATCTCAGGTCATTCTTATACAATCAGCAACACTCAGGTCAATTTATACATCAGCAACTCTCAGGTCATTTATAACATCAGCAACACTCGGTTGCCTTTGTAGTTTAAGGAACCGTTCTTTGTCCTCACATAACAAAAACCTCTTATCACGTGTCCTGTGGAAACATGGATCCTATATTCAATATTTTAGGCATCAGTGCTCAAACCAGTGAGGCTCATTTTAAGCTAAGAAATGCTTTGAATAACCCGAGTCGCAAGTGAAGAGTTTATAACTTTGAATAGTTCTGTATGATCCTCAGCAAAAAAGCCTGAGGCCAACATAACTGCTCCTGAGGTCGCACTTTGGCCCCGGCCGCAGTTCCTTGTTGCTTTCACTGAACCTTGAAGGTAATTTCCCTTTTTTTGGCTCGACATTCTCAGAATCAGAGCGAGGCAGCAATCAGCAGGAAGCTGCTGCCGACTCACTCGCACTATTATGACTAAAAATGGCCAAAACTAAATTGGGCGAGCGTTTTTTTTGTTTTGTTTTTGGAGACGGATCTGGCCCGAAACCGGGACTGAGGATCTGGCCCTGAACCGGGACTGAGGATCTGGATCCGAACCGAGACTGAGGATCTGGATCGAACCGGGACTAGGATCTGGATCGAACCGGGACTGGGATCTGGAATCCGAACCGAGACTGAGGATCTGGATCCGAACGCGGACTGGAGGATCTGGATCCGAACAGGGACTGAGGATCTAGATCCGAACCGGGACTGAGGATCAGGCCGCGCGAACCGGGCTGAAGATCTGGATCCGAACCGGACTGAGGCTGTTTTGTTGTTTGTAAAACATTTGAGGCTCAAACTTTCTCCTAAAACACTGGCCTTCAATTTAAAACATAATGAGCTGTAATTACACACACACACACCATGCACACACGCACACTCATGTGTTGCACGAGGCTGGAGCGTGCACAAAGAGGCCGGAGTGTGCACGAGGCTGGAGCGTGCCAACGAGAGCCGAAGAGGTGCACGAGGGTCCGTTTCAGTCCCAATGAAAAATGTGTTGATTATAACAAATTACAGAAGAACGAATCAGAAAATAGACTTAAACCTGGACTAAACCTGGACTAAACCTGGACTAAACAGGACTAAACGCTGGACTAAGCTGGAACTAACTGGACTAACCTGGGACTAAACCTGGAGCTAACCTCGGACTAAACAGGACTAAAACTGGACTTAACTGGATAAACCAGGAACTAAACGCGGACTAAACCTGGACTAAACCAGGACTAAACCAGGACTAAACCGGACTAAACCTGGACTAAACCAGGACTAAACCAGGACTAAACCAGGACTAAACCTTGGACTAAACCTGGAACTAAAACCTGGACTAAACCAGAACTAAACCAGGACTAAACCAGGACTAAACCAGGACTGACCAAGGACTAAACCAGGACTAAACCAGGACTAAACCTGGACTAAAGCTGGACTAAAACCTGGACTAAACCAGACTAAACCTGGACTAAAGCTGGACTAAACCCTGGAACTAAAACCCGGACTAAAACCCGGACTAAACCAGGCACTAAACCTTGGACCTAAAACCTTGGATAAACCAGGAATAAACCGGACTAAACCAGGACTAAACTGGACTATTAAACTCTGGACCTAAACCAGGACTAAACCAGGACTAACCTGGACTAAACCAGGACTATACCAGGACTAACCTGGACTAAAACGCTGACTTAAACCAGGACTAAACCAGGACTAAACCAGGCTAAACTGACTACTGGAACCTAAACCTGGACTAGAACAGGACTAAACCAGGACTAAACAGGACTAAACCAGACCTAAACCAGGACTAAACCTGGACTAACCAGACTAAACAGGACTAAACCAGGAACTAATTCAGCCTATTTTCGTCTCGTTTTGTCTCAGTTTTGTCTCGTTTTATCTCGTTTTGTCTCCGGTTTTGTCTTCGGTTTTGTCTCGTTTTTGTCTCGGTTTTGTCTCGGTTTGTCTCGGTTTTTGTCTCCGTTTTGTCTCCGTTTTTCTCGTTTTTCTTTGCATTGCATCACCGCTCTAATAACAGCGCAGCTCGTGGTTATTACAGGATCGGGGCAGATTCCTCGCTCCTGTAGTTTTTGGAATTCCACCACAACACTCATAGTCCCTCTGAAGGTGAATGAGAACGCTTCGGGAAACCTGCACAATGTTTACAGGCCCTTTGGTAACAGATGGCGAGGTGTGACCACGTTCATGACGTTATACATCATAATCCTGTGGTTTTCTCCGTCAGTAACGCTTATCAGAGGAGTTGTTCCTGCTGGATGTGAAATCTGAGCCAACAAGAAACACAACTGAACTCTGATTTATCTAACTTTTTATATCCGGCTCTTTCTGACGCAAAGTCTGCGAACACTCAAATTTACAACAGAAACAGCTGAAAACATCTGGATCGATCAGAATGTTTGAGGCTAATGCTAACGGCTATGGAAAATACATTGAACAGGATAATGCTAACAGCTATGGTGAAAAACACATCTGAGCAGGCTAATGCTAACAGCATGGGAAAACACATTTTGAACGGGATAATGCTAACAGCTTATGGAAAGCACATTGAACAGGATAATGCTAACCAGCTATGGGAAAACATTTGACAGGCTAATGCTAACAGCTATGGGAAACCACATTGAAACAGGCTTATGCTAACAGCTATGGGAAAACACCATTGAACAGGATAATGCTAAACAGCTGATGGAAAACACATTGAACAGGCTAATGCTAACAGCTTATGGGAAAACACATGAATGCAGGCTAATGCAACACTATGGGAAATACATAGAACAGGATTAATGCTACAGCTATGGAAAACACATTGAACAGGCTAATGCTAACAGCATGGAAACACATTGAACAGGCTAATGCCTTAAACAGCTATGGGAAAACACATTGAACAGGCGCTAATGCTAACAGCTATGGGAACACATTGAACAGGCTTTCTGCTAAAGCTATGGAAAACACATTGAACAGGCGAATGCTAACAGCTATGGGAAAATACATTCACAGGATAATGCTAACAGCTATGGGAAACACATTGAACAGGCTAATGCTATCGTGCTAACTGTCTGCACATAGAAATCTCTTTTTTTTTATCCCTATGCTGTGAGAGCTAGAAACGAGTTTGAGAAGCAGCGAGTTTTTTAAAATGGAAACAGGAGGAACTGAGTCGTGCAGCTTTTGGGCAAAACTAACCCCGAGTGACTGAAGCAGATCTGCAACCACTTCCTTCCTGCCGCTCAGCGCTGGCACCTTGAGACGTAAACAGGAAGTGTCTGCAGGTGGCGCGGGTGAATCTCAGAATCGTACGACCGACCGCCGCTTCTCTGTCGTCTTTCCCGGGTCGTCTGGTCATCTGGTCGTCCTGAGTCTGAGTCTGAGTCTGAGTCTGAGTCTGAGTGAGTCTCTGCAGCTTTTATTCATTACTCGCTCAAATAGAACTTTCAGCAAATCGAGTGGAAAATGAGTGAGTAACGAGCGCAGACGGTCCACTCGATCTGGGAAGATAACTGCTCGATGACATCACACGCATAACCTCCATCTTAGGGTCAGAACATAATGTCACTTCTGCACAAAGCGTTTATACTTCAGTTTGAGTATAGCAGTAGAAGGTTGGCGGTTCTATTCCAGCTTCAGTGTGTTGATGTGCCCTTGAGCCTGTGAATGAAGCGAGTGTTGTGTGAGAAGTGTATTTGAAAACTGCAGTAGTCGTAGTAGAAGTCGTCGTTGTAGTAATAAATAAGTAATTGTACACTGGCGTTGTGGTTCAGGTGTTGGAGGAAACTCCTCTGAAATATTAATAATCATAATTGTGCTTTACAAGCCTGTGTTACCGAGTTTCTCAAAGTCTCTGTATCATTATTCATTCACTCCGTACTCAGTGGAGGTTAGCTACTGTTTATTATATTTTATTTTATTTGTTTATTTCAGAAAGATACAAAGGGAGTGGGCTGAAACAAGAAGCTTATGAGCCTCTAAAATATACATTTCACAATATTACAATGTAAAAAGACAAATGTATTATGTGCACAATCTGTTCATATTTATGCATTAATTAAACTCATGTACTTTACACTGATTACAGTATATGATAAAGCTTCGTAATCAATCCGTGATCATAGACTGTATGCAAATGACACGTGGCTTCCAAGTGGATCCTCAGTCGGTGCTTCCGTGTCCTGTCTCCGTTATTTCTTGTCTAAAAAATGAATAGTTCAAGGAAACATCCCTGACAGTGAGATCCTGATCCGAAGTGACTCGCTACGTGTTAAAAACATTACGTTGGATGTAATTCTTGACTGCAGGAAACGTCTGTGTTTGTTTAGGTCGGACTTTTTATCTCAGCGCTAACGGCTAGCATGAAAAAACACCACCACAAAAATTAAACGTCTAAAAGTATTTATAGTAAAGACAGGCGGACAGACTTCTATTTTTTTATTCTATTTTATTGACTGGTTGAGCTACATGGAGTTTTTGTGTACTTTTTCTTTGGAACTGTTCTGTTGTTTAAATGTGCTATAGAAACAAAGTGGATTGGATTATATTTTGAGCAGCTCGTTTTCATTTTCATTTGTGTTAGCCGTTAGCTTGAAGACAAAAACACTCACTGTGATGAGCACGGACGTTTTGCTCCTGACGTGATGTTTTAACCTGATCATGTGACTCCACCAGTAACTCACCGTGGAATCTTCAGATATTTATTATTTTAGACAAGACCTCATAGGGAAATAACAGAGACAGGAAACGCAAACGACTACTAAGAATCCACCTTAGAAGTCATGTGACGCTCGCGTGCGTACAGCCAATCGCATGCACTGTCCCGGCATCATGTGTCTGTTTCCACGGCAACGTGAAGCATGAGCGCTAACCACTGCGCCACCGTGACGGCTACAACTAGCACTTGTTGTAGTAGTAGTCGTAGCAGTAGTAGTACTTGTAGTAGTACTTATGTCTCATAATCAGTCGAGGGTTCAAATCCCGCCTCCTGAAGGTGCCACTGTCGTTGTGTCCTTGGGCAAGACACTTCACCCTCCTCCCCTCCAGTGTCTGAGTCACTGGTGGATGAATGAGAGTGAATGATGTAAAGCGTTTTGGGCCATTTACTTGTACTAGTAGTAGTAGCAGTAGTAGTAGTAGTATTACTTGTAGTAGTACTTGTAGTAGTAGTACATGTAAAATGGTAAATAGAAACAGTGTTGGGGTAACGTATTACAAAAGTAATAAGTTACACAATATATTACTTTTTTCAGTAACTAAGGAATATTACTTAGACAAAATACATGAATATATTAGTCTTTACATTTCAAGTAACTCGAGTTACAAGAGCATTTAATGAACCAAAAAGCCAAACTTCCCCAAGAAAATGCACTAAATCAAGTTGGACTCTGGTGAATAAGGTTAATGTCGTCAAAACAAACACAAAAGAACAGAGAAAACGAAGGAAAGGAAATCTCTGACTTCACTTTTATACTATATTCAGTTTATATTTGACCAAAGTAACTCAAAGTAACTCAGAGTAGTGTAACTCAGCTACATGTTGGAAACAGTAATATGTAATACAACATATTACATTTTAAAGCTGTAATCATTAATATAGAATATATGAACATGTTTAAGGAACTTATACAGAGCTTTTCTCCCTCCTTTAGGCCCAAAGCGCTTTCCTGTGAGGAACCAGTCCCTCTGTCATTCACACACCGGCGTACGCAGACACTGGTACTTGTAGTATTAGTAGTGCAGTAGTATTTGTAGTACTTGTACTTTGTTCACAGTAAACATGTAGTAACTGGTGACGTAACCCTGGTTCTCTGATTGAAAGGCAGGAGTTGTTTTTTATGATCTGCTCTGTTTGAAACTGTAATGAGAGACTCGGCCACACAGATTACAGTGACACAATCTGCATACCCCCCAGTGTCTCCCCCTGAGCTTTTACTCCTGAGACTTTTATCCAGTTTACCCTGGTTTAGAGTCAGAGCATGTTCTCATTTTGACTCGATGGTGAAATAATAAATCTCTAAACTGAAGGGAAGACGGCTGTGATTTTGTGTCGTAATAAAGATGATAAATCGTCTTCGCGCAGACGGGAGTGAGTTTCCGGTTATGCAACGGCTCAGAGAAATGACTCTCACTGAAACTGAAACGTGACGCAACCAGGAAACCAACTTAAAGACTTAAAGACTTAAAGACGCGCTGCAGGTGAATAAGGAAATAAGTGAAATATGGATTTGGAACTTCTGCTGTAGATTAATGACATAAACATGAGGAAAATGTGTTTTCATATAAAATGAGGTTTTTATTTGTAAAAATTGCCTTAATTTTCAGCTTTGAAATCTAAATAATGATCAGATCCAGGTTTAAACGTGAGCTTTTGAGCTGCGTTCGTTTGTCCTCAGAGCAGTTTCAGTTTTCCAGTCGCCAAGTCTGAAATTTTAATGACAGTGAAACAAATACAAGTAAATAAAGCCGGTAAAAATCAGACAAAATATGGCCTTGATTAAGGAATTTTTAAAAACCCAAACAGTGTGGTTATATTTACTATGTTATAAATAATTTAGAGCACGGTTGGCGTTTCTTGTCATACGCCGATGTGACCGACATTAGCATCACAAAGCAAACAGTAGATTTCTAACCATAGAGGCTTTTGAAAATATGCCTTATGTACTTGGATAACTGTTGGACAGAAAAGTTATTTTTATTAGATTTTTTAAGCTGCTGACAGGAAGTGACATAGATAGAGGCAAAGCTTCAAAGCAGTTTGACTCATTTCCCATACGTTTGTTAAGTGCTGACGTCACAGCTCTACCTCCGGGTCCGCAGATGTACGAGAAACTACAAAAAACTCTTTAATACCACAATCAATATTTCTGAAACTCAACAGAGAGTTACTGAACATACTTATTTATCAGGTCCATTAGCCAAGCTGCTGCACCTACTGCTATAAAAGTAATATTTACCAAAATCGCTACATCCGGGTTAGCGGTGGGAAAAATGCTAACGGCGTAGCAGCTACACTACCGCCTTTGCTATGCCCAATCCCGTCAGATCTTGGAAGCTAAGCAGGGAAGGGCCTGTTCGGTACTTGGATGGGAGACCGTTTGGTAACATCAGGAAGCCTAGTGAATGTAGTGAGCAAGTGAGTGGTTGGTGGTGGTCGGAGGGGCCGATGGCGCAGATTGGCAGCCTCGCTTCCGTCAGTCTACCCTAGGGCAGCTGTGGCTACAATAGTAGCTTACCACCACCCAGTATGGAGTGAATGAATAATGCAATGTAAAGCGCCTTTGAGTGTCCAGAAAAGCGCTATATAAAACTAATGCATTATTATTATTATTACTAACCCCGGAAGTAGCGACTTTAGTAAAATTATTTTTATAGCAGTAGGTGCAGCATTTTTGGCTAATGAGTCTGATAAATAAGTATGTTCAGTAACTCTCTGTATTAAAGAGTTTTTGTAGTTTCTCGCACATCTGCAGACCCGGACGTAGAGCTGTGACGTCACCACTTAACAAACGTATTGACATAACATGGTCGGCACGGCAACAGCAACAACAAAATAGTTGTCCTCTGTCTATGTTATTTCCTGTCAGTGTCCAATACAGTTCGGAAATGTCATATCGCTAAGCATTATGGGATAGCAGCAATTGTAAAGAGATTTTAAAAGTTAAAATACTGGAGTTATTGTTCACATTAAAACACTTGGACGCCACAGTGAGTTAGATGTTTTTACCAGCAGTGACTCACAGCTTTTTTCTCCACTTTTTATACTGTTTTTAGCTCATGTTAGTCAATGGAAATGAATGCTAACAGCTGCAAAGATGGCGGATCTCCATGGTAACTGTGGAATTTCCCGAACTCTATAAGGAAGTGAAACTATAACATCACAAAAAGGTGAAACTAAAGAAAACTGGGTAAAGTTTTCAGCGTAATCTTAACATAAGCAGCAGTCAGGTGTTTTTATTTACTGCTAACACTGTGTTGTTTTCGAGGTTTGTGAGGATTGTCCGACTTCGTTCCAGTTGGAATTTCCCAACGGTATAAACTGGAACGCACCGTTATTTTTTGAGGAATCAGATCTGTAAAAATCCTCGTGTGTAAAACTCTTCCAAATGTCGTCTGGCTGTTCGCCTGTAAAGTGTGGCGTCTTCTGGAGCGACTAAAGTGCAGATGTTAAACTTTAGTCTCTTTGTCTTTACTCGCTGCTGTCTCCCACAAAGGAAGTGACGATTACAGCGTCTTTTGTGCTACACGTGGATACCAAACATGTCAGTATTAGTGAATGAATAAGCGTGGGAAAGACCAGGGAGAGACACAGACATGTTGGAGAATAAACCTGGTGAAGAGTTTGTTTTTGACAGAGTTAAAGGACGTTCTAAAGGGAAGTTCTGTCGATGGTTCTGGTGTGAAGAGTCGCGTCCGCAGCATCTTGTTTGAATCATTGAGTCTCTGCGATGTAAAGACTTTAACGTGCGGTTTTGTGTCCGCAGGAAAAATAAATTAGGCTTAAATTGGAGGGTAATCAGAGGAGGGAGAGGGAGTGTGGAGTGAACGGCGGAGGAGAGGCTGATAATAATGAGGTGACACTCAAAAATGTCTGAAATGCCAAACACAAAACTGAGACAGAACCGGACTGAACAGGAGTTAATGACGCCTGGAGCCTTTGCTGCAGGGCCAGGTCTGAAACACAAACGCCTTATACACATGTTTCCAGGCCCTTTAGTACAGTATGGCGACATGTCCGTTCATGGCATTTCTATCATCTCTGTGGTTTCTCCGTCATTAACATTTTATCAGAGGTTAAGTTTCCGCTGGATGTGAATCACAAAAAACACAAACTGAACTGAGCCTGATTTAGCCTTTAGCTCAGAGACAGAAATAAAAAGGAGAAGGACGTTCGAGTCCACCACGTTTAGGTCAGAGCCTCGTTAGCTAAATGCTAACTTATCCTCGTCTGATTTTCATCCAGTGCCCACGAAACCTCAGCTCATCACCTCACTTTATTCTGCTGGAGCCACATCAGAGAAACTCCTCCATATTTCACAGTATGTGGCACTCTTTTGTCAACAAGGCCAATGAGGAAAAGTGCCCCAGGCCTGCTGTGAAACATGGAGGTGTTTCTCTGATGTGGCTCCAGCAGAATAAAGTGAAGGTCCCGATATTTCCCCCTGAAGTTTTCAGGAGAAATCAGACTGGACTCGAGTCCAGAGCAGAGTCAGACTTGTGCTGTGAGAATAAAGTTTGATTCATTGATTGTTCAGACGGTAAAGGTTGAACCCAAACCTTCTCTGAGTGTCCTTCCTCCCCTGTAAAGTGGACTGTCCCGCTGACGTGTCCTCTGTAAAGTGGACTGTCCCGCTGACGTGTCCTCTGTAAAGTGGACTGTCCCCCCTGACGTGTCCTCTGTAAAGTGGACTGTCCCGCTGACGTGTCCTCTGTAAAGTGGACTGTCCCTGACGTGTCCTCTGTAAAGTGGACTGTCCCGCTGACATGTCCGCCTGTAAAGTGGACTGTCCCGCTGACGTGTCCCTGTAAAGTGGACTGTCCCGCTGACGTGTCCTCTGTAAAGTGGACTGTCCCCCTGACGTGTCCTCTGTAAAGTGGACTGTCCCGCTGACATGTCTCTGTAAAGTGGACTGTCCCTGACTGTCCTGTAAAGTGACGTCCGCTGAGTCCTCTGTAAAGTGGACTGTCCCGACGTGTAAGTGGACGTCCCGCTGACGTGTCCTCTGTAAAGTGGACTGTCCCGCTGACGTTCTGTAAAGTGACTGTCCCACTCCCTGTAAAGTGGACTGTCCCGCTGACGTGTCCCCTGTAAAGTGGACTGTCCCGCTGACGTGTCCCTGTAAAGTGGACTGTCCCCTGACGTGTCCCCTGTAAAGTGGACTGTCCCGCTGACGTGTCCCCTGTAAAGTGGACTGTCCCCTGACGTGTCTCTGAAAGTACGTCCGGACTGTCCCCTGTAAAGTGGACTGTCCCGCTGCGTGTCCCTGTAAAGTGGACTGTCCCCCTGACGTGTCCCTGTAAAGTGGACTGTCCCGCTACATTCCCTGTAAATTTCTGACGTGTCCTCTGTAAAGTGGACTGTCCGCTGACGTGTCCCTGTAAAGTGGACTGTCCCGCTGGAAGTGTCCCTCGTTAAAGTGGACTGGTCCCCGCTGACGTGTCCCTGTAAAGTGGACTGTTCCCGCTGACTGTGTCCCTCTGTAAGTGGACTGTCCCCCCCCGTAAAGTGGACTGTCCCTGACATGTCCCCTGTAAAGTGGACTGTCCCGCTGACGTGTCCTCTGTAAAGTGGACTGTCCCCCTGACGTGTCCTCTGTAAAGTGGACTGTCCCCTGACGTGTCCCCTGTAAAGTGGACTGTCCCGCTGACGTGTCCTCTGTAAAGTGGACTGTCCCCTGACGTGTCCTCTGTTAAAGTGACTGTCCCGCTGACGTGTCCCTGTAAAGTGGACTGTCCCCCTGAAGTGGACTTCCCCTGTCCCTGTAAAGTGGACTGTCCCCTGACGTGTCCCTGTAAAGTGGACTGTCCCCCTGACGTGTCCTCTGTAAAGTGGACTGTCCCCTGACGTGTCCCCTGTAAAGTGGACTGTCCCCCTGACGTGTCCCTGTAAAGTGGACTGTCCCCTGACGTGTCCCCTGTAAAGTGGACTGTCCCGCTGAACGTGTCCCCTGTAAAGTGGACTGTCCCGCTGACGTGTCCTCTGTAAAGTGGACTGTCCCCGCTGACGTGTCCTCTGTAAAGTGGACTGTCCCCTGACTGTTGTAAGTGGACTGTCCCGCTGACGTGTCCCTGTAAAGTGGACTGTCCCGCTGACGTGTCCTCTGTAAAGTGGACTGTCCCCCTGACGTGTCCCCTGTAAAGTGGACTGTCCCGCCTGACGTGTCCTCTGTAAAGTGGACTGTCCCCCTGACGTGTCCCCTGTAAAGTGGACTGTCCCCCTGACGTGTCCCCTGTAAAGTGGACTGTCCCCCTGACGTGTCCCCTGTAAAGTGGACTGTCCCCCTGACGTGTCCCCTGTAAAGTGGACTGTCCCCGTGTCCTGTAAAACTGGACTGTCCCTGACGTGTTCCTGTAAAGTGGACTGTCCCCGCTGACGTGTCCTCTGTAAAGTGGACTGTCCCCGCGCCGCGCGGCCCTGTGTGTCCCTGACGTGTCCCTGTAAAGTGGACTGTCCCTGACGGTCCTGTAAAGTGGACTGTCCCCGCTGACGTGTCCTCTGTAAAGTGGACTGTCCCCCTGACGGTCCCCTAAATGGACTGTCCCCTGACGTGTCCCTCTGTAAAGTGGACTGTCCCTGACGTGTCCCTGTAAAGTGGACTGTCCTGACGTGTCCTCTGTAAAGTGGACTGTCCCCTGACGTGCCTCTGTAAAGTGGACGTCCCCTGACGTGTCCTCTGTAAGTACTGTCCGCTGACGTGTCCTCTGTAAAGTGGACTGTCCCCCTGACGTGTCCTCTGTAAAGTGGCCTGTCCCGTGACGTGTCTCTTAAAGTGGACTGTCCCCTGACGTGTCCCTGTAAATGGACTGTCCCCTGACGTGTCCCTGTCCCCTGCAGGCAGCCGGCGCCCTCGTCCCTGACCGGAGTGCCCTCAGCGCGGGGCGGTCGGGGCATGTCTCCTCAGACGCTGGTCCCGGGTTGGTGGCGTCTCCGTTGGACCGGTCGGGGTCTCTCAGCTCCGTGTCGTCCGCGTCTCTGCAGGACAACGCCCACTCCTCGTCCTCGTCTTCGCTGCAGTGAGTGTTTTCATTCTGTCCTCACTGTAGTTTCACTGTTAAAGCTGAACGAACACTCGGCCACTCACGCTGTCGCTTGTTGCCATAGAAACGGCTCCGACATCAGCCTGGACCTGACGCCCATCGGCACGGGCGGCGTCGCGGGCGTCGCCATGGTGACGCGGCAGCTGACGGCCAATCCGCCGACGCCGACAAAGCCTTGTCCCGTTTGGAGCGAGTGGCGCTGGAGATCGTGGAGACGGAGCAGGCGTACGTCCGGGACCTGAAGAGCATCGTGGAGGTAACGCTCACCTGTACCTACACCTGTACACGCCTCTACACACACCTGTACACGCCTCTACACACCTGTACACGCCTCTACACACCTGTACACGCCTCTACACACACCTGTACACGCCTCTACACACCTGTACACGCCTCTACACACCTGTACACGCCTCTACACACCTGTACACGCCTCTACACACCTGTACACGCCTCTACACACACCTGTACACGCCTCTACACACCTGTACACGCCTCTACACACCTGTACACGCCTCTACACACCTGTACACGCCTCTACACACCTGTACACGCCTCTACACACACCTGTACACGCCTCTACATCACCTACACACCCTGTACACGCCTCTACACCACCTGTACACGCCTCTACACACCTGTACACGCCTCTACACACACCTGTACACGCCTCTACACACCTGTACACGCCTCTACACACCTGTACATGCCTCTACACACACCTGTACATGCCTCTACACACCTGTACATGCCTCTACACACCTGTACACGCCTCTACACACCTGTACATGCCTCTACACACACCTGTACACGCCTCTACACACACCTGTACATGCCTCTACACACCTGCACACGCCTCTACACACCTGTACACACCTCTACACACCTGTACACGCCTCTACACACCTGTACAAGCCTCTACACACCTGTACATGCCTCTACACACACCTGTACATGCCTCTACACACCTGTACATGCCTCTACACACCTGTACATGCCTCTACACCACCTGTACATGCCTCTACACACCTGTACATGCCTCTACAACACCTGTACATGCCTCTACACACCTGTACACGCCTCTACACACCTGTACATGCCTCTACACACCTGTACACGCCTCTACACACACCTGTACATGCCTCTACACACACCTGTACATGCCTCTACACACACCTGTACACGCCTCTACACACCTGCACACGCCCGTCTACACCTGTACACGTCTGTCTACAGTTCATAGGGTTCTTAACAGAGGCATCGGCTCGTGATATTCGTGATGTTCATGGAGGTCGTAACAGAGCGTCTGGTGATGATCAGTGGTGATTCGTAATTCAGTGTGAGAACTTTCTTGTAGGAATCACTGTTTTCTGTCACACTCAAACCTGAAACCCTGCTCTGATAGAGAGGGCAGCACGCTGTGTAGCAGAGGCTCAGGTTAAACAGGACAAATCAGAAGAAAACCATTATGCGTAGTTTTTTTCCGCTTAGAAACAAAACTGCACGTATCGGCTACAGATATCCGATACTGAACCGATACCTGTTTTCGTTTTAAAGACACAACTTTCACCGATTAACTCTCAGTGAATAGGGACATGCTGTTTGTGTTTTAGAAGTTAAGAACCTGGAGAATTCAACCTCCGCAAACGTATTTTTAATCGCCGCGCAAAAACCGTGGCTAGCAACAGTGCGCTAATGCTAAAGCAGTGCGGGACAATATTCGTGGCTTTATTCAAACTTTATTGATTCTTATAGATTGTATAAAAAGGACGTCAGGACAGGTTTGGTCTAAAAACGGCAAATCACCAGGGTGTCCCTCAGGGGCTGTTCAGGGGCCCGCAGGTGTTCTACATACTTTCTCCTTTCTGATTGGACAACCGTCAGAAAACAAAACAAAAATGTCCAAAATAATATTTATCAGGTAATGATTTGATACCGATGTTTATTTATATCTGCGGACATAAACAGTGATATACAAATAAAATCATGAATCTACATTTAAATATATGTATAACACTTTTTAAGCACTTTTGTCGTTTTGGGACTAACGCCGCTTTGAGATCTGTTTATTTCCTGAGTCCGCGCCGTGTGTGACGTCACTCAAACGCCCCAGACTCTGATTCACTTTCACAGAGAGAGTCTCAGGTGTTAGTCACTCTCACAGCAGCACGGTCATGGGTTCCATTCCTGACTGTTCTCTCTCAGACTCCACACAATAAACAACAGAGTTTCAGTCTGTGTTTACTCCTGGTTTAGTCCCTGTTTTGCCCGTGTTTAGTCCCTGTTTAGTCCGTGTTTAGTCCCTGTTCAGTCCGTGTTTAGTCCCTGTTCAGTCCGTGTTTAGTCCGTGTTTAGTCCCTGTTCAGTCCGTGTTTAGTCCCTGTTCAGTCCGTGTTTAGTCCCTGTTTAGTCCCTGTTTAGTCCCGGTCTGTAGCGGCGCTGACAGCTGATTGAGTAACAGAGCTGAGGAATGTATTTGTCGGCGCTCCGTTTTACGAGCCAGGTGTGAATGCCTCGTGGACGCTTCAGGTGCAGCTTGTTTCTATTGTGTTCTGTCAAAGTCCTTTCACAGCGTCGTCACAGCCGGGTTTTTACGGCTTTATGAGGAAATAATGAGACGATGCTGCACTTTTGTTTTAATCACAGATATGAACATAAACTATCAAAGCATTTGGAATGTCCTCATTGTAAAGAGCCTAAAGTTTAAAGTGCATATGAGAGATTCACCGATTTAAAACTGGACAAGAAAATAATCACTTCCTTATATTGGACTTTCCCTGCCACATTCATCTTCTGCTCAAAGTCCTTTTGTCTCCACTCTCAGACGCCTTTATGAGACAGTCATGTGACCTTAGTTCATCTGTGCTGAGAGAGAAGATGCTGAACTTTGAGTTCAGTTTTGTTTTGGACTCAGATTTAATGCAAAAAGTGTGAAACTGAAAAAGACACACATACAAACATCTAAGAGTGACTAAAAAAACAAAGAGAAAGTGCTCAAAAGGTGCATTAAAGGTTCAAGTTGGCTGAGCAGCACTAAAGTAGGAACTCAGAATAGACTTTGCTCTCATACGACACATCTCTCAAAAATGTCAATAAAATGAATCAAACTCATTCTAATAATCAATATACCTCTTTTAAGTTGGACAAGCAAATAGGCTCAGTTGTAAAGTCCAGTTTTTACCAACTGCGTCTTTTGAGTAAAATTAAGCCGTATTTACCACATACAGATCTGGAGCGTGTGATTCATGCCTTTATAACATGCCGCTTGGATTATTGTAACTCGTTGTATTGTGGGCTGGACCAAAGCTCGATCCATCGCCTGCAGTTGGTACAGAACGCTGCAGCGCGTCTGCTCACTGGAACCAAAAAGTTTGAACATATAACCCCTGTGTTGGCCTCTTTACATTGGCTCCCTGTAAAACACAGAATTCAGTTTAAAATGTTGTTGTTGGTGTTTAAGTGTTTGAATGGGACGGCTCCTCCGTACCTTTCTGAGCTTCTGACTGTTCATACTCCGAACAGAACATTGAGGTCAGCTAACACATTTCTGTTAGACGTACCAAGGTCACGAATGTCGACCAGAGGAGACCGGGCTTTTGCCGTCGCGGCTCCAACGCTTTGGAACGGTCTTCCCTTAAATATTAGGGCAGCACAGTCTTTAGACATTTTTAAGTCTATGTTGAAGACCCACTTGTTTGTGAAGTCTTTTAACCAAAACTGAGCAGGACTTTTTGCTGGCATTTGTTTGTGTTGTATTTTGTTTTTCTGCATCTTTATTTTTTATTTTTCTTATATTCTTTATATTAAAATAGTGTAATTTATATATATATATATATACATATATATATATATATATATATATATATATATATATATATATTATATATATATATGTATTTTTGTGTACAGCACTTTGGGCAGCAATGTTGTTTTAAATGTGCTTTATAATTAAAATTGCCCTTGACCTTGACCTCTAGGATTTTTACAGTTTGTCATGTCAATAGAGTCTCAGTTTGAGTCTGTGTTTAAGCTGCTTAAGACGTTAGCATGCTACCGGTTAGCAACTGTCAAGTCTTCAACCCGATAAACACATGTGTGTCTCACATCTATCAAACACTACAGTAGGAAATACTACAGTAACAGCTCAGCTCTGACCTCTGTCACATGTTGTATCCAAGGCTAGATGTCTGTGGTTCAGGGTCAGAGCTGAGCTGTTGAAGCTAAATGCTAACCGGTAGCATGCTAACATCTTAAACACTGACTCACTGGTTTCTTCACATAAACGTGCGTCTCTGGGGCCGTGTTTTAACTGTTATCTTCTTAAACAATGATCACGAGGACATAAAAATACCTCTGTCAATCAGTTGTCTTTCATTTTCATCCTAAGTTGAGATATTGGAACATGTTATAGTACTGCATAATTCGGTATTCAAAATGGCCGCTATAACAACAAAAGTCACATGACTGAAAAGCATGTATAGCAGATATGGGCAAAGTTTTTACTGCGAGGGCCACATTGGGTTTTTGAACTTTCCACGAGGGCCAGACAGTTGCAGATTTGGTTGTTTCAAACATTTACAATCCTCAAATAAACTGTAATCGCCTGAACTCATTAAAAAAGCAACAACACAGCGGCAGTTATGCTTTATCTTTCTTTATGTCGAACATTGGTGTTTATCCCCTTATTAGGTCACGCATGTCGGTTTTAGTCATGTTTGGAGGGCCGGATTGAAGGGCTAGGCGGGCCGGATCTGGCCCCCGGGCCTTAGTTTGCCCATGCCTGCTCTAGAGGACTGGATGAACAAAGAATAAACTGCATCAACACAAAGATTTGATTTGATTTATTTATTTGAGCTATTATTTACAATATTTACATCATTTTCACACAAAACCAATAAAAATAAAAATAAATAATAACTCAAAAGGAGTAGGCCAAAGCAAGAAAGCTTATGAGCGCCCAATCCATATTCAAAATACAATTATTGATTAGCAGCGTTGATAAGTCGAAGCTTTTACATGTCAAAAAAATCTGATGAGACTTATAAGTATGAAAACATAGAGCGAAAAGAGAAAAGTTTGTGATTTCTGAGTGTATTTACTTAGTTTTATAGTTTTCTCTTATTTTTTATTTTTTATATATTAGCCGTATTCCGAGTCCCGTTACCATAGTTACCACCAACGACAGACCGTTTACGATGTTGTGACGTCATGTGAACGCAGCCTATCAAGCAACAAATTGCTTGGAATGAATTTGCAAAGAGAAATGGGCCAAAAGGGAACTGATGCAGCCGGACTGAACCCGCCCCGGCCTCTGTTTGAAGCCCCTGACCCCAGACCAGGACCTCGCCCACAGACCAGACCCAGACCCAGACCCGGCCCTCGCTGTGGGACTCAAACACGCTTTCAAGTGTTTTCATCTGGACTTGGCTCTTCTCCACAGCTCTGTTCGACAGCAGACCTTTGAATGTGGAGGAAGAGGATTTTCCTTTTGTTCAAAGTTAGAGAGTTGTTTCTCTTGTTGTAGAGAAACTACAGTAGATTCGAGTAAAGCTGGATCTGGATGAAATATGTCCAGCTGTTTGGCCTGGAGCAGCTGTTCGGGCCCGTCCTTCCTCTCAAATACTGTGATAACGTGATACAGTCAGCTGTTCGGAGGACCAAAACCAAACTGCAGCCGCTCCGAGACTCAGACCTGGTTTTCCCCCGGACCACATTCCTCACGGGTCACTTCCTGTCTCCCAGTTATTAGATTAAAACTCATTCAGTTACAGCGAGAGCTCGTCACTGCAGCAGCTACACGGGGCGAAAGAAACCGGGACTAAAACCAGACCTAAAACTGACCTAACACCCCGTGACTTCCTGGAAATGTTCCTTTATTTTACTTGATCGAGTCATTTTTACAGATTTATTTCTAAAATAGTTGGTTAAATAGTTGGTTAAAGCTCCTCGTTAAGTATTAATCAGGCATTAAAGGCCCTATACCGGATTCTTCGATTACAAAACTAACCTGGGAGGTCATGGAAGTGTACAGTGTTTTCCCTCAAAACTCTAAAGTGACTTTAATGAGTGATTAATAGGTCAGGAATGATACACCTTTACAGATGTTAATAAGCCATGAGTAACCTGCTTATTCATGATCGACACTAACCCAATGTTTACGATCAATACTTAACGAGTTTCCCTTAAAATAAAGATGTGCCTCAGAGCAAATGGCATTGACCTATGGGGTTCCGCAGGGGTCGATTCTGGGGCCCCTCTTGTTCAATCTGCACATGCTGCCACTGTCTGGGCTCTATAATGATAGTACTGCATATTTCAGGATTATCTGGGCTCTATAATGATAGTACTGCATATTTCAGGATTATCTGGGCTGTATAATGATATAGTACTGTATATTCCAGGATTATCTGGGCTGTATCATCGACTGTGGGGAGGTTCCTCTGAAGCCGGAGCAGGTCAGCGGGCTCTTCTGTAACATCGAGGACATCTACGAGTTCAACAGGTAAAACATTCAGAATACTTAGGTAAAAAAAGGATTTAAACAGTGATGTGGTTCAACAGGTGGAAACATGATGGTTTATTTGTGTAACTCCGAAGCCTTTTTGGTGATGGTGAACCTGCTCACTGTGATCCTGAATAGGGCTGTGATATCGATTTTGTGATATATCGCGATATTTTGATTTTGATACTTTTTATTCCGATGTTGATACTTTTGATGGCGTCATGCATATTAATGAGGCCGCAGTTCTCACAGTCAGTTTAGATGGAACCGATAGTAGTGCCGTCTGAACAGCAGGGGCAGCACTTTGACACAGATACATTACTTTGAATGATGTCATAATGGTGACGTCAGAAGAAGAAATGTTTCAGACCAGGGGTGCCCAAAGTGGGGCCCGTGGGCCAATTTTGGCCCGCCGAAACAATTCTGTTGGCCCCCCAAAGAATGACCTACTTTTGCGCTGTATAGTTAATACTAACTCTCTCCCATTCATTCTCAATGGTAAATATGGATGCAGTACATTTTTTGGCCACCAGCGTCAAATTGGGGGCGCTGTTTCACTCCTTTCGCAAAGTTAAGGAAACACTGCTGTGGTGTCTTGGTGTTTATCACAGAGCTGTGTAGCATCAACTTTCACAGTTTTCCAACTTTTATGGCAAAGGTTGTTGACATCAACATAGGTCATGTTAAAATGGACTTATAAAAGAATTTATTCTGAACTGACACTTTCAAAATGATCTAATGTGGCATTTTCTTTGAGTTAACAAATGAATGAGGCAAAGTCACTGCACGTACTGTAGATGCAGGTGTAGTTATTTTTTACATTTTACAATTACATATTGCTACAATTGTTGATTTTGTTCGACTAAAACTAGGCTTTTGCCATAGTTAACATTTGTTTTAATATAGCATGTTATTGCATAGATATAATCAAATGCAAATGTAAACTGAATTAAAGCCGCAAGCGGCATCGAACGGCCCTCGCGGGCCGTGCCTCCTTTAGCACCTACATTGCCGCGCCATAACCCTACCGAGAGCGCTAGCGTGGCCACACTGCATTTTATTGCCCTGATATTCCATTAATCTTTGTCAGTAAACATCAAAAGTACATTTTTAGCCTCTCCATGTGAATAATGGCTCCAACCTGCAGAGGGCGCTAGCGCGCCCCAAATCCTTTTTATTTCACAAGCAGCATCGGACGGCCCTGACGGGCCGTACTTCCATGACAACTGTCCACAAGCTCCTTACAGAGGGCGCTAACGCGCTGTGATTGTGTATAATGTGAGATTTATGTGTCAGTCCCATTAGGATAACATGGGGGGCCCTGGGCGTCACCATGGCAACACCGTACAAAATACGGTATGGGTCTCATTGGCTTTTTTGATCGGGACGCCATCAACTATTTTTGTGCCGAATTTCATCCATTTCCGAGAAACTAATTTTTTTCAGATAATGCATTTTTTGTTCTCAGCCTAGAGGGGCGCTGTCGCGCCCAATGTCACGTTTTCACATTTGTTGTGTCCGGGGGTGAAATGTCAATAAAATGTATATTTCCGATTTTTAATCGGAGTTTGTTTGTGCGAATGGGAGCATTTTGTTGTTTACGATAAGTCGCAAAATTCTTCGTAAAGATTGCGGCTTCGCCGCACACAAACCGTAAAACTTAGCCAAAAAATTTGGATAACTTTTGATGCCCCACATCTCGAGATGAGCTGGAGCGATTTGGAGCTCATTTGGTCAAACGCCCTAGGAGGAGTTCGTTAAAATGCGATGTCAGCGAAAACGCTGACTCAGCATTTTCCCACCTTCCTGTCAAAATGGCGGACTTCCGGTTTGTCTGGGGGCGTGGCCACAATAATATTTTTTGTTTGTCGTCACATGACGAATGTCTGTACCGAATCCCGTCGCTCTATGACAAAGTTGACGTTGGCCCCTCCTCCATAGGCGCAATGTATTTTCACTTTTGTAGGTGGCGCTATCGCGCCATTTTTATTTCCCCAATACGAAACACATATTTAAATTAATTTTCACCGGACCTGAATTTTGGGCAAAGTTTGGTGAGTTTTCGACTATGTTCAGGGGGTCAAATTGCTGCTCAAAGAGCAGAAGAAGAAAGAATAAAGAATAAAGAAAAATAATAATATTTCTTGCAAAAACAATATAACAACAACATATTATACATATTTGGAAAGCTCTTAACGACCCCCACGCAGCCGTGGGGGTCCGAGGTGGATGACGAGCGCTTCGCGCTCGTCATCCACTTCCGTATGTCAGTTGGCCATATACCCCCATTCACTTTCATGCAATAACAAGTATAAAGGGCCCACACCAGAGGTGTGGGCAGTCACTGTTTTACACGGTGAGTTTACGGTTGACATGGGGACAGCGCTTCGCGCTGTTTTCGTGCGCTCCGCGCACCTAGGTACAGTGCGCTTCGCGCACTGCGTTGCGTTTACCCATTAATTTTCCTGCAATAACAAGTATAAAGGGCCCACACCAGAGGTGTGGGCAGTCACTGTTTGAGACGGTGAGGTTACGGTTGACATGGGGACAGCGCTTCGCGCTGTTTTCGTGCGCTCCGCGCACTTAGGTACAGTGCGCTCCGCGCACTGCGTTGCGATTACAATAGGCCCTTGCGACGGCAGGCCGCTCGGGCCTAATAATAAACTAAAGTAACTATTATTATTTGCAGTTATATGTGTTTCAGGCTTGACATCGCCGTGTTTGGCCCGCGACCCACAGGCACTTTTTCATTTTGGCCCTCGGAGACAAAAAGTTTAGGCCTCCCTGTTTCAGACTCTACAAACGTGGGAAACGTTTCTTGTTTTACTGTATTCGTTTATTTTTAGAGGGCACTTTAAACGGTTTAGTTACTTTAGCCACTTTCCATTTGTCTCCTCAAACATTTAGGAAAAAAATAAACGAATCAAACATGGACACAGAACATGATTTACAAACAATCAATATGAGAATTCCCCGATCGATTTGTTCATCAGGAATGACCGGGAGGAGGGTTTAGTTTGAGCCGTGGATAAAGATAAACTGTAAATGTTGGTCCCGGTCAGAGTCTTGAGTGTCCGGCGCGTCGTCATGGTGACAGCGGCGTGGGAAGAGGAGGAGGGGCTGAGGGGGCTGTGGTTCTCATGGGAAAGAGACCTCCTCTGACCTCGTTCCTCCTCCTCCTCCTCTCTCCGTCTGACTCTGACCAAACACAGACTAAACACAGATCCAGGACAGACCGGTCCAGATGACTGCTCTTTAAACATTTCTGCTACGATCTGTGTGGCGTCTGCAGGAGAGACTCGCTCAGAGAAACGACCCTAGAGGTTTATAACGGGATTACAGAGCGTTGTCGGGGGGATTCTGTGCGTTGCCTGGATACCAAACAGGCCACACCCCTCTTGACCCGGAAGTAGCTTGGTTTTTGTGTGTCTGGATTCCCGTTCAGTCCAGTGCAGACCACATTTCCATGAGGCATTGCGTCGGAATGTGAGGAATGCGTGATGTCACCATTCGAACACCAGGGGTCAGCGGTCAGGGTAAAAAAACAACAGGAAGTGAGAGTTGAGGAAGAGGAGCCCTAACCCTCTGGCCTGGAAGAGGCTCTGAGTCTCAATATTTACTGAGAGGAGTCGACGCCGCAGACGTAGTGTGTATGTTTGTAGGGTGTATGTTTGTAGGGTGTATGTCTGTAGGGTGTATGTCTGTAGGGTGTATGTTTGTAGGGTGTATGTCTGTAGGGTGTATGTCTGTAGGGTGTATGTCTGTAGGGTGTATGTCTGTAGGGTGTATGTCTGTAGGGTGTATGTCTGTAGGGTGTATGTTTGTAGGGTGTATGTCTGTAGGGTGTATGTTTGTAGGGTGTATGTCTGTAGGGTGTATGTCTGTAGGGTGTATGTCTGTAGGGTGTATGTTTGTAGGGTGTATGTTTGTAGGGTGTATGTCTGTAGGGTGTATGTCTGTAGGGTGTATGTTTGTAGGGTGTATGTTTGTAGGGTGTATGTTGTAGGGTGTATGTCTGTAGGGTGTATGTCTGTAGGGTGTATGTCTGTAGGGTGTATGTTTGTATGTTTGTGCCAGTGTTTGACCCATAGACATATTATTAATAGACTCCTCCTCCTCACTCCTCCCCGTTTACCACAATGACCACGCTCGAGGGGGAAATCATGGCGGATTTACAGACTCCTCCTCCCCAGCTCTGACGAAGCATGTTCCTAATAAGGGCATAAGGGCGGGATCTTCACTGTAGACTCGCCCTTGTGTGATGTGTATCTCGTGCAGCTCCAATGCTAACAGTCCGACCCTCATACGAGATTTCTAAAATGTTTCCTACGATAACCAGCCCGGTGCCTCTGATTGTGTCTAACCAGCGTAATCACAGGAGGAATATCGAGCTGTAGACAGTTTCAAAAAATTAGGCACCGGCAATGGATTCCAATGGGGGACTAGCGGCTATATGGCGGTACTACAGCAATGGCGGCCTCCAGTGTCGTCGTCGCAAAGCAGAGCAGCCAGCGGCCATTGGTTTGCTCAGTCGCTGAGTTACGAGGGTTCGGGTTCGAGTCTCTCCTCGGGACAGATGAGGACCAGACTAGTGCAGGTCCTTCGTACGACTGCACACATGATGAGATGATGAAACGAATCACTGGCCGCTCAGACGTCCAAAACACAGACAAATGAGCTACAGGAACAAGAAGGAAAACCCTGAAGCTCCAGGCTGACGTAGAGGAGCTTAAAGAAAGAAGAGACAGACCGGCCCGCAGTGGGTGAGGGAGGGTCACATTTATATACTATATAGATAAAAGAATGTCACGTTACAGCTGCTCTCAGATACTCCCTTTGGCTGGACTGGAATGGTTGCATTCCCACATTGCTAAATTTGTCCCGCAGAAGCAAAGACAAGCTCCACACCTCCTAGCCCGGCCTCCAGAATGACCCCCCTCTGTATATTTCATACACAGAGACATCAGTGTGGGCGGGCGCTCACTTTTGCGCTGCTGCCGGACTCAAACACTTAAGAATACGGCCGGTAACTCCATGGTAGTTACTGCGGTACATCCCTGGTACTTACAGAGATAATTACCAGTACTTACAGAGATAATTACCAGGTACTTACAGAGATAATTACCAGGTACTTACAGAGATAATTACCAGATACTTACAGAGATAATTACCAGATACTTACAGAGATAATTACCAGGTACTTACAGAGATAATTACCAGATACTTACAGAGATAATTACCAGATACTTACAGAGATAATTACCAGATACTTACAGAGATAATTACCAGGTACTTACAGAGATAATTACCAGATACTTACAGAGATAATTACCAGGTACTTACAGAGATAATTACCAGATACTTACAGAGATAATTACCAGATACTTACAGAGATAATTACCAGATACTTACAGAGATAATTACCAGTACTACAGAGATAATTACCAGATACTTACAGAGATAATTACCAGGATACTTACAGAGATAATTACCAGATACTTACAGAGATAATTACCAGATACTTACAGAGATAATTAATACACAAGATAATACAGATACTTACAGAGATAATTAACCAGATACTTACAGAGATAATTACCAATACTTACAGAATAATTACCAGATACTTACAGAGATAATTACCAGAGTACTTACAGAGATAATTACCAGGTACTTACAGAGATAATTACCAGATACTTACAGAGATAATTACAGAACTTACAGAGAAATTACCAGGTACTTACAGAGATAATTACCAGATACTTACAGAGATAATTACCAGATACTTACAGAGATAATTACAGGTACTTACAGAGATAATTACCAGGTACTTACAGAGATAATTACCAGGTACTTACAGAGATAATTAC
Source organism: Neogobius melanostomus (assembly GCA_007210695.1). Lineage (NCBI taxonomy): Eukaryota > Metazoa > Chordata > Actinopteri > Gobiiformes > Gobiidae > Neogobius > Neogobius melanostomus. Next base: position 106,070 of record VHKM01001141.1, on the reverse strand, counting down.
CAGGTACTTACAGAGATAATTACCAGGTACTTACAGTGGTATTGCCTGGTAACTCCGGTGCCAGGCCATTAGTCCGACATCTCATTATTCCAAAAATCACCCAGTGAGTAGGGGCGCCATAAGGGTTCGGGTTATATTTTCAGGCGTCAGCTCTTTTTCCTTCTTATGGTCACCGAGCACAGGGAAGAGTGTGAGACACTGAGGGATGTGGGAAATAAAAGCTGTAAATTTAGTTGTTAGTTAGTTTAATGCCAATAAGCACAGTCTGTTAATAATATACTTTTCATGAATAAATGTGGATTATGTTATGTATCATTCAAGCACTTTGATACAAAGTAATGCTATATGGGCTGTAATGATGATGGTGAATAACAATAACACTAACATGGTAATAAGGTATAAGAAATAAAAATTATACACTTGTTATAAAGTGTAACATACTGTGAATATTGACTTAATGTAATGCATTGTTGCATTTGTTGTAAATATGTAACAAACTTAATTGTTTAGCAAGACAATAAGAACTAAACATTGTTATTGTTGCAACCACATTATTATTATTATTATTATTATTATTATTATTATATTATTATTATTATTATTATTTAAGTGGGAGGTGGGAGTCAATAAGCTTGTCTTCTTTCACTCCTTTTTGAGCAAGATGTTATTTTTTATTTATTTTTTCTTTCGCTTTTGTGCCAGCTCGAAATCAAATCAGTCAAACCCTGAATCAGACTCTGCTCACGACCCGACCTTCCCCTCTCCGGGCCCGCTTCAGCCCGCGGCCGCACTAACAGTTTAGCTCCTGACCCGGCCTCCCCCTCTCAGGGCCCGCTTTAGCCCGCGGGCCGCACTAACAGTTTAGCTCCTGACCCGACCTCCCCTCTCAGGGCCCGCTTTAGCCCGCGGGCCGCACTAACAGTTTAGCTCTGACCCGGCCTCCCCCTCTCAGGCCCGCTTCAGCCCGCGGGCCGCACTAACAGTTTAGCTCCTGACCCGGCCTCCCCCTCTCAGGGCCCGCTTCAGCCCGCGGGCCGCACTAACGGTTTAGCTCCTGACCCGACCTCCCCCTCTCAGGGCCCGCTTCAGCCCGCGGGCCGCACTAACAGTTTAGCTCCTGACCCGACCTCCCCTCTCAGGGCCCGCTTCAGCCCGCGGGCCGCACTAACGGTTTAGCTCCTGACCCGACCTCCCCTCTCAGGCCCGCTTCAGCCCGCGGGCCGCACTAACGGTTTAGCTCCTGACCCGGCCCCCCCTCAGGCCCCTTTAGCCCGCGGGCCGCACTAACGGTTTAGCTCCTGACCCGACCTCCCCCTCTCAGGGCCCGCTTTAGCCCGCGGGCCCGCACTAACGGTTTAGCTCCTGACCCGACCTTCCCCTCTCAGGGCCCGCTTTAGCCCGCGGGCCGCACTAACGGTTTAGCTCCTGACCCGACCTCCCCCTCTCAGGGCCCGCTTTAGCCGCGGGCCGCACTACGGTTTAGCTCCTGACCCGGCCTCCCCCTCTTAGGGCCCGCTTCAGCCCGCGGGCCGCACTAACAGTTTAGCTCCTGACCCGACCTCCCCCTCTCAGGGCCCGCTTCAGCCCGCGGGCCGCACTAACGGTTTAGCTCCTGACCCGGCCTCCCCCTCTCAGGGCCCGTTCAGCCCGCGGGCCGCACTAACGGTTTAGCTCCTGTTCTCTCCGTTGCGTGCGGTGGATCCAGGTGCTCAGCTGAGTGACTCACTGAGGGGGCGGGGCTAATGACAGGTCTGAGCTGACGACAGACTGAGGTCGTCAACACAAACCCCCCCCCCCTCCCCCCTCAGTGACGGGACAGGCTTCAGGGAGAGTTTACTGGAACGAGAAAGTACAAAGTCTATGTGTGTCTCGTTTCCTCCTTTAACCCTGTCAGAGTCAAATACGTCTCAGACTAAACCCTCACTTTCACACCGGGCTCAGTTCTCGTTGTCATAAATATATTTGTATTCGTGGAAGCCGCAGCTGCAGGTGATGATGTCCTCGTGTAACTGACAGGAAGTGGAGCAGCGTCGCCACGGTAACAGAAGCTTGAGTGGGTCACAGCGGGTCGCCCTTGGGGGTTGTGTTTAACCACAGGGCGGTCGGTTCAAGGCCTTTCAGCTTTCGTCACCAGTGATCTGGTTTCATATGGTTGAGTTTCTCCACACAGTTATTCTGCAGGTCCATTTGTAAAGTACCTGGAGTAACCCTAACCCTAACCCCCTAACCCTAACCCCCTAACCCTACTAACCCTAACCCTAACCCTACTAACCCTACTAACCCTAACCCTAACCCTACTAACCCTACCCTAACTATAACCTACCGTAACCCTCTGTTTAATATGGTTGAGTTTCTCCACACAGTTATTCTGAAGGTCCATTTGTAAAGTGTAGGAGAAATAAAGTTCATTATTATCATTCTCTTCACCTTCAGCACTAAACAGAAGACAGTCATGTGACTTTGTTGTTATGGCGGCCATTTTGAATACCGAGTAGAATTAGGCAGTAACTACAACATGTAACAATATCTCAACTCAGGATGAAAATGAAAGACAACTGATTGACAGAGGTATTTTTATGTCCTCGTAATCATTGCAGTAAAAACACGGGACTGGAGACGCACGTTTATGTGAAGAAACCAGTGAGTCAGCGGGGCGGCACGGTGGCACAGCGGTTAGAGCTCGTGCTTCACAGCTAGAAGGTCCGGGCTCGATTCCCACCAGGGCGGGGCCCTTTCTGTGTGGAGTTTGCATGTTCTCCCCGTGTCTGCGTAGGTTTCCTCCGGGTACTCCGGTTTCCCCTACCACTAAAAACATGTACAATAGGTCAGGATGAATGAGAGTGTGTTTGAGAGTGCACATGGGGACGACGGATGGAAATTAGCCCCAAGGCTACAATCCAGTGTGGCTTGTTTCATTAACTTGCACTGTCCCGACCAAATAAACCAATAAATAAATAAAAATAAATAAATAAATTTAAGCTGCTCAAGATGTTAGCATGCTACCAGTTAGCATTTAGCTTCAACAGCTCAGCTCTGACCCTGAACCACAAACATCTGGCCTTGGATACAACATGTGACAGAGGTCAGAGCTGAGCTGTTACTGTAGTATTTCCTCAGTGTTCATAGATGTGAGACACACATGTGTTTATCGTGTTGAAGCCATTGACAGTTGGTTGACAGTTGCTAACCGGTAGCATTGCTAACGTCTTGAGCAGCTTAAACACTGACTCAGACTGAGACTCTGTTGACATGACAAACTGTAAAAATCCCAGAGAAAGGTTTTCTGTTTCTGATGAGTTAGTTTAGTCTTCAGAGTGAAGCAGATCTTTAGTAAATCCTGCTGTAGCTCCACAGACAGAGTGCTACGTCTGTGACACATTAGCTGGTTTCTTCACATAAACGTGTGTTTAAACTGTTATCTTCATGAGCAATGATTACGAGAACATAAACATACCACTGTCAATCAGTCGTCTTTCATTTTCATCCTGAGTAGAGATATTGTTACATATTGTAGTACTGCATAATTCTACTGCGGTGCTCAAAATGGCTGCCGGAACTATGCGTGATGTCATTGGAAATGCATGTATAGAGGCTTTTGCCTAACCTAACCCACACATGAAAGAAGGTATAGGTTAGAACCCTTCGCTATTTTTTCAGTCTGACCGTTTAGTGCTGGTTTAGTCCTGGTTTAGTCCTGGTTTAGTCCTGTTTAGTCCTGGTTCAGTCCTGGTTTAGTCCTGGTTTAGTCCTGGTTTAGTCCTGGTTTAGTCCTGGTTTAGTCCTGGTTAGTTCTGGTTCAGTCCTGGTTTAGTCCTGGTTTAGTCCTGGGTTTAGTCCTGGTTTAGTCCTGGTTTAGTCCTGGTTTAGTCCTGGTTTAGTCCTGGTTTAGTCCTGGTTTAGTCCTGGTTTAGTCCTGGTCTAACCCGCTCTGGTCTGTCTTGTTGCAGTGATCTTCTGGAGGACCTGGAGCGCAGTCCGGACGCCGCGGCCATCGCTGACTGCTTCGTCGAGCGAGTGAGTCTAAACTTCATTCATACTAAAACAAGGGAAGACCTGCTCTGGGTCTGGGTCTGGGTCTGGGTCTTGGTCTAGGTCTGGGTCTCCTCTGGGTCTGGGTCTGGTTTACGAGCTGTGAGAGTTTCCTGAGGCCTCGCGGTCACAGCTCATAAACGTGCTCGAAGGCGGAAACGTCTTATACAACACTCAGCTGTTTGGACTTCATTAGAACCTGACCAGGACTACGGTCTGCTCCGGGGCAGACCCAGGTCCAGCCCTCACGGCCAGAACAGGACCAGGGCCGGACCAGGACCAGGGCCGGACCAGGGTCAGTACTTTCCTTCAGCGTCGGTCACATGTTTCAAAAACCCTAAAACAAAAGCTGCATTTGGAGCAGGACAGGACTCAGGAGAGCATAAGTTTAGGATGTGGCGCCCCCTGCAGGTCTGCATGTGTCTTTATGAAAAACTGGCACAGACTGGATGTGGCGCCCCTGCAGGTCTGCATGTGTCTTTATGAAAAACTGACACAGGACTGGATTGTGGCGCCCCCTGCAGGTCTGCACTGTGTCTTTATGAAAAACTGACACAGACCGGATGTGGCGCCCCTGCAGGTCTGCATGTGTCTTTAGGAGAAACTGGCTCAGACCGGTATGAACGTGACGACAGGGGGCGCTGTGGTTAATGAGAGCGAGAGCTACTTCCAGCTTTTCATAAAGTTTTGATATTTACTCCTTAACCTCCACCTGAACCGAGCACATTGTCTCCAGTTTGGCTTTACCCAAATCTAAAAGCTTAAAAAAAGCATAAAAATACAGATGAAAAAACGCTAAAACGCATACGATCACTTTTGTAAGTCTTAGCTTTCAAATGAGGAATTACACTGTTGCCCCCAGCCTAGAAGCTTTTAGATTTGGGTAAAGCTGAACTGGAGAAAACGTTCTCGGTTAAGGCGGGGGGTAAGAGGTTAAGGTTGTGTTCTGTGAGAGAGAGAAAACGGTGCAGCTCTGGTTGGAAACATTTCAAACAGGGATCCCCGACTAAATCAGCTCCAGGTCTTTGTAACTGAGATCATGTGTCCAGGCTCTGCACTTACACAGGCGTCGCTCTTAAACATTTAAAACATAAGGTTTTCTATTTACGTCGCAGAGCTGATTCAACAATTTCTGTTTATGAAGGCTCTCATTCTTCCAGGCTCATTCGGTCATAAAGACACTAATACCAAAACTGCCAAAAAATCTTATTGAACTTGAATAGTGACCTCAACTTGACCAAAACCCGGTCCAGTCGATGTTTTAACCTTTTCTGTGATTTTATATCAGTGTTACTCATTGTGTTTATATCATTTTTCATTCAGCCTTATTAAGTATATTGAGAGATGAAAAGGCTTCGGGGTCCGGATGTTGGGAACCCCTGATCCAGAAACATCTGACCTCAGTTCAAGCCACTGCAGCTCGATGAGTTATTACGAGGCAGACTTCCCTCAGTCTGCCCCAGGGCATCTGTGGCTGCACAACACTGAATCTTCAGCTTTTTGCTCCTGACCATAAACCTGCCCCAGGATCTGGAGGTCCACCTGAACCGGACCATCAGAACCCTCAGGAGAACCCTCAGGAGAACCCTCAGGAGAACCCTCAGGGGACATTTGGCCAAAAGGAGAACCGAAACACTTCCCTTTATAACTGAAATGCTTTTGTTTGTGTTTCAGAGCGAAGCCTTCGACATCTACACCTGTACTGCCATGAACTACCCAAGTAAGTCCCGAAACCCGAACCAGAAACAAAGTTCTCTGTCTCTGTTAGCTTTGTAACTTGTGGACTTCACCGTTTTCCTCCCGAATCCCCGAGTCTTTATCTGACTCGAACACAAACACATGGGCTGCAGACTGGGCCAGAGTCAGCTCCAGTACCTGGTCTCAGCTTGGTTTTGCGGCCTGTTTATCTAATATAAAGCTCGTTGTTGAACTTTTTGGTAAAGTCTTTGCGTGGGCGTAAACGGGTCACAGCGACGCAGCGGGAGCCGATGTGGAAGCTTGTTTGAGTGACCTACTTCTGAGAGTCTGATCTCTAATGTACAGAGGAGGGGGTGTACTGAGACGCAGCTTGTACAGCTCCAACGTGAGGTCACAGTCTGGATTCACTTAGGTCTGGATCAGAGAGATCTATGCAGAATCCAGCATTCATTTTAGCGTTAGACTACTCACAAAGACCATTTAAATGTTGTTACAGTTTAATCAACATTATCCGTCTTAATAAAAACGATGCACGATAATGCTGAGCAGTGTTTGAATAAGTGAGTTGTGTAGAAATGGTTTTGTCATTTATGGCGCGAGTGAAAGAGGCGGAGATCAGAAGCCCCTCCTCTTTAGCTCTCCCTCTTATCTCCTTTAGACCGGTGGTTCTCTGTGGTCGGGATCCTAAGAGTTTTTGTGAACATCTTCAGTGGGTCTCAGTTTATTTTTTCAATATTGTTTTCTAAAAGAGGACTAGAAACACTTCCTGAACTGTATTGTGTTTAGTTATTTTTGTTTAGTTTTGCGGCGAGGTGGTGGAGGGTGGCAGAGCGGGTCGTCTCATGATCCGAAGGTCAGGGGTTACGATCCCAGCCTCACTGAAGTGCACCACTGTGTTGTGGTCTTTGGCAAGAATTCACCCTCCTCGCCTTCAGGTGTTGCTTCATAGGGCTGGACTTCATGGGTAGCTCATGATCGAATTCCGATACGGCCTACATGGCTCGTCTGGTTGTATTCTCTTTATCCTGGTTATTCCTCTTTAGTCCTGCGTTTATTCACTCGTTTAGTCTGTTTATTACCCTCTTATACTCTGGTTTTTCCCTCTTTTAGTCCTGGTTTAATTCCCTCTTTGTCCTGGGTTTTTCCTCTTTAGTCCTGGTTTATTGCCCTCTTTAGCCTGGTTTATTTCCCTCTTTGTCTGGTTTATTCCTCTTTGTCTGTTTTTCCCTCTTTAGTCTGGTTTTTCCCTCTTTAGCTTGGTTTATCCTCTTTAGATCCTGGTTTATTCCTCTTTAGTCCTGGTTTATTTCCCTCTTAGTCATGGTTTAGTCCCTTCTTTAGTCCTGTTTATTCCCTCTTGTCCTGGTTATTCCCTATTGTCCTGGTTATTCCTCTTTAGCTCTGTTTAATCCCTTCATTTATTACCTGGTTATTCTCTGTTAAGTCTGGTGTTATTCCTCTTAAGTCCTGTTTTTTTCCTCTTTAGTCCTGGTATATTCCCTTCTTTTAGTCTGGTTTATTCCCTCTTTAGCTATGGTTTATTCACTCTTTATAGTCATGGTTTATTCCCTCTTTAGTCCTGGTTTATTCCATCTTTATTCCTGGTTTATTCCTCTTTATCCTGGTTATTCGCTTTAGTCACGGTTTTTCCTCTTTAGCCTGTTTATTCTCTTTTGTCCTGTTTTATTCACTCTTTATTCCTGATTTAGTCCTGCTTTAGTCCTGCTTTATTCCTGCTTTAGTCCTGGTTTAGTCCTGTTTAGTCCTGCTTTTAGTCCTGCTTTAGTCCTGCTTTAGTCCTGTTTATTCCATCTTTAGTCCTTGTTTATCCATCTTTTAGCTCTGGTTTTCCTCTTTAGTCTGTTTATTCCTCTTTGCTGGTTTATTCTCTTATTCTGTTTTATTCCCTCTTTAGTCCGGGTTTATTCCTCTTTATCCGTGGTTTATTCCTTCTTTAGTCCTGGTTAATTCCTCTTAGTCATGGTATATTCCTCTTTTAGCTCTTTTATTTCCCTACTTAGTCCGGTTTATTCCCTCTTTAGCTATGTTTATTCCCTCTTTAGTCCTGGTTTATCCTCTTTAGCTCTGTTTTCCTCTTTTAGTCCTGGTTTATTACCTCTTTTGCTCGGTTTATTCCTTTTAGTCATGTTTATTTCCCTCTTTAGCCCTGGTTTATTCCCTCTTTAGTCCTGGTTTATCCCTTACTTTAGCTTGGTTTATTCCTCTTTAGTCCTGGTTTATTCCCTTTTAGCCCTGGTTTATTTCCGTTTTAGTCTGTTTAGATTCCTCTTTAGCTGGTTTATTTCCTCTTTAGTCCGGTTTATTCCTCTTTATCTGGGTTTATTCCCTCTTTTAGTCTGGTTTATTCCCCTCTTTAGTCATGGTTTTCCCTCTTTAGCTTGGTTTATTCCTCTTTTATTAGTCCTGTTTATTCCCTCGTTTAGCTCTGTTTATTTCACCTCTTTAGTCTGTTTATTCCTTTAGCTCTGTTTATTCCTCTTTGTCCTGGTTTTTTCCTCTTTAGCCAGTGGTTTATTCCCTCTTTTAGTCCTGGTTTAATTCCTCTTAGTCCTGGTTTATTCCTCTTTAGCTTCTGGTTTATTCCCTCTTTAGCACTGGATTTATTCCCTCTTTAGTCCTGTTTTTCCTCTTTGAGTTCTGGTTTATTCTCTTTGTCTGTTTATTACCCCTCTTTAGTCCTGGTTTATTCTCTTTAGCCCTGGTTTATTCCCTCTTTAGCCCTGGTTTTTCCCTCTTTAGTCCCTGGTTATTCCTCTTTAGCTCTGGTTTATTCCCTCTTTATCTGTTTATTTCCCCTTTAGTCGGGTTTATTCCCTCTTTAGTGCGCTGTTATTCCCTTTTAGCTCTGGTTATTCCCTTTAGTCCTGCGTTTATTCCTCTTTGTGCTGGTTTCCCTCTTTATCTGTTTATTCCCTCTTTAGTCCTGGTTTATTCCTCTTGTTCCTGGTTATATTCCCTCTTTTACCTGGTTAATCCCCTCTTTAGTCACTGGTTTATTCCTCTTTAGTCCTGGTTTATTCCCTCTTTTTAGTCTGGTTTATTCCTCTTTAGTCCTGGTTTTTTCCATCTTAGTCTTTGTTATTCCCTAGCCCTGGTTATTCATCTTTAGCCCTGGTTATTCCCTCTTTAGCTCTGGTTATTCCTCTTTATCCTGGTTTATTCCTACTTTGAGTCACTAGTTTTTCCCTCTTTAGCTCTGGGTTTATTCCCTCTTTAGCCCTGGTTTATTCCTCTTTTAGCTCTGTTTATTCCCTCTTTTGTCCTGAGTTTATTCCCTCTATTAGTCCTGGATTTATTCCCTCTAGTCTGGTTTTCTCTTTAGTTCCTGGTTTTCCTCTTTAGCTCTGTATTATTCCTCTTTAGGCTCTGTTTTGCCCTCTTTAGTCTGTATTCCCTCTTTAGTTCTGTTATTCCCTTTAGTCTGGTTTATTCCCTCTTTAGTCCTGGTTTATTCCCTCTTAGTCCTGGTTATTCCCTCTTTAGCCCTGGTTATTCCCTCTTTAGTCCTAGGTTTATTCCCTCTTTAGTTCTGGTTTTACCTTTTGTCTGGTTTATTCCTCTTTAGTCCTGGTTTATTCTCTTTAGTCCTGGTTTATTCTTTTAGCCCTGGTTTCATCCCTCTTTACTGGTTTATTACCTCTTAAGCTCTGGTTTATTTCCTCTTTAGTCCTGGTTTATTCCTTTTAGTCTGGTTTATTCCTCTTTAGTGCTGGTTATATTCCTCTTAATCATGGTTTATTCGCCTCTTTAGTCTGGTTTATTCCCTCTTTAGCCCTGGTTTATTCCCTTCTTTAGCCTGGTTTTATTCCCTCTTTAGCTCTGGTTTATTCCTCTTTAGTCCTGGTTTATTCCTTTTAGTCCTTTTTTTCCTCTTATAGTCCTGGTTTTTCCCTCTTTAGCTCTGGTTTATTCCCTCTTAGTCTGGTTGTATTTCTCTTTGTCTGTTTATTCCCTCTTTAGTCTGTTCCTATTCCCTCTTTAGTTCCTGGTTTATTCCCTCTTTAGTCCTTGGTTTATTCCCTCTTTTATCCTGGTTTATTCCCTCTTTTAGCCTGGTTTTTCCCTCTTTAGCTCTGGTTTATTCCCTCTTTTTGTCTGGGTTTATATCCCTCTTTAGTCTGGTTATCCCTTTTTAGCTCTGGTTTATTCATCTTTAGTCCTGTTTATTCCCTCTTTAGTCTCTGGTTTTATTCCCTCTTTAGCTCTGTTTATTCCCTCTTTTGTCTGGTTTATTCCTCTTTAGCCTGGTTTTATTCCCTCTTTAGTCTGGTTTTTCCCTCTTTAGCCTGCGGTTGTATTCCCTCTATAGTCCTGTTTATTACCCTCTTTAAGGCCTGGTTTATTCCTCTTTAGTCCTGGTCTTATTCTCTTAGTCCCTGTTTTCCCTCTATAGTCTGTTTATTCCTCTTTAGTCCTGGTTTATTCCCTATTTAGCCTAGTTTATTCTCTTTGTCTGTTTTTCCCTCTTTGTCTGGTTATTCCTCTTTAAGCTCTGGTTATATTACCTCTTTAGTCTGGTTTATTCCTCTTTAGTCTGGTTTATTCCTCTTTAGTCCTGGTATTCCCTTTTAGCCCTGGTTTATTCCCTCTTTAGTCCTGGTTATTCACCTCTTTAGTCCTGGTTTATTCCCTTCTTTAGTCCTGGTTTTTCCTCTTTAGCCCGGTTTATTCCCTCTTTAGCCTGGGTTTTCCTCTTTGTCTGGTTTTATTCCTCTTTAGCCCTGGTTATTCTTCTTAGTCTGGTTTAATCTCCCCTCTTTAGTCCTGGTTTATTCCGTCTTTAGTCCTGGTTTTTCACTCTTTAGTCCTGGTTATTCCCTCTTAGTCCTGTTTATTCCTTTCTTTAGTTCCTGGTTTATTCCTCTAGTCCTGGTATTATTCCCTTTTGAGATCCTGTTTATTCCTCTTTAGTCCTGGTTGTATTCCCTCTTTAGCTCTGGTTTTATCCTTTTAGTCCATGTTTATTCCGTCTTTAGTCCTAGTTTTTCCCTCTTTTAGTCTGGTTTATCTCCCTCTTTAAGTTCCTGTTTATTCCTTTAGTTCATGGTTTATTCCCTTTTTCAGTCTGGTTTTATTTCCCTTCTGGGCGGGCAGAGGGGAACTCCTCTGAGACCTCAGGAATTTAACCAACAACTCATTACCACAATCAGCCCTCTCTGATGCCTTTCACAGACTTGATCCCGTGTATCTGAGTGGTCTTGTACTGCTACTGCGGGAGTGTATGTAGGACTTGACGATGTATTGTACTGCGTTCCGTGGCAGTACTGCGGGAGTGTAATGTAGGACTGACATTGTGTACTTGTACTCTGCAGTTCCGTGGCATAATGCGGGAGTGTCTCCCAGATGACTGTTTAACTTGTACTGCGTTCCGTGGCATACTGCGGGAGTGTATGTAGGACTGCAATGTTGTATTGTCTGTCAGTTTCCGTGCAGTACTGTGGAGTGGTATTTTAAGGACTGGAAATGTTATTGTAGCGTTCGTGGCAGTACTGCGGATGTATGTAGACTGACATGTGGCTGTACTTGTACGGCAGTTCGTGGCAAGTATGTGGGGGTGTATGTAGGATGACATGATACTGTACTGCAGTTCCGTGCGCAGATATTGCTGGGAGTGTAATTGTAGGAATGCATGTGTCATATGTACTTGCAGTTCCGTAGGCAGTACTGAGAGTGTATGTAGCTACATGTCGTCATTTGTACTGCATTCGTGGCGTACTGCAGGGAGTGTACTGTAGACTAGGACATTGTTGTCTTGTACGCAGTTCCGTGGGCCACGTTATGTGGGAGTGTATGCAGGGCAAGAATACTCTTGGTGTTGTTGTGGTGCCCAGGGGTCGAGTGTAGTGGGCAAAACTGTTTAATTGTACTATAATGTATTTTAACACGTCCAAGAGATCTAAACTAATACTTTTGCAGGCGAAACATTATATTCTACTGTAGTTGATGTATATAATGACCTTCGTAATCGGTAAGACAGGGAACTGAAATATAATAAAAAAAGTGCGCATGAGAACACTAAATTATCTTTGATATAAACAAAACTAAGATAATGAGTTCGTAATACCATTACTGTGTTAGCATTATTATAGACAGTGAAATACTCACTCCTCCTGCTTTACCATAGATGAACCACGTATCGATGGGAAAATCATGGCGGATTTACAAGACTCACCTCCTCCCAGCTTGCGAAGCATTTCTAAATAGGGCATATGGCGGGATCTTCACTGTAGAACTGGCCTGTGTGTGGTGTAGCTCGCGGAAGCTCCAATGTTAACAGTCCAACCCCCGTAAGTAGAGAGATTTATTGAAAACGATCATTCTTATCGAAACCAGCTGGTTTCTTTTTTTGATAGCCCACAGTTATCTAGGAGAATTGTAGCGATTCGAAAGTGTTAAAGAATAGAAACCAGGCGTTAAAGTTGTTATTTTTAGTGTCTAAAGTCCAATGCTTTTTCAATGGGGGCGGCTAAGCGGTGATCAGGAGGTACCATACAGCATGGGCGCCTGTGAGTGTTGGGTCATAAGGCAGAGCAGTGAGGCAGCGGCCATTGGGAGCTATGTCTGATCAGGAAGAATAAGTATTGGAGGGTTCCCAGTTTTGAAGGATATCGGTAAATGAGGACTTGAAATCTTTGGGCGTAAATAATGTCATAGTAAATTGTCCATGGACCCGATGTCAGACACATCAGAGAACAAAAAGTCTCAAAATGTCCTTCAATTTAAATATGAGCAAAATTTATACCTTGAGGGAAGAATGCACTCCGGTACTGCTAGTACTGGCACCTGTACTCCATACCTTAACGTATGTTGTTGGAAGTGTGGGGGAATAACTTACAGAGAACACAATTAGAGTCCATCTGATATGATTAACAGAGAAGAGCAATGGGCGGATCGAGTGTTGACAAGTTTGGTTTGTCTAGACCATTACTCATAAATCCGTGGTTTATGCAAGAAGTTGTTAAAATTTGATGATTTGTAAAATATAGTACAGGCTATTAGATAACAAGCATTGCAGAATATTAGTTATCCGCCTAACCTGAGCACTTTTTTGTTATAGACTCCAGTGCGAGCTTATGGACTTGAAGAGTTTTGGATATTGTTTTCATTTGCCGAGCAGCTCAAAACCTCGTAATGACGTTGTCTGTGTGTGTCTGTATGTGGAAGTGGAACACTCTGGAACAGAACGGACTTACAGACACAAGCAATGCCAAACTGTCGCATCTGATTCAAACTGTTATAGGAAACATCAGGTCAAAATCAATAGGAGCATGAGGGTCTTTACATTTACATTTTGTTGTCTTGCATAGGTGTTTTAGACAAGTGCTTCGAAGTGTTTCCCTACGCCATCGTGTGGTTAATTGTGTCTTTTACCATTATTGGTATAGGTTGTCCATTACCTTTGTTGGTATTCGTTAATTTTTTCTTTATAGTTGTTGGTGTTACATTTTGTGGTTGCAATGTATAATTAGAATTGTTCTGTGGTGAACGCCATCCCCCCATGAGATTTGAACAATAGTAAGCCACCGCCGAAGGGCTGAATGTATGTAAGGCTCTGAATAGGGACACTGGGGGTGCGGAGTTAATAAAGTTATCTTCTTCCTTCCAGGTAGAGAATGGCATCAATTGTTTACATACTGTAAATGATTCTTGTCTTTTGTTGCCCATTGCCGTGAAATAAATTGAAGTAAATGAAAAAATGAAAAAGGGACTGACATGTGTACGTTGTGACTGGCAGTTCCGTGCAGTAGCTGGCGGGAGTGTATGGGTAGGACTGACGATGTGTACTTGTAGCTGCAGTTCCCGGTGGGCAGTACTTGCGGAGGAGTGTGATGACAGGAGTGAAGGGTACTGGTGAAGTTCTTCATAAGGACAGTCGTGCCGCTGAAGTCGACGTCACTGCCTTTGCGAAACGTATCTTGCTTCAAGGACCTGTGCCAAGGTCCTCAAGTCCCTACTACTGCAGGTACCAATACTACTACTACTACTACTACATACTACTACTACTGCAGGACAATACTACGTGACTGACTGACTGACTACTTACTGACTACTGAGGTAACCAAACTACTATACTACTACTACTACTACTACTGGCAGTTACGCAATACTACTACTACTACTCTACTGCAGGTGTAACCTAAGTACTGACTACTGACTAGCTACTAGCTGACTGTACTGACTGACTACTGCAGGTACCGAATACTCACTAACTTACTACTACTACTGCAGGTACCAGATAACTACTACTACTACTACTATGCAGGTACCAATACTACTACTACTACTCTACTGCAGGACGAATACTACTTAGCTAGCTGACTACTACTGGCAGGTACCAAATAAGTAGCTACCCACTGACTATGGACTGGCAGAAACCAATACTACTACTATAACTGACTAGACTACTACTGCAGTACCAATACTACTACTACTACTACTACTACTGCAGGTACCAATACTACACTACTACTGAACTACTGCAGGTACGCAATGACTATGGTGCTAAATATTACGACTGACTGAGAATAACTACTGCGAGGTACCGAATACTAGCTTGACTGACTACTGCAGGTAACCAATATCTACTACTAGACTACTAACTACTACTGGACTACTTAGTAGTACTACTGAGTACTCCAGGTACTATTACCCAACAATTTCAGTATTCATTTATTGGGACGATGGCCATATTAATAAACACCTGGGTCGGTTCCCTCGTCAGATTTGATGGAGTTCCCTCCACATGTGCAGAGTGAACACAATCAAAGTGATTTTGCTCAACTCCTTATTTATATTTATTTAAATTTTTTTATGTATGTTTTAATTTATTTATTTATATTGTATATGTATTCATTACAGTTTACAACGGGGGGGGTTGTGAACCAACCGTTTTGTCTTGCACTTTTGGATTTATCCAGCTGCTAAAAATGCTAATGTTTGAATTTTGTATTTTTCACCCCCAAAGATTGCAGTGCTCTACAGAAAGAAGTGGTAAGTTGAGTGATCATCGTTCATATTCAGGTTTTTAGTTGTATGGGGATATAAATCTTCTGCAGTAATAGTAGTAGTAGTAGTAGTATTGTTAAAGGTTTATGGGCGATAATGACCTTCTGCAGTAGTAGTAGTAAGTAGTAGTGGATTGATGTGAGTTATGGGGATATGAACCTTCTGCAGTAGTAGTAGTAGTAGGTGAGTAGTAGTAGTAGTAGTAGTATTTAGTTTATGGGAATATGACCTTTCTGCAGTGAGTAGGTAGTAGTAGTAGTAAGTAGTAGCTAGTATTATTTTTTATTTATGGGGGATATAACTGTGCTGCAGGTGAGTAGTAGTAGTAGTAAGTATTGGTTGAGTTTATGGGGATATGAACCTTCTGCAGTAGTAGTAGTAGTGAGTAAGGTAGTAGTGAGTAGTAGTAGTGAAATTTTTAGGTTTATGGGAAAGTAACCTTCTGCAGTAGTAGTAGTGAGTAGGTAGTGCAGTAGTATAGTAGTAGTATTTTAAGTTTATGGGGATAGTGGACCTTCTGGCAGTAGTAGTAGTAGTAGTAGTAGTAGTGTAGTAGGTATTTAGTTTATGGGGATATAACCTTCTGCAGTAGTAGTATCAGGTGAGTAGTAGTAGTAGTAGAGTGATTTTAGTTTATGGGGATACTGACCTTTCTGCAGTAGTAGTAGTAGTAGTGGAGTAGGTGAGTAGTAAGTAGTATTTTAGGTTTTATGGGGATATAGACCTTTCTGCCAAGTATAGTAGTAGTAGGTAGTATGTTTAGAGTTTTATGGGGATATTAACCTTCTGCAGTAGTAGTAGTAGTAGTAGTATTTAGTTTATGGGATATAACCTTCTGCGTAGTAGTAGTAGTGGTAGTAGTGAGTAGTAAGTAGTTAATTTTAGTTGTTATGGGATATGACCTTGCTGGCAGTAGTAGTAGTAGTAGGTGAGTGAGTCTAGTAGTAGTGTAGTATTTTAGTTTATGGGGATATGACCTCTGCAGTAAGTAGTAGTAGTACTAGTAGTAGTAGTAGTAGTATTTTAGTTTAGGGGATAACCTTGCTGGGCAAGTAGTAGTAGGTAGTCGAGTAGTAGGTAGTAAGTAAGATATTTTAGTTTATGGGGAATATAACCTTCTGGCCAGTAGTAGTAGTAGTAGTAGTAGTAGTTAGTAGTGAGTAGGTAGTAGTAGTAGTAGTTAGTTTTAGTGTTATGGGGAATATGACTTGCTGGCAGTAGTAGTAGTAGTGTGAGTAGTAGTAGTAGTATTTTAAGGTTTATTGGGGATATAACCTCTGCAGTAGTAGTAGTGAGTAGTAAGTAGTAGTAGTAGTAGGTAGTAGTATGTTTGTGAGTTTATGGGGATATGACCTTCTGCAGTAGTAAGTAGTAAGTAGTAGTCAGAGTAGTAGTATTTAGTTTATGGGGATATAACCTCTCCTGGCCACAGTAGTAGGTAGGTAGTAGTAGTACGATTTTAGGTTTAGTGGGATTAATAGACCTGCAGGTAAGAAGCAAGGATGGTTGAGAATCTATAAACTTTATATGTAGTAGGCTTCACAGTGGTAGTAGCGTTCACAAAGAGCGGACGGTAAAGACATGTCCCTGGGTAGTTTCTGTGCAGGAGTTTGATCACAGTGAATCACGGACTGAGGCTCTTCACATGTGGAGGAACTCATGAAGAAAACATTATCGCAAGACGCGGTGAGAGGAGTGCACCTGGACCAGCACACGACGGGATGACCCGACCTGTAAGAAAGTCTGCCAGTTGAAGCTCGAGCTAACTCCATGTCCTAGTCCCACCAAACACAGAACATGACAACGAGCCAACGACAAAACAGTGTATGACTAGTAACAACCGCAACAGTACAGAAAAAAAACATTACTAAACACCAATAACTATAATCAAAGGGCGCCTGTATGCACAACTACAGCGCCTCCTATGTGGTCAGACCGTTTGATGTGTTTCTGTTTAAGTGTGTCTCTTAAGATGAGTCTTCTGGTAAGGAAGTGTCCACATGTTAGAGAAAAACACGCTTGTAGAGGAAAACACCTTTAAGAAAACACCTGTTAGAGAAAGACACCGGTTAGAGAAAACACCTTTAGAGAAAACGCTGTAGAGAAAACGACATTCAGGAGAAAACACATTTAGAAAAACACCTTTAGAGGAAAAACACCTTTGAAGAGAAAACAACATTTACGAGAAAACACATTTAGAGGAAAACGACATTTAGAGAAAGGACAGCCCTTAGAGAAAACACCTTTAGGAAGAAAAACACAGATTAGAGAAAACACCTTTAAGAGAAAACACCTTTAGAGAAAACACCTTTAGCAGAAACCTTTAGAGAAAACACCTTTAGAGAAAACACATTTAGAGAAACACCTTTAGAGAAAACACATTTAGAGAAAACACGATGTTAGAGAAAACACAGTTTAGAGAGAGACACATTTAGAGAAAAACACCTTTAGGAGAAAAACCTTTAAGAGAAAACACCTTTAGGAGAAAACGACCTTTAGAGAAAGACACCTTTAGAGAAGGAACACATTTAGAAGAAACACACCTTTAAGAGAGAAACAGCGATTTAAGAGAAACACCTTTAGAAAAAACATTTAGGGAGGAGAAACACCTTTAGAAGAAAGCCACATTTAGAGAAAACACTGTTAGAGAAAACACCTGTTAGAGAAAACGACATTTAGAGAAAACAGGATTTAAGAGAACACATTTAGAGAAAACAGGCCCTTTAGAGAAAACACCCTTTAGAGCGAAAGACGACCTTTAGAGGAAACACCTTTAGAGAAAACAGCCGGTTAGAGAGAAACACATTTAGGAAAGAACACGGTTTTGAGAGAAACCAGCTTGTAGAGAAACACCTTTATGAGAAACACATTTAGGAGAAAACACCTTTAGAAGAAAACAACCTTTAGCAGAAAACGACATTTAGAGAAAAGCCACCTTTAGAGAAACGCCATTTAGGGAGAAAACAACTTTAGAGAAACAGCCTTTAGAAAAACCCTTTAGAGAAAAACGACCTTTAGAGAAAAACACATTTGAGAGGAAAAAGCACCTTTAGAGAAAACACATTTGGAGAGAAACACCTTTAGAGAAAACACCTTAGAGAAAACACATTTAGAGAAAACACGCTTTAGAAGAAAACACATTTAGAGAAAAACACCCTTTAGAGAAACACCTTTAGTATATAACACTTAGAGAAAAACACACTTTTAGGAGAACACCTTAGAGAAAGAAACATTTTAGAGAAGAACAGCCTTGTAGAGAAAAACACATTTAGAGAAAACACCTTGTAGAGAAAACACGATTTAGAAGGAAACACCTTTTAGAGAAAACACGATTTAGAGAAAACAGCGTTTTAAGAGAAAACACATTAGAGAAAACGACAGTTTAGAGAAAACACATTTAGAGAAAACACCTTTAGAGGAAAAGCACGTTTAGAGAAAACACTTTGAGAGAAAACAGCCTTTAGAGAAAACACGCTTTAGAGGAAAAGACAGCCTTTAGGGAGAAAACACATTTAGAGGAAAACACATTTAGAGAAAAGCACATTGTAGAGAAAAACACCTTTAGAGAAAACACATTTAGAGAAAACGACCTTTAGAGAAAGACACATTTAGGCAGAAAACTACAGTTTAAGGAGAAAACAGCCGTTTTAGAGAAAACACCTTTAGAGAGAAAGCAGGACCTTTGAGGAGAAAAGCAACCTTTAGAGAAGAACAGCGATTTAGAGAAACACCTTTAGGAAGAAGAACGACTTAGGAGAAACAGCCTTTAGAGAAAACACATTTAGAGGAAAAACACCTTAGAGAAAACACATTTAGGAGAAAACCACATTTAGCAGAAAACACCTTTAGAGAAAACCGGTTGAAGCCAGACTCGTTCAACTCTCTGTACACAAGTGCGAGTTTAATTTAAAAAATAAATCACAGACAAAGGTTGCAGAGTGGGCAATGCTTTAAGAGTTCGATATGACGAGCACTTAGACACAAATTAGACACGATTGATGATGTGAACGGATTTATGTTAACGAATTGTGTTCCAGTTTTTCTTTAGTGGTTGACGCGATTTTTTGTGAAGTTTGATAGGTTTCACTTCCGTTTGATTGGGAACACTGACAGGAAGTGACCATTTTTAAACTGTTGCCGTGCCGACCGATGGTTGATATAGATGGAGAAAGATGAAGTCAAACGACTTACCCTTTAACTATGTCACTTCCTGTGCGGCAGGAGAATGCATTTAATAATTGTGTGCTTACCAAACAGAAGTGTGAACGTGTCTAAATCAGAGGTCCTTAAAGGGTACACTGATAGGCGACACAGGCTGACGCCAGTGGCTCCTTGGGATGCTTCAGGATCATTTTATTACGGTTTTTAGGGTTTGCTGTTTTCGGATGGAAGTGTACGTATAAATGTAGCACCATGGATACGGTTTTACTCAGCGAGTGAAACCTGAAATCTATTGATCCAGGAGGCCTACAGGTGAAGGCGGCTGTGCTAGACCAAACCCAAGCCTCACTGGGTCAAGCTGAGAGCTCAAGACGACTAATTGAAATATCACAGGCTAGGCTCTTTTATGGAAACGTGCTGATCGCACAGAAAGATCACATTGCTCTGAGTTTGAATTTATCTTGAGGCTGATTATTTACAGTGCGTTATTGATTTAGCAATATTTACGATCGTTGTCATTTTCCTTATGCACAGAAAAGAAAACAAGAAAAAATAAATATGAACTCAAGAAGGAGTAGGCAGAAGCAAGGAAGCTTATAAGGTGCCCTAACCCAATTTCAAAATACAATTAGCATACAATACAAATACAACACAATACAATACAATACAATCGAAATACAGATAACAACTAGCAAGTACAATAGCAAAGGTGGGAGAGTTTGTGATTTGCTGAGTGTATTTACTATATGTTTTCTGCTTTTTTTTATCATTTGCTTATATTACCATTTTGGTCCATTCTATTACCTTATTGTTTAAGTAGTTCATTAGTGTTTAGATATACATATAATATACACTACACGACATAGTAATACATATATAGTACCTACACACTGCATACTAGCGCACAGAATTATTAATACATACTGTATTTATCATCACCCTTATACCATGGTCTGGGTGAACTACTCGAGGTTCTGATTGGCTGGAAGGTGTCCCATCTAGAGTGATAATGTACAGCAGTTTAAAAACGAGTTTAAGATCCACGCTTCTATACCACTCCAGCGGCAGCTGTTTCCATAGTGAAGGTAAACAATGAGAAGTGGAATCTAGTTTCAGGTAAACACTGATTGAAAAGGGAAATAACGGTCGCGGCGTGCCCAGGACGCTTTAAAAAAAATGTAAGTAAGAACAGGTCCCAGAAACAGTTTCAGTTGCCCGGGACGCAGGTATAGGCACGCGGGATAGCAGCTGCACGAACCGAGGTGTCCACTTACTCGAGAATAAGCTGGACTGCCGCGCTGCGTCCAGTAGTTCTGGCATAGATGGAACCTCGTCGGTGCATTATTGCCTTACAATAATAAACATGACAATAATAGCATTCTAAAAGTATCATCTTCAATAATTTACTCTGGACTTCTTAGGCAAGCTTTATTAACATAAGTGGGAAAAAACGGAATAGATGATTACAATAGAAGTCCTGCATTAAATTTAGAAGGATATGTATCAGTTTTGACTGGAGAAAAGTACGCCTACCTTTATTAATATAAGATTTAGAAGGCCAAATCAGTTGTGAGCCTTGTTATTATGTTGCGTGGTTGTGTTTTATTTTCAGTAGAAGACTTAGAACTAGAGTCCTGCGTGTAAAAGCTCAGCAGGCAATGAGAATCAATAAATCACTGGAATAATCACTGTAGCGATTTAACAAACCCTTTAGGAACAAGTCGGTTGTTTTCTGCGCAGGATTTGGTTCGAAATTGTTGGCATCGTAGCCTTTTGCAGAGACAAGACGGCTATTTATAAGCAAAGTGCGTGGGCTCCCTCTAGGTGGTGAAAACGATGAAACAATTGTCACTCGGCAAGGACACGTCGCAGATTGATCTTTTCTAGTGTTTTAACCGACTGTTTTTCCCTCTGACCCCAGAAAAAAGAATCGATCTGTCAAGGCAAACTGGTAAACCTGTCGAATATGATCAGCAGAGAGTCGATTTCAGAGAAGACGATTTAAGATCTGGTTGTTTCATATTTGGTTCGTGTTATAGTGAAGCTTTAATTTCACAGAGGAAACAGTTTTTACGACTGCTTGTAAAGATGGAAGCCTTTTTCAAAATAAGCATGAGCTGACAAAATATAAACTCGCTTTATTTATTTATGTTATTGTAGTCGGGAACAGTGCGGATGTTATGAACATACATGGTGGCTGCATGCAGGGTAAGAGCAAGCCACCCCGGATTGTAGCTTAAGGCTTAATTTGCATGCCGTTGTCCCCATGCGCAGGTCTCTCAGCAGCACTCTCATGTCATGCCTGGCCGATTGTGACGTTTTAGTGGTAGGGGAAACGCGGAGTACCCGGAGGAGAACCTGCGCGAGACACGTAGGAGGCGGAGGAACATGACTGCCACACAGAAAGGCCGCCGTCCAGGTCGGGAATCGAACCCGGGACTTCTAGCTGTTGAAGCACGAGCTGTCTGAACCTCTGTGCGGTAAGCGCGTGGCCGCCCAAGTGAACTGAATTACCATAAAAATAATATATCGAGGCCATTATACAACCAAACACGGTCTCCTCTGGACAGAAGTGTTTAGACCGCAGTCATAAAGTAGACTAGTCCTGCCATTACTCTACGGTATAGTGTACATTTTTAACCAGCACTGTTCTGATGGCTTAAACTGAAATGTTTTGTCGGTGCTAGAGGCGAGAAAACTGGGAAACAATAATTGGGTTCAATGCTGTCTAAGTGGTCAGGAAATGTTGGGAAAAATGGGGATAGGTCATTTGCGGAAATTGGGAGAGAATTGTGAGAAAAGGAAAAAAAATTGTGCAGGGCACAAGAAAAATAGAAAATAAAATAAAAATAGGGAAAATGGCAAAAGTAATTGAAACATTTGAAAAATAGGAAAATAATTGGGGGAAAATCATTTATTTGAGCTGCAAACAACCAGGGTTTCTTTTTGATACTTTGTGTTTAATTGTTTATTGTATGTTATTTGGTATTAAATGTCGAGGTATAGACGCTGGAGTTAGGTCCTGACCGTCACTGGTGGACTGACCGTCACTGTGACTGGAACCTCACTGTGACTGACCTCACGTGGTCTGACTCACTGTGACTTGACCTCCGACATGTTGTCTGGACCTCACTGGTGTCTGACCTTCCAACTGTGGTCTGACCGTCACTGTGACTGACCCTCACTGGTGGTCTGACCTCACTGTGAGCTCGACCGTCACTGTGTCTGGACCCGTCACTGGTGTCTGACCTCGAGACTGTGTCTGACCTCACTGTGAACTGGACCTCAACTGTGACTGGGACCGTCACTGTGGTCTGACCTCACCTGTGACTGACTCATGGTGTCCGAAGCGCGCTCACTGTGACTGACCGCTCGAACGTGTGACTGGACCTCACTGTGGACTGACCTCACTGGACTGACCTCGACTGTGTCTGAGCCTCACGTGTGTCTGACCGTCGCTGGTGTCTTGACCTCACTGGGTGACTGACCACCTGGGGTGAGCGGTGACCTCACTGTGACTGGGACCGTGCAGCTGTGGTCTGACCTCACGTGGTGCCTGACCTCAACTGCGTGTCTGACCGTCACTGTGATGGACCTCACTGTGTACTGACTCACTGGTGACTGAACCTCGTACTGTGTGCTGACCTCCTGTGTCTGGACCCTCACTGTGTCTGACCCTCACTGTGCCTGGACCTCACTGTGTCTGAATCCCTCACTGGTGACTGAACCTCACTGTGACTGACCTCAGGCTGTGTCTGACCTCACTTGGACTGACCGTGCACTGGTGTTGACCTCATCTGGTGTCTGACTCACTGCGTGTGCTGACCTCACCTGTGTCGTGACATCACTGTGACGATCTCACTGTGACTGGACCTCACTGTGACGCCCTCACTGTGTTCTGACCTCACTGTGTCTGACCTCCACTGATGTCTGACCTCACTGTGACTGGACCTCACTGTGTCTACCTCACTGTGACTGACCTCCACGGTGTCTGACCTCAACTGTGACTGACCTCACGTGTCTGACCTCACTGTGAACATGACCTCACTGTGCGTTAATGACCTCACTGGTGCATTAATGACCTCACTGTGTTAATGACCTCACTGTGTTTAATGACCTCACTGTGCCGTTAATGACCTTACTGTGCGTTAATTACTCACTGTGTCTGACCTCACTGTGTCTGACCTCACTGTGTCTGACCTCCACTGTCGGACTGACCTCACTGGTGACTGAGACCTCACTGTGACTGACCTTCACTGGTGACTGAACCTCACTGTGACTGGACCTCACTGTGTCTGACCTCACTGTGACTGACCTCGACTGGTGTCTGACCTCAACTGTGACTGACCTCACTGGTGTCTGACCTCACTGTGACTGACCTCACTGTGTCTGACCTCACTGTGTCTGACCTTCACTGTGACTTGACTCACTGTGGTGACCTACTGTGGTCTGACGCTCACTGTAGGAGCTGTCTAAGCACCTGTCAAGGCCGACCCCGGGTACGAGGTGGTGGAGGACGCCAAAATCGTTGACGCGATGACAGCGGCGCCTGGTACATCAACGACAATGAAGAGGAAGCAGGAGGCACCCGTGCGGCTGCAGGTGATCACACACACACACGCACACACACAGACACGCGCACGAGCGCACGACCACACACCAACCCACACACACATACACAGCAGCTGCCCATGTTTCATTGGCACAAAACTAAACATATCTGAGCTTCTGTCATTTATTATAAGCATTCGCAATGATGAACTCAACAACAGAAATGTCCATATTGTGATTGAATTCGGATTTATTTGAGTGATTTTTAACAACAAGAAGAAAAAGATCTTTTTTATATAGAGTTAGTGAAGCCAGAAGCAAGAAAGCTATCAGTGCCGACGCCGCCATATAACAAGGATTTAAAATTTACATGCCCAGAATACACGCGATACCACATCACATGTTGAATACATACAGACAACACTTTACATTACAAACTCCTGAAATACTTATTTTTATTTACGATTTTACTTTTTTTCTTTTTCTTAGATCCTCATCAGATCCCGTTCACGATAATACCATATCCATTATTATAGTAACTTAAAAGCTGTAAATTTTAAAAGCAACAAAGTTTTGTAAATGGATTGATTTGCAAGTGGTTATTTTTCTCTCTGACCATATTTTCTCTGATTACTTAGTCATTTTTTAGGAATGAAAAATTGACGGATTACAGACAAAAGTCTACATTTTAGAGATGTCAATGTGAAAAGAGTCTGACCTGTAAATTAAAGGACATAAACGTGTATCTTTATGTTTTCATATTATAAATAAGAAGCGTATTTAGTGCACACATAAGGCGACTCATCTCAAAAAAGCAGAATGGCGATATTTTTAGCGACAACATTTTTGGTTTATTTATTTATTGTGAGCAGTTAAACCGCTGCTCAGAGGGAGTGCGGCCGCAAGACAAAGGCTTATAAAAGCGCCAACCTCCAAACCAATAATAACAATAGCATTTACATTAAACCATTTACAGGGTAGCAAATGCATCAAAGCAAATCATGAACAACAAAGGACATGGGACAAAAGTATAGCAACCAGAATAAATGCAACGAACAATAAAAGAACAAAACCAAACACAGCGTCAAGGAAACCAACAACAAAGAGTGCCACGTACAAAACTCATATCTAAGAAATACTAGAAACCTTTGTAAACTTTTTAAAAAGTAACGCAGGTTTTTGCAAAGGTTTATGTTTTGATCTAGATTATTCATATTTTCAACACACAGGCTTTTCATGGTGTCTCTGGGAGTTTTTGTTTATTGAATCATCTATCTCTCAGGTTGTATTTGACTTCCTCGTTTGCAGAACATATTTTGTAAAACTGCTTAGGAAGTTGACTTTTGTGAGTCTTTGTAACATGAATTTGAGCTATCTTAAATTCAGTAAGGTCCTCACATTTCCATTGTTTTTGTTTAAGAGAATAAAGGATTATGTGAACAATGGTAATACACAAAATGGATTATTCTTATTGCTTTTTCTGAACTTTAAAACAATGGTGCAAGATTACTTTTAATCACATTTCCCCAGATCTCTACACAATGATGGTGTAAAAGTGGGGAGGATAAAGTGAACAGTATATAGTATATTAGAGCTTGTATCTCAATGATAAATTTACAGATTTGATTCATTTAGGAGGACTTAGTTTGTTAAATTTATGGATGTGGTTTCAAGCTGATTTAGATCGAATCTATATATGAAACGAGAGCCATGTTTAAATGTGTGGTTTTTCATTTTGTGTTAATACCATATAAGTGACAAAGATTTGCTCCGAAGGAATTTAGATCTTCTTTAGATTTTTGAATAAAGTAGTTTATAGTGAAAACAGGTTTCTCCTTATTTTTTTGGTCCAAAGCTCAATAAATCTGTAAAAACCTTCCAAATGTCGTCTCGCTGTTCATGTTGTAAAGTGTGGAGATCTTATGGAAGCGGGCTAAAGGCAGATGGTTGTGTAAGAGAGTCCCTTTGTCTGCAGCATTGTGGTCTCCGGTCTTAAGATCGCACTGTCTCCCACAACAGGAAATGGCGATATTTGGATCACAGTGTTCATTCAGTCAGATGTTTAGCACCGTGTTCTTGAAGTACAAATTTCCTGTCTCTGTGTCAGGAATCGAGAGACTCTGCGTAAAACTGTGCGGGACCGGCTGACAATTCGGAGACGAGAAGGAGCTGGTCCTGCGAGGCGCTCCCTTCAGGGGTCAGCACGCGGGTGAAAAGAAGGAGAGGCCTTCTTCCTGTTCCGAATGCCGCATGCTGCTGCATGCGCCAAAGGAAACGTCTTGGAAAGCACTTCGTCTACAGCACGAGCAGCATCTGCGTAAGTCCATAACAATGCAAAAGCTTTAAACAAAGAAAACGACTGGAACACTTCGTGCTACAGAGACAAAACACCTTCATAAGTCAATTAACACAAACCTTTAGAACAAGAAACGACTGGAACACTTCGTCTACAGCACCACACCTTCATAAGTCACATAACACAAACTTTAGACAAAGAAACGCCTGGAACACTGTTGTCGTACAGCCACGCAACATTTATAGTCACATTAATACAAATTTAGCCAAAGAAACGCTGGAAACACTTCTGTCTACAAGCACGCACAGCCTTTCATAATCCACAATAACACACCTTTAAGACAAGAAACGACTGGAACACTTTGTGCTAACAGCACGAACCTCATAAAGTCCATTAATAGCAGAACTTAGCGCAAAGAAACGACTGGAACACTTCGTCTAACAGCACCGCACATCTTCATAAGTCACATCTAACACAAACTTCCTAGACAAAGAAACGACTGGAACACTCGTTCCACAGCAGCGCAACAGCCTTCATAAGTCACAATTAAACCACAAACTTTAACCAAAAGAAACGACTGGAACACTATCGTCTGAGCAGCACACACGATCCTTCATAAGTACAATTATAACATCAAACCTTTTAAACAAAGAAACGACTGGAACCTTCGTCCACAGCACGCACATCTGTCATAATCCAACATTAACTCACCTTTAGACAAAGAAACGACTGGAACACTTTGGCTACAGCACGCCCCTTCATAAGTCACATTACACAAACCTTTAGACAAAGAAACGGACTGAAACACTTCTACAGCACGCACAGAGAGCCTCCATAAGTTCAACTTAACTGCAAACCTTTAAACAAGAAACGACTGGAACCGTTGTCCCAGCTGCACGCACACCTTTATAAGTCACATTAACTCAAACACTTAAACAAAGAACGACTGGAACACTTCGTCCACAGCACCACATCTTCATAAGTAGCTTAACTCAAACCTTTAGACAAAGAAACGACTGGAACAACCTTTGTCTACAGCAAGATGGACCGCACACCTTCATAGTCACACATTAACACAACGCTTTTAGACAAGAAAGACGACTGGAACACTTCGTCTACAGCAGCACAGTTGCGGGGGCTCGATGAAGTCAGATGTAACTCAAACCTTTAAACAAAGAAACGACTGGAACACTTCGTCTACAGCACCACGCTTCATAAGTCACATTAACTCAAACTTTAGACAAAGAAAAGCGACTTGATACACTTTGTCTATCAGCAACACACACTTCATAAGTCAGCATGTAACACAAACCTTTAGACAAAGAAACGACTGGAACACTTCGTCACAGCACCACATCTTTCATAGTCACATTAACAACCTACAAACACTTTAAACAAAGAACGACTGGAAACACTTTCGTCTACACACCACACCTTCATAAGTCACATTAAACAAACCTTTGCCAAGAAACGACTGGAACACTTCGTCTACAGCACACACACCTTATAAGTCACATTAACTCAAGACTTTAAACAAAGAAACGACTGGAACACTTCTGTCTACAGCACGCACACCTTCATAAGTCACATTAACACAAACCTTTAGACAAAGAAACGACTGAACACTTCGTCTACAGCACGCACACCTTCATAAGTCACATTAACTCAAACCTTTAGACAAAGAAACGACTGGAACACTTCGTCTCACAGCACGCACACCTTCATAAGTTCACATTAACTCAAACCTTTAGACAAAGAAACGACTGGAACACTTCGTCTACAGCACGCACACTTCATAAGTCACATTAACTCAAACCTTTAAACAAAGAAACGACTGGAACACTTCGTCTCAGCACGCACACCTTCTAAGTCACATTAACCAAACCTTTAACAAGAAACGACTGGACACTTCGTCACAGCACGCACACCTTCTAAGCACATTAACACAAACCTTTTAGCCAAAGAAACGACTGGAACACTTCGTCTACAGCACGCACACCTTCATAAGTCACATTAACACAAACCTTTAGACAAGAACGACTGGAACACTTCGTCTACAGCACGCACACCTTCATAAGTCACATTAACACAAACCTTTAGCCAAAGAAACGACTGGAAGCACTTCCGTCTACAGCCAACCATCTTCGTAGCCACATAACACAAACGTTTTAAGCCAAAGAAACGACTGGAACACTTCGTGTACAGCACGCAACACCTTCAGTAAGTCACATTAACACGAAACCTTTAGACAAAGAAACGACTGGGACGACTTCGGTCTGACAGCACGCACGACCTTCATAAGTCAAATTAACTCAAACCTTGTAAAACAAAGGAAACGATGGAACACTTCGTCTACAGCAGCACCCTTCATAAGTCCATTACAAAACCTTAGACAGAACGACTGGAACACTTCGTCTACACAGGGCACACTGTTCATAAGTCACATTAACACAAACCTTTAGACAAAGAAACGACTGGGAACACTTCGTCTACAGCACGCACACCTTTCATTAAGTCACGATTAACTTCAGCCTTTTAGGACAAAGAGACGACTGGACACTTTCGTCTACAGCGACGCACAGCCTGTCATAAGTACATTAACACAAACTTTAACAGAAGAACGACTGGAGACACTTCGTCTACAGCACGCACACTTGCATAAGGTCACATTAACTCAAACCTTTAGACAAAGAAACCTGGAACACTGTCGTCTACAGCACGCACACCTTCATAAGTCACATTAACGACAAACGCTTTAGCGCAGAAGAAAATGACTGAGACACTTTCGTCTACCAGCACGCACACCTTCAAAGGTCGACATTACACAAAACGGCTTTTGAGGCCAAAAGAAACGACTGAACACTTCGTCTTACAGGCACGCACACCTTCATAAGGTCACATTGAACTCAAACCTTTAGCCAAAGAAAAGTGACTGGAACACTTCGTTATCAGCAAGCACACCTTCATAAGTCACATTAACGCTCAGCCTTTAGACAAAGAATGGACTGGAACACTCGCTACAGCCGCACACTTCAATAAGTGACATTAGACTGCGAAACCTTTAAACCAAAGAAGATGACTGGAAGACTTCGTGCCTACAGCACGCACAGGCCTTCATAAGGTCACATTAACTCAAACCTGTTAACCAAAGAAATGACTGGAACAGCTGTCGTCTACAGCACGCACACCTTCATATCACATTAAGCTCAAACCGTTTAGACAGAAGAATACTGGAACACTTCGTCTACGCACGCACACCTTCATAAAGGTCACGATAACTCAAACCTTTAACCAAAGAAGCGACTGGAACACTTGTGTCTGCAGCACGCACACCTTCATAAGTCACATTATCAAACCTTTAACAAGAGAAGACTGGAACACTTTGTCCGGACAGCAGACGCACACCTTCATGAAGGTCAATTAACTCAGACCTTTAACCAGAACGACTGTTTGAACGACTTTGTCTGCAGCACCACAGCCTTCAGTAAGTCACATTAAGCTCAACCTTTGAGGACAAAGAACGACTGAACACTTCGTCCTACAGCACGCACACTTCATAAGTCACATTAACACAAACCTTTAGCCAAAGAAATGACTGGAACATTCATCAAGCACGCAACCTTCATAAGTCACATTAACACAAACCAAAGAAACGACTGAACTTCGTCTACAGCACGCACCATCTTTCATAAGTCACATTAACCACAACCCAAGAACGACTGGAACACGTTACAGCACGCACACTTTAGACATTAACACAACTTTAGCAAGAAACACTGGAACACTTGTTACCACCACACTTCATAAGTCACATTAACAAACCTTTAGCCAAAACGACTGGAACACTTCGTCTACAGCACGCACCTTCATAAGTCACAGATCTTCCTCAGCTCATGT
The DNA here is from genome assembly GCA_007210695.1 of Neogobius melanostomus. Taxonomy (NCBI): domain Eukaryota; kingdom Metazoa; phylum Chordata; class Actinopteri; order Gobiiformes; family Gobiidae; genus Neogobius; species Neogobius melanostomus. The sequence continues at coordinate 76,411 of VHKM01001141.1, read as the reverse complement.
AGAAACGCCAGTGTTGAAGGTATGTGTGTGTGTTGTTGTGACAGTGCTGTAACCTGCTGCTGGTGGAGACGCTGAGGATCTCTGAGCTTCAAGATCTCCGACCAGAGCATCCCCAAACAGCAGCACATCGTCCAGGTCTGACCACACACCCTACAGCCTACAACCTACACCCTACACCCTACCACTAACACTACCTCTAACCCTAACTACTGACCCGACCAGATAATCCCCAAACAGCAGCACATGGTCCAGCTCAGGGCGTTAGACTAACAGAAGCTGCACTGGGACATATCGTTATTAACAGTCTCTTATCGGTACTTTAAAAGGCAAGTGTAAATAATCGTTATCACACTTGGGTCGGGACCGGCTCGCACCGACGTGCACATACTAGCCGTACTAAAGAGACTCCACCCGAAACTCTTCCGTTCAGGTATTTGTGAATGAGGAAAAGTGGGCGTGGCTCGTCGTCTGTCTGTTCAATATGAAGTTGTTACGTTTCGTTTCTAAAGCTGTTTATCGCAGGTTAGAGGCAGCAGCTCGGGGGGGGTTCTCACACTTCTGCAGAGCGCGGGGATCGTCCGACACCGTGTGCTCTCAGGCGGAGTCTCCAGGATGAACTGACCTGATGCAGCGAACGCATCATGAGAGCGGAGAGCCCGAAAAGGGAGTGCCGAAAAGCCGAAAGGAATGGCGCAAGTCAAAGCTCCAGGTTCATTTTGAGATATACAAAGAAGTGCTTTGTGAGTTCAACCAGATTTTGCGTGGAGAAAGGGAGAAATACTTCTCTAAAATCATCGCAAACTGCAGAAACAATCCTCGTGTTCTGTTTTCCACAGTAAACAGATTAACTAACCCTCCAGTTTCACTGCCCTTAGAACTAATCTCTACATCTAAGTGCAATGAGTTTGCAATATTTTTTTATGATAAAGTCCAAGGCATAAAAAATGCCATAATTTCCACACACAAATAGCAACCCTGCCACCAGCTAGACACCTTGAGCTGACACATTTCACTCCTGTTACTGACAAAACAATCGAAGAGATATCTCCGGTCTGAGTTCATGTACATGCTGCCTTGATGAATTACCCACTAGATTTCTGAAGTCTGTGCTGACCAGCTTATTACCACAACTTGTTCAGTTAGTTAACATCTCATTTGAGACTGGAGCATTTCCAAAGGCCTTGAAAACCGCGGTCATTAAGCCTCTTCTAAAGAAGAGCAGCCTTGATCCCAAGGTACTGAACAACTACCGGCCCATATCAAACCTACCGTTTTAGGAAAAGTCCTAGAGAAAGTAATATATCAACAGCTCACTTACTTTCTCCTATCTAACAATGTGTTTGATACTTTCCAGTCAGGATTTAGGCCCCACCACAGCACTGAGACAGCTCTGATCAAGGTGACAAATGATATCCGTATGAACACCAACGCAGGTAAGGTCTCAGTTTTAGTTCTGCTGGACCTGAGCGCTGCCTTTGACACAGTGGACCACGGGATCTTACTTCACAGGTTAGAAACTGGGTGGGAATCTCTGGTACTGCTCTAAACTGGTTCAAGTCCTATCTCGAGGATAGGACGTACTTTGTCGAAATTGGCAACTGTGTCTCAGACAAAATTTCCATGACCTGTGGTGTCCCCAGGGGTCAATCTTGGGACCCCTCTTATTCAACCTGTACATGCTTCCATTGGGTCAGCTAATAAACAGCAACAATGTGTCGTACCACAACTACGCAGATGACACTCAGATCTATGTGTCACTGACGGCAGGTGAACATGGGTCTGTAGATACTCTCTGTCTCTGATACAGGTGAACATGGGCCTGTAGATACTCTCTGTCACTGATACAGGTGAACATGGGCCTGTAGATACTCTCTGTCACTGATACAGGTGAACATGGGCCTGTAGATACTCTCTGTCTCTGATACAGGTGAACATGGCCTGTGATACTCTCTGTCTCCGATACAGGTGAACATGGGCCTGTAGATACTCTCTGTCACTGATACAGGTGAACATGGGCCTGTAGATACTCTCTGTCTCTGATACAGGTGAACATGGCCTGTAGATACTCTCTGTCTTTGATACAGGTGAACATGGGCCTGTAGATACTCTCTGTCACTGATACAGGTGAACATGGGCCTGTAGATACTCTCTGTCACTGCATCGAACAGATCAGTTTGTGGATGCAAAACAACTTTCTCCAACTAAATTCAGACAAACATTGTTTTTGGCCCACAGACACAAAGACAAAGTGTTATCAGTCACCTTGAGTCTCTCGCTCTGAAACCAAAAAATCAGGTTAGAAATCTCGGAGTAATCATGGACTCAGACCTGAACTTAAACAGCCACATCAAAGCATAACATCATCAGCTTTTTACCATCTGAAGAACATTGCTAAGATCAGAGGAATAGTGTCAAAACCAAACTTAGAGAGACTCATCCATGCATTTGTCTCCAGCAGGTTAGACTACTGTAACGGCTGCTCACTGGCCTTTCTAAACCAGCTGTTAGAGCTGCAGAACATCCAGAACGCTGCTGCTCCAGTCCTGACAAGAACCAGGAAATACCACCACATTAGTCCAGTGCTCCGGTCTCTGCACTGGCTTCCTGTCACTCAGAGAATAGAATTTAAAACAGCTCTGCTTGTTACAAGTCTTTTCATGGTTTAGCACCAAAGTCCATCTCTGACATGTTAGAGCCGTATGAACCATCTCGGGCCCTGAGAACTTCAGGGAGGGGTCTCCTGGTGGTTCCCAGAGTCAATAATAAACACGGTGAGGCTGCGTTTCAGTTTCATGCAGCTAAAATCTGGAACAGTCTTCATGAGGATGTGAGACAGGCCTCAACTCTGACAATGTTCAAATCCAGGCTGAAAACAGCTCTTTTTACCCGTGCATATGAAAACTGAAAGTATTTTATCTGCACTCTTGCCTTTTACTGTCATTGATTAACTTTATGTTGATGTTTTATTGATTGATTTTATCTGTTTTCTTGTAATTTTTTCTGCAACTGTGAAGCACTTTGAATTGCCTCGTGTATGAATTGTGCTCTACAAATAAACTTGCCTTGCCTTGCCTTTTTAGTGCTTATACGAGCGCGGGTGATTAGCACAGTAACACAGTGACCCGGTTAAGAAGAGCAATAAGGCTGGAGCTTATCGGTCCAGGTGGACCAGCACACGGGGCCCCGGGGCCATTATGATACCGGGTTTCAGTGCCAATCTCTACGGACACATCACAGTAAAAACGCTCCGGAAATCATTTAAAGATCATTAACAGTGAAATAAGGATATTGGTTATTTAATTCATTTTTTATTGATTTATTCATTTGAGCAGCAAAGTGATGAAAACTTTATCCTACAGAAGAACAAAACATAATACTATATGTCAGCGCTGTTGTTTCAGCCCCAGTAATAATGTTGTGACTTTACAGACGAGGAACCAGGAGGAGAAGCGTCTGTGGGTGCACTTCCTCAAGAGGCTGATCGTGGAGAACCACCCAACCTCCCTGCCCCAGAAGGTACTCCCAACCTCCCTGCCCAGAAGGTACCACCCAACCTCCCTGCCCAGAAGGTACCACCCCTCTCTGCAGGAGGTACCGCCCCTCCCAACAGAAAGTACCGCCCCTCCCTACAGGAGGTACCGCCCGGGGTTAATGCTTTAGATTTAGTCTAGTTTCAGTCAGTAAAAGTGGACCTTACACTGAAATGAGGGAATATAAAAACTACTCCTCATGTTTTGGTCAGATGGACTCTCTACAGCGGCCCGAGTGCTGTGACCAAACATTAGACTGTGTTAATCTTAGATACACAGAGAGAAAAGCTCTGCTGTATCTGCGTACTCTGCTGCCCCTGGTGGCGTTTATGTGTTTTTACGAGGACCTGAACCAAATGAAAAGTTACTGAGATTAAAACTGTGACTAAACCCTTAAACATGTGTATGAACGTTTGTCTGAACATGAATAAGACGTTGTCTCTGTTTCAGGCTCGTCAGGTTCTTGGAGATAACTTCTGTCAAAGTGAGTCACCCCGTCATTAAAACTCACTATTAAATGTTTTGGTGATGAAGCGGCTGACGTGTTTTGGTGTAAAATGTCTTATCTTTCGCAGCCCCTCAGTTCCAGCAGGAGGCGCTGAAGAGCTGCTCCAACCCCAGACTGGACGACATCCACAACTTCCACCGAGGAAGAAGAACATCAGGTCAGACGTCCAACTCACAGCATTACACAGAGGTTCTGAGCTTTCAAATGTTTCTGTCACATTGACATTGATTAATAAAATAGTTAAAGCACCATCATTTAAATACACATAATAAATTATATCAAATAACCAGTTCTGAGAATGTATATTACAGTTTTTGCCCGTTGCTTGAACACTATAGACCCATGCTTAGACTAAAGTAACACAACTTAAAGCTTTTGTTACCATAACCTCAAACACATGTACCATACCTCAAACACATGTACCCATACCTCAAACACATGTACCCATACCTCAAACACATGTCCATACCTTAAACACATGTCCATACCTCAAACACATGTACCATACCTCAAACACATGTACCCATACCTCAAACACATGTCCATACTTAAACACATGTACCCATACCTCAAACACATGTCCATACCTTAAACACATGTACTCATACCTCGGGCGGCACGGTAGTACAGCGGTTAGCGCTCGTGCTTCACAGCTAGAAGGTCCGGGTTCGATTCCCACCAGGGACGGGGCCTTTCTGTGTGGAGTTTGCATGTTCTCCCCGTGTCTGCGTAGGTTTCCTCCGGGTACTCCGGTTTCCCCTACCACTAAAAACATGTACAATAGGCCAGGATAAATGCGAGTGTGTTTGAGAGTGCGCATGGGGGACGACGGATGGAAATTAGCCCAAGGCTACAATCCGGTGTGGCTTGTTCCTTAACTTGCACTGTCCCTACCCAATAAACATAAACAAACAACCACATGTACCCATACCTTAAACTATTTTTCTTTATTAGTGATTTTTCTTTATTAGTGATTTTTCTTTAATAGTGATTTTCTTTATTAGTGATTTTTCTTTATTAGTGATTTTCTTTAATGGTGATTTTCTTTATTAGTGATTTTTCTTTATTAGTGATTTTTCTTTAATGGTGATTTCTTTATAGTGATTTTTCTTTATTAGTGATTTTTCTTAATGGTGATTTTCTTTATAGTGATTTTTCTTTATTAGTGATTTTTCTTTATTAGTGATTTTCTTTAATGGTGATTTTCTTTAATAGTGATTTTCTTTATTAGTGATTTTTCTTTAATGGTGATTTTCTTTATTAGTGATTTTTCTTTATTAGTGATTTTCTTTAATGGTGATTTTCTTTATTAGTGATTTTTCTTTAATGGTGATTTTCTTTATTAGTGACTTTTCTTTAATGGTGATTTTTTCTTTATTAGTGATTTTTCTTTAATTGTGATTTTCTTTAATAGTGTTTTTTCTTTATTAGTGATTTTTCTTTAATAGTGTTTTTCTTTATTAGTGATTTTCTTTAATGTGATTTTCTTTATTAGTGATTTTTCTTTAATGGTGATTTTCTTTATTAGTGATTTTTCTTTAATGGTGATTCTTTATAGTGATTTTTTATAGTGATTTTTCTTTATTAGTGATTTTCTTTAATAGTGATTTTCTTTATTAGTGATTTTCTTTAATTATTTTCTTATTAGTGATTTTCTTTATAGTGTTTTCTTTATTGTGATTTTTATTCTTTATTAGTGATTTTTTTTTTGTTTTCTTAATTGTGATTTTCTTTAATAGTGATTTTCTTTATTAGTGATTTTCTTTAATAGTGATTTTCTTTAATAGTGCCTATGTGAGGCGGCTTTACAGTCCTATTACGAGCTGTAAGAAAGTTTATTGTTCTTTCACAGAGAATTTGAAATTGTATTATTACCAGATTGTGAAGGCTTTGCTTGTGAGACGGGTGGACGGGGCGGGCACTGGATACTCGTCCAGAATGCAGATTTTGGGGCACTTTGTCACAAAAAAAACTGTTCTGCGTTGAATTGTATTTTTATTCTGGTTTGTATCTTTAACACTTTGATAAACTGTGCTTGTTGTAGAGCACTCCTGAAATAAAATTTGATTCCTGAGTGATTATGCGCTTTAGAACAAAAAAGTAGGCATCTTTGGACTGGATAAGATTTGTGTTTGGACGAACACTTTTATTTATTCTCAGAATGTCCTTTAGACTTCTCAAGGACGAACCCAACAAACCCATTCCGGTTCTCCCCTTCTCCAAATAGACGGTTGCTCATCCCAGCTATTCTTTTTGTCTCTCTGCCTCTCTGACTAATAGACTCTTGTCAAACAGGTTGGTCAAACCGTTCAATGTCCTCGTAAAGAAGCAGTGAACTTAGAAGGCTGCGGTCATTTGAGGTCAGCAGTGAGAGTCTGTTGATACAGTTTTCTCTGGGGTTGTCTGTACGGGGGACAGATCCGCTTATCCTGAGGGTGGACCTCTTGTGGGACGGCCAAAGGGTGGCGAGGCCTTCCTGTGCATCCTCATGTGTCAGGACTATATTGTTTATATGAATGTATGGGGGATGTATAAAGAACGCGATCAATACTGTGCAGGGTCTGTGGGCAGGATTCTCCCCGTTTTCTGTGAGTGCTGTACGAGCTGAGCAGCCTTTAGAGCAATCAGTCAGTCAGTCAATCATCAATCAATCAATGGTTTTCTGTAGCCCAATATCACAACAGGTGTTGCCTCATAGGGCTGCACCGAACATTAAGGCAATAAAACAGAGCAGTAAATAAGACAATGTAAAGTTCAGGGCGAATCAAGTATCCAGGCAAACATAATGTCCAAATAAGCGTCAGCAGTGGGTGGGACGAGCGGCGCGGGTGTCCCCTGTCCTTAGACTCTCCAGCACGGCAAGGAAAAACTCAAAACCCAGTGGGAGAAACGAGAAACCTTGGGGAGAACCACAGAAGGATGGATCCACTCCCATGGACGGACAGGCTATAGAGACCAGGGCTGATGGAGTCCCTTCAGCAGACGGGCCCAGAAATGAGCCAAACCAACGGAGAAAAACTGTAATAGCAGAGTTTCAGTTTGACACAGATGTGAATGGTTTATTTCCAGTGTTGTGTTGTGTTTACTTGTGTGTAGAGTTTTGGCATAATGATCGAAGTTTTGCAAAATGTGCTCAAGCAAAGGGCAAAAACTGTAATAGATATTTTCACCCAAATTAAATGACCAGTATCTACAAAAGCGACTCCAAAAGCATCGTTATCGTATCGATTCATAAAAATGCAGCGTCACTCGTCTCTGCACAGATCAGTTTTCTGAAAAGTGTAATTCCACTTCATTATAGGAAACATAACGATTCATCACTAACTGAAGCGTGTGTCTCTGCAGAGCCGCAGGAGCTGTTCACTCCAGAGAAGAGCCGTAAGAGCCTCCCTCTGCTGCTGGAGGGAAACCTGCCGTACCAACGCCGCAGCCGCCGCCAGTCAGGTACCAAAGCCACGCCCACCGCCACGCCCACGCTCTCATGGGTCACTCACTTCCCCATCCTCAGCTCACGCTCTCATTGGCCCACTCACTTCCTCATCCTCCAGCTCACGTTCTCATTGGTCCACTCACTTCCTCATCCCTCCAGCTCACGCTCTCATTGGCCCACTCACTTCCTCATCCTCCAGCTCACGCTCTCATTGGTCCACTCACTTCCTCATCCTCCAGCTCACGCTCTCATTGGCCCACTCACTTCCTCATCCTCCAGCTCACGCTCTCATTGGCCCGCTCACTTCCTCATCCTCCAGCTCACGCTCTCATTGGTCCACTCACTTCCTCATCCTCCAGCTCACGCTCTCATTGCCCGCTCACTTCCTCATCCTCCAGCTCACGCTCTCATTGGCCCGCTCACTTCCTCATCCTCCAGCTCACACTCTCATTGGCCCACTCACTTCCTCATCCTCCAGCTCACGCTCTCATGGTCCACTCACTTCCCTCATCCTCCAGCTTCACGCTCTCCATTGGCCCCCCCCCCCCCCGCTCCACCCCCCCCCCCCCCCCCCTCACCTCCTCATCCTCCAGCTCACGCTCTCATTGGCCCGCTCACTTCCTCATCCTCCAGCTCACGCTCTCATTGCCCGCCAATTCCCATCCTCCAGCTCAACGCTCTCAATTGGTCCACTCACTTCCTCATCCTCCAGCCACGCTCTCATTGCCCCGCTTCACATTCCTCATCTCCAGCCCCCTGCACGCTCTCATTGTCCGCTCATTTCTTCATCCTCCAGCTCACGCTTCGGTCATTGGCCCGCTCACTTCCTCATCCTCCAGCTCACGTCTTCCAATTGCCCACTCACTTCCTCATCCTCCAGCTCAACGCTCTCAATCGGCCCGCTCACTTCCCATCCTCCTCAGCTCCAACACGCTCTCATTTTGGTTGTTTCAGCCCGCAAAGACATCGAGGCGGCGTTCGCTCCACAACGTGAAGTCTCTCTTTATTCACATCTTTAATTCTGTTTATTCTCAGTGAATATTAACGATGTTGTTTTTTGTCTTTGTGTGACTCTGACCTCGTAACCTGCAGCGTCAAGGTAAGACCTAGCCACACCTTTATGTTTACAGACTCTAATGAGTTGATCAGATCACTGAAGAGCCAGACTTTTATGGTCGGAGCATTACGTAAAAAGAAAATAACAGGGGACGCTTTAATAGACGCTTTAACTGCTGACATCATCCGTGACATCATCAGTGGACATCAGCTGGAGGCAGGAAGTGATCGAGTGAAATAAAGATTAAACTAAAAACTAGCGATTTTAAGTGTAAAACTACAACTGAAAATGTTGTCCTGTTGTGGCTTAAGGTGCAAGAACAAGAGGAATGACATTTGAGACGCCTCCAGCTAAGACAGGAAGTTTTACAATGTTTACCAACATTCTGTTTTAGCTGGAGGCGGGAAGCTAGATTCTATCTATTTCCATTGTAGCTGTTGTCAGCAGTAATGATAAACAAATGTCTAACTGTGTTGGAAAATATGAGATACACTTATTTTATCGTCTGAAGTCCACTTTCCACTCTGAAGTCCACTCTGTAGTCCACTTCGAAATCCACTCTGTAGTCCACTCTGAAGTCCATTCTGTAAGTCCACTCTGAAGTCCACTCTGAGTCACTCTGAAGTTCACTCTGAAGTCCATCTTGTAGTCCACTCTGAAGTCCACTCTGTAAGTCACTCTGAAGTCCACTCTGAAGTCCCTCTGTAGTCACTCTGAAGTCACTCTGAAGTCCACTCTGAAGTCCACTCTGAAGTCCACTCTGTAGTCACTCTGAAGTCCACTCTGAAGTCCACTCTGAAGTCCACTCTGTAGTCCACTCTGAGGTCCCTCTGAAGTCCACTTCTGTAGTCCACTCTGAAGTCCTACTCTGTAGTCACTCTGAAGTCCACTCTGAAGTCCACTCTGTGTCACTCTGTAGTCCACTCTGAGGTCACTCTGAAGTACTCTGAAGGTTCCACTCTGAGGTCCACTCTGAAGTCCACTCTGAATGTCCCACTCTGAAGTCCACTCTGTAGTCCACTCTGAAAGTCCACTCTGAGGTCCACTCTGAAGTCCACTCTGAGGTTCCACTCTGAGGTCACTCTGAAGTCCACTCTGTAGTTCCACTCCTGTAGTCACTCTGAGGTCCACTCTGAGGTCCACTCTGTAGTCCACTCTGTAGTCCACTCTGAGGTCGCACTCTGAAGTCATCTGTAGTCCACTCTGTAGTCCCACTCTGAAGTCACTCTGAAGTCCACTCTGAAGGTCCACTCTGTAGTCACTCTGAAGTCCACTCTGTATCCCACTCTGAAGTCCACTCTGAAGTCCACTCTGTAGTCCACTCTGTAGTTCCACTCTGAAGTCCACTCTGAAGTCCATCTCTGGGTCCACTCTGTAGTCCACTCTGTAGGTTCCACTCTGAAGTCCACTCTGAAGTCCCACTCTGTAGTCCACTCTGAGTCCACTCTGAAGTCCACTTCTGAAAGTCCACTCGTAAGTCCACTCTGAAGTCCACTCTGTAGTCCACTCTGAAGTCCACTCTGAAGTCACACTCTGTTAGTCAACTCTGAAGTCCACTCTGAAGTCCACTCATGAAGTCACTCTGTATCCACTCTGAAGTCCACTTGTAGTCCACTCTGAAGTCCACTCTGTAGTCCACTCTGAAGTCCACTCTGAAGTCCACTCTGTAGTCCACTCTGTAGTCCCTCTGAAGTCCACTCTGAAGTCCACTCTGTCGTCCACTCTGTGGTCGCACTCTTAGTCCATCTCTGTAAGTCCACTCTGGAGGTCCACTCTGAGGTCCACTCTGAGTCCACTCTGAGGTCCACTCTGTAAGTCCCACTCTGAAGTCCACTAACCTCTGTAGTCCACTCTGTAGTCCATCTGAGGTCCACTCTGTAGTCACTCTGAAGCCGCACTCTGTAGTCCACTCTGAAGTCCACTCTGAGTCCACTCTGAAGTCCCACTCTGTAGTCCACTCTGTAGTCCATCTGAAGTCCACTTGTAAGCCACTCTGTAGTCCACTCTGAAGGTCCACTCTGAAGTCCACTCTGTAAGTTCCACTCTGTAAGTCACTCTGAGGTCCAGCTCTGAGGTCCATCTGTAGTCCACTCTGAAGTCCAACTCTGTAGTCCACTCTGAGGTCCACTCTGAGGTCCACTCTGTAGTCCACCTTCAGAGGTCACTCCTGAGGTCCACTCTGTAGTCACTCTGTAGTCCACTTTGTAGTCCAACTCTGAAGTCCACTCTGAAGTCCACTCTGAAGTCACTCTGTATCCACTCTGTGGTCCACTCTGTAGTCCACTCTGTTAGTCACTCTGAAGTCTATCTGTAGTCTCCACTCTGGAGGTCCACTCTGAGGTCCACTCTGTAGTCCACTCTGAGGTCGCACTCCTGAGGTCCATCTCTGTAGGTCCACTCTTGGTAGTCCACTCTGTAGTCCACTCTGAAGTCCACTCTGTAGTCCACTCTGTAGTCCCACTCTGAGTCACTCTGAAGTCCACTCTGTAGTCCACTCTGTAGTCCACTCTGAGGTCCCTCTGAGTCCAACTCTTAGTCCACTCTGAAGTCCACTCTGAAGTCCACTTGAGGTCCACTCTGAAGTCCCACTCTGTAGTCCCTCTGTAGTCCACTCTGAGGTCCCACTCTGAGGTCCACTCTGTAGTCCACTCTGTAGTCCCACTCTGTAGTCCATCTGAGGTCCACTTGAATGTCCACTCTGAGGTCACTCTGAGGCCACTCTGAAGTTCCACTCTGAGTCCACTCCTGTTAGTCCCACTCTGAGTTCCACTCTGAAGTCCACTCTGTAAGTCCACTTCTGGAGGTCCACTCTGAGGTCACTCTGTAGTCCACCTGTAGTCCACTCTGAGGTCCACTCTGAAGTCCACTCTGAAGTCCATCTCTGGAAGTCCACTTCTGTAAGTCCACTCTGAGGTCCACTCTGAAGTTCCACTCTGTAGTCCACTATGAGGTCCACTCTGAAGTCCATCTGTGTCCACCTCTGAGGTCCACATCTGAAGTCCACTCTGTAGTCCACTCTGTAGTCACTCTGAGGTCCACTCTCAGGTCCACTCTGTAAGTCCACTCTGTAAGTCCACTCTGAGGTCCACTCTGAAGTCCACTCTCTCACTCTGAGGTCCACTCTGTAAGTCCCACTCTGTAAGTCCCTCTGTAGTCCCACTCTGAGTCGCCTCTGAAGTCCACTCTGTAGTCCACTTGAAGGTCCCACTCTGAAGTCCACCTGTAGTCCACTCTGTAAGTCCACTCTGAAGGTCCCTCTGAGGTCCACTCTGAAGTCCCACTCTGTAGTCACTCTGAGGTCCACTCTGAAGTCCACTCTCCACTCTGAGGTCCACTCTGTAAGTCCACTCTTATCCACTCTGTTAGTCCACTTGAGGTCCACTCTGAAGTCCACTCCTGTAAGTCCACTCTGTAGTCCACTCTGAGGTCCACTCTGAAGTCCACTTCTGGTAGTCCCAACTCTGAAGTCCACTCTGAGGTCCACTCTGAGGTCCACTCTGAGGTCCCACTCTGGAAGTCCACTCTGAAGTCCACTCTGTAGTCCACTCTGTAGTCACTCTGAGGTCAAGAGAGAGATGTCCACCCCTGAAGTCCACTCTGTAGTCCACTCTGAAGTCATCTCTGTAGTCAGCTCTGAAGGTCCACCTCTGAAGTCACTCTGAAGTCCACTCTGAAGTCCAACTCTGAGGTCCACTCCAAAGTCCACTCTGAGGTTACCACTCTGAGGTCCACTCTGAAGTCCACTCTGAAGTCCCACTCTGGTAGTCCCTCTGAGGTCCATCTGAGGTCCACTCTGTAGCCACTCTGAGTCACTCTGTTAGTCCACCTGAGGTTCCCACTCTGAAGTCCACTCTGAAGTCCACTCTGAAGTCCACTCTGAGTTCCCACTCTGAGTCCACTCTGATCCACTCTGAAGTCCCTCTAAGTCCACTCTGTAGTCCCTCCTGAGGTCCACTCTGAAGTCCACCTCTTGTAGTCCACTCTGAGGTCCACTCCTGAAGTCCACTCTGAAGTCCACTCTGTAGTCCATCTGAATCCACTCTCTGAAGTCCACTCTGTAGTCCACTCTGTAGTCCACTCTGAGGTCCACTCTGTAGTGTTCCACTCTGAGTCCACTCTGAAGTCCACTCTGTAGTCCACTCTGTAGTTCCACTCTGAGGTCCACTCTGAGGTTCACTCTGTCGTCCACTCTGGTAGTCCATCTTCTGAAGGTCCACTCTGAGTCCACTCTGAAGTCCACTCTGAAGTCCACTCTGTAGTCCACTCTGAGGTCCACTCTGAAGTCCACTCTGTAGTCCACTCTGAAGTCCACTCTGTAGTCCACTCTGAAGTCCACTCTGTAGTCCACTCTGAGTCCACTCTGTAGTCCAGTCACTCTGAGTCCACTCTGTAGTCCACTCTGAGGTCCACTCTGTAAGTCCACTCTGATCCACTTGAGTACGGTCCACTCTGTAGTCCACTCTGAGTCCACTCTGAGGTCCACTCTGAAGTCCACTCTGAAGTCCACTCTGTAGTCCACTCTGTAGTCCACTCTGAGGTCCACTCTGAGGTCCACTCTGTAGTCCACTCTGTAGTCCACTCTGAAGTCCACTCTGAAGTCCACTCTGTAGTCCACTCTGAAGTCCACTCTGAAGTCCACTCTGAAGTCCACTTTGTAGTCCACTCTGTAGTCCACTCTGAAGTCCACTCTGAAGTCCACTCTGTAGTCCACTCTGTAGTCCACTTGTAGTCCACTTTGTAGTCCACTCTGTAGTCCACTCTGAAGTCCACTCTGAAGTCCACTCTGAAGTCCACTCTGAAGTCCACTTGTATCCACTCTGTAGTCCACTCTGAAGTCCACTCTGAAGTCCACTCTGAAGTCCACTCTGTAGTCCACTCTGAAGTCCACTCTGAAGTCCACTCTGTAGTCCACTCTGAAGTCCACTCTGAAGTCACTCTGAAGTCCACTCTGTAGTCCACTCTGTCCACTTGAAGTCACTCTGAAGTCCACTCTGTAGTCCACTCTGAAGTCCACTCGAAGTCCACTCTGAAGTCCACTCTGTAGTCCACTCTGAAGTCCACTCTGAAGTCCACTCTGTAGTCCACTCTTGAAGTCCACTCTGTAGTCCACTCTGTTGTCCACTCTGAGGTCCACTCTGAAGTCCACTCTGTAGTCCACTCTGAAGTCCACTCTGAAGTCCACTCTGTGGTCCACTCTGTAGTCCACTCTGTAGTCCCACTCTGAGGTCCACTCTGAAGTCCACTCTGTAGTCCACTCTGAAGTCCACTCTGAGGTCCACTCTGAAGTCCACTCTGAAGTCCACTCTGAAGTCCACTCTGTAGTCCACTCTGAGGTCCACTCTGTAGTCCACTCTGAGGTCCACTCTGAAGTCCACTCTGAGGTCCACTCTGAAGTCCACTCTCCACTCTGAAGTCCACTCTCCACTCTGAAGTCCACTCTCCACTCTGAGGTCCAGTTTTTATTTCACACACAATCGGCCTCATATTTACGGTTTTAGAGACAATTTAGGAAGCATCATGAAGAGAAAAGAAGGCAATTAGAGTTCCACCACCTCCCAAAGTCCACTTGAACCACTGCCCTTAGCCCATAGGCTGTGAACTCGTCAGTCAAGAAGCTTTTAGATTTGAGTAAAGCTGAACATGGAGAAAATGCGCTCGGTGCAGGCGGGAGTTAAGAGGTTAATTGATGATACGTGCTGCGATAACGACAGTTTTTATAGTAACTAAAAAATCATAGTGTGTTCTGATTTTGTCACTAACCAAAGTTACATCAACTAAAACAAACTAATCATGTAAATGCTTTATGTAATCTTGTAAATGTTGTATTGATTTTGGGGGTGGGGCTTATAAGCTCTTGCTTCAGCCCACTCCTTTTGAGCAGAGTGTTTACTGCTCAAATAAACTAATACATTAAACTAAACTAAACACATGTATTGAGCTAATTTAGCGTCTGAGTCCTGCACTTTCACCCTGTGAGTAACTGTACTAATATTTGCAGTACATAAACATTTCCCGTATGTGTCCTTGTAGAGCGCAGAGAGCGAGGGCCAGCTGTTCTCCGTCAACGCCCTGGACTCCGGCAGCTGCAGTACTTTGGCCTCGTCCGTCATCGAGGTGGAGCCGGACCCGGACTCGACCCGGGCCCAGTTCCAGGTGGGTTATGTTTCTGCGACTGAAACGAGACACGAACGGGACTAAAGTCTGCAGATGTTTCGCTCGACTCGTAAAAACTCTGTCAAAAGAAAAGGCAGGACTAAACCCACTGCCAGAGGAACAGTTTCCCCAAAGGAACCTCTTAACCTCCGCTTAACCGAGCACATTCTCCAGTTTACCCAAATCTAAAAGCTTCTCCACTGGAGCTTGCAGCCAATAGGCCAGAGTAACGCCTCATTTGAAAGCTAAGACCTACGAAACTGATCTAAATGGATCTTTTGTAGTTACTCCACAAACTTACGGTGATTTTCCTCTGGATCAGGAGCCTGAGGAGGAGGAGGAGCTGGTGACTCCGCCCACTTCGCTGTCCATCACTGAAGAAATCTTCCAACTCCTGAACCAGAGCCGAAGAGACGATACAGCGACGAGAGAACAGGTCAGAGAGAAACTAAACTACACTCCAACATGTCAGTGTGGCTCCCTGGTCTTTCCCACACTTATTCATCACAAATACTGACATGTTTGGTATCCACGTGTAGCACGAAAGATGCTGTAATCCAAATATGGTCATTTCCTTGGTGGGAGACAGCAGCGGCTAAAGACGGGAGAAAGTCTGCAGTTTGGGAAAAGTTTGAACAGTTTTAAACAGTCTGGAAAAGTTTGGAAAAGTGTAGACGTAAATATGATAGGATTAGGATTTTCTGCATAAAAATGTCCAAATAAAAGTATGTCCAAAATACTTTAGCCACGAAATCTAAATAATGGACAGAGCCAGGGTTTTGTTTTATTGCCTTGATGTTTGGTGCAGAGGGAACTCCTGCTGTGATATTGGGCTAAACAAACTATTGATTGTTTAAAGAGTACCTAAACGGGCCAAAGCCTTTCCCCACCCACAAACAAAAGTCAAAAAGTGCTGTGAAAGAGGCGGTCTCTGAAGTTTGGGGGTGGCATGTGGGGGTGAGTGTGTGGGCCTTTGCATTGGCACAATCACAGCAGACTGATTACGTGGGAGGGACTTGGTTATAAACCACAGGTACAGGGGCGGGACAATGGGCAGCACCTGATGACGTTCTGTGGAGGCCGTGGACACGTCTCCAGCCAATCAGGACATTCTAATTTAGTAGCAGAGTTTACCCTGAAGGGGGCACAACCCATTCGTTTTCAGGCCAAAGTTAGGATTTTACACATGTTTGAGCTATAATGTCAGAATAATGTCAGGGACCAGTGGACAACACTATGAGACACCCATTGAGACAGTTTATCAGTAAAAAAAACTTGATTTGGTGTTTAGTTGCTCTTTGAATGTGTTTTTATTTATTAGTTCCAAAGTTTTGCCAAACTTTCCCATTTTTTCCCCCAAAACTTTCACCAAACTTTAAAAACTGATTAAAACATTTCCAAACGGTCTCCCACAAAGGAAATGACCATATTTGGATTACAGCGTCACAGCCTTTCGTGCTACACGTGGATACCAAACATGTCAGTATTTGGGAATGAATAAGCCTGGGAAAGAGCCATGTTGGAGTGACTTCCTGGATAAATGTCTGGCTCAAAGACACAAAACGTCAGAGAATAAACATCAGAAAGAGAGAGTTTGGGCTGTTTTTTACTCAAACTAAGAACTAAGACTTCTTCTCATTGTTTTCCAGGAGTCTCCGCCCGACCAAAACAAACATGGCCGCTCTAACTTCACCTGCCCCCTCCCTCCATCGTCTCGCCGTGCAGCCCCGAGCCACTGCCCACGATGCCACAGGAGGCGCCACCTCCATCTCCACCGGAGCCGGAGAGTCTACCCACAATGCAGCGGGAGCAGGAGGAGAGCGAGGAGACGCCGGAAGAGCAAGACGGCGCCCAACGAGAAAGCGCCGCAGAAACATTGGCTGAAGATCAAACCGTTTTGGAAGAAGAAGAAGCTCACGTGGAGCCAACGATCGCAGAGATTGTTCCAGAAGGAGCTGATGATGAAAGTCACAGAGAAATCCCGAACCACGAAGCTGAATCTGCGGCGGAAGTGACAGAAACGCGCGATGGCGAAGGCGTTGAAGCCGTGGAAATCTGCGTAAAGGAGGACGCGAGAGTTGAGAGGAGGCCGTGTGCGTCGCGAGGCCCTCGGCGCCGCAAACGGGACAAGAACATCATCGAGAAGATCAGGAGCTACTACGAAGCGGCGGCAGAGGGGGAGAGAGCGAGGAGGAGGCGGAGTCACGGAGGAGCGGCGTCTCACAGATCCCCTCTGGCGTCTCTCAGATCCCCTCTGGTCTCTCTCAGATCCCCTCTGGTCTCTCTCAGATCCCCTCTGGCGTCTCTCAGATCCCCTCTGGTCTCTCTCAGATCCCCTCTCAGATCCCCTCTCAGATCCCCTCTCAGATCCCTCTCAGATCCCCTCTCAGATCCCCTCACAGATCCCCTCACAGATCCCCTCTGGTCTCTCTCAGATCCCCTCTCAGATCCCCTCTCAGATCCCCTCTCAGATCCCCTCTCAGATCCCCTCTGGCGTCTCTCAGATCCCCTCTCAGATCCCCTCACCTATCCCCTCTCAGATCCCCTCTGGCGTCTCTCAGATCCCCTCTCAGATCCCTCTCAGATCCCCTCTCAGATCCCCTCTCAGATCCCCTCTCAGATCCCCTCACCTATCCCCTCTCAGATCCCCTCTCAGATCCCCTCTCAGATCCCCTCACAGATCCCCTCACAGATCCCCTCTCAGATCCCCTCACAGATCCCCTCTCAGATCCCTCTGCGTCTCTCAGATCCCCTCTCAGATCCCCTCCAGATCCCCTCTCAGATCCCCTCTCAGATCCCCTCTCAGATCCCTCACAGATCCCCTCCAGATCCTTCAGATCCCCTCTCAGATCCCCTCACAGATCCCCTCTCAGATCCCTCTCAGATCCCTCTGGTCTCTCACAGATCCCCTCTCAGATCCCCTCTCAGATCCCCTCACAGATCCCCTCACAGATCCCCTCTCAGATCCCCTCACAGATCCCCTCTCAGATCCCCTCTCAGATCCCCTCTCAGATCCCCTCACAGATCCCCTCACAGATCCCCTCTCAGATCCCCTCTCAGATCCCCTCTCAGATCCCTCACAGATCCCCTCTCAGATCCCCTCACAGATCCCCTCACAGATCCCCTCACAGATCCCCTCTCAGATCCCCTCTCAGATCCCCTCTGGCGTCGTTCGTGAATCCGTGACACTTTTCAGCTCGCACGAGGAGTTCAGGACAGCGGACTCTGAGGAGAATAAAGGCAACAAACAAAATGGAGGACAAGTTTGTCCAGATATCAGTGACGTTTTTGAAGAGACGCAGAAAGACGGCGAGGGTCACGTGACAGCGCTGAATGTGGACGTGAAACGAGCGAGCGGCGAGGCGGACATTAGTCAAAGTGAAGACTCTTTAGTGAAACGTGATGATGAGGAGGAGCAGAAAAGCGCAGACGCGGCGGCTCCTGAACCTAAAGTGGGCCGGTGGTCTCGTCACTCCCGGATCGTGTCAGCGAATCGCGCCCTGTTCGAGGGAATGGCGTCGGACGTGGCGAGGATGAGGCTGTTCGACCCCGTGATCGACCCCGTGCTGCTGGAGAACTCTGAGCGGATCCTGAACAAAGTGCAGACGCTGGCGCGGATGTACAGCGAGAAGGCGAGTCACGCCAAGAAGCAGCATCAGCGGCGGGCCGCGTTCGGCCAATCGTGGAGCTCCACTGCAGCGAGGGGAGGCGGCCAATCACAGAGCACCCGGAGCAACGCGACGGACGGACCGGCCCAGACCCAGGACAGACAGAGGACACAGGGTGAGTCTGCGTTTAGCAAAGGATCAGGACAGAGGACACAGGATCAGGACAGAGGACACAGGATCAGGACAGAGGACACAGGATCAGGACAGACAGAGACACAGGATCAGGACAGACAGAGGACACAGGATCAGGACAGAGGACACAGGATCAGGACAGACAGAGGACACAGGATCAGGACAGACAGAGGACACAGGATCAGGACAGACAGAGGACACAGGATCAGGACAGAGGACACAGGATCAGGACAGACAGAGGACACAGGATCAGGACAGACAGAGGACACAGGATCAGGACAGACAGAGGACACAGGATCAGGACAGAGGACACAGGGTAAGTCTGTGATTAGTGAAGGTTCAGGAAGAACCACTCCCCCTGCGGTTGTTTTGCCTTTTACTTTCATCACACAGTGGTTTGGCGACTCTTGTATTTCGTGTCTTAGCGTCTCCCGCCGTCGCGCTCGTGCTTCCCTTTGAGCTGTCGCCTGATTATTAGAAACGAAATGACTTATTTGACCTGTTATTGCTTTGTGCTTCTCTCTCAGACGCTCCGGATCATGTGACTCTATCTGAGAACGGCGTCAGGCCTCTGACCCAGGACCGGAGCTGCACGGAGGCTGAGCCGCAGCCGAGGTGACGATAACGCCTCTATACAATTTTTTTTTTTTTTTTTAAACAGAGCACCTCGATGAAAAATGGGCTACTGGAACAAGGCGGAAACGGGCGAGATGTGAGAACTGATGGAATGCTACTACTCCAGTAACCCTAATCAGAGGGGCTACATGCAAAGGATGTGGGAGAAATGGTTACTTCCAAACCCACAGTCCAAACTCACGCCGAAACAACTAGTAGCTCAGAGTTCCAACATCCTGCTCTCTCTCTCTCTCTACATATACTAATATATATATATATATATATATATATATATATATATATAATACGTTGTGTGTTCCTCCCAAACAATTCAACTTTGGTTTCATCAGTCCACAACATATTTTGCCAGTAACAGTGTCCAAGTGCCTTGTTGCGAACATTAAACGTGTCTTTTGTCTTTGCAGCCACGTACTGTTGTCCCATAGCACATGTCACAGGTGTTTCAGGGAATTCAGCCGCACACTTTGACTGATTTCGCCCCATTTTTCAACTGGACTTGCACAAATCTAAAAGCTTCTGGACTGGAGAGCAACGGTGTAACGTCTCATTTGAAAACTAAGGCCGTCAAACCTGATCTGTCGTCGGGTTTCATGTTTCTGTTGCTCTTGGCGCTCTGTCCTCACTCTTTTGTTGTGTTATTGTTGCTTTTCTGGCACGATATTGTCACTCTTCTGTTGCTTCTTTTGTCTCGTTTTCGTCACTTTCTTGTCGTTCAGGTGAGGGTTAAGAGGTTAAAATACAACTCTTGAATCCAGAAGTCGATATTAGCAGATTAGAATGACCTTTATTTGACCGTTGTAACCGGTTTGTCCTGACAACCACCGATAATAAACAAAGGCAGGAGCCAATTGGAAAACCTAATATGCAAATTTCATTTTTTGGTGCTGCCTCACGTCTGCCCTGAGGCGACGTTACATAAGGTATTTACTCTACTATATACTTTAGTGGCATTAATCACTCTCTCTTCTAACCGCAGCTTCCCTCAGGGGAATTAAACGTGCAGCAATGTTTTTTTTACTCAGCAGTGGCTTCCTCCGTGGACTCCTCCCATGAACACCATTCTTAGCCAGTGTTTTACATATAGTAGATGTGTGTACAGAGATATTGGACTGTGTCAGTGATTTCTGTCTTTAGCAGACACTCTAGGATTCTTTGTTACCTCTCGGAGAGTTATTCCAAAAAAACGCGGATAGATGAAAAATAATAATAATAATAAGAAAAACCCGTACAATAACAATATTATTTATTTATATTTATATCATCGAAAAGGTCTCACATCCAGTAATCCACCCGTGGGGTTCATTGTCAGTGTTTCCCAATGCTGTTTTTTTGTATTTTTGTGGAAGCAGAAACAAAGACCTATATGATCGGATAGGCCTCGATGCCCTGAGTCACTCGATCAGTGTTTTGGGGCTGGTGAGAGGCCATGGCCGATGACGAGCGCAAAGACCTCCTATTACTGTCTGATGCACGGGGAGCGCTCAGCGCTCTTTTCTTGAGCGCTTCAGGCTCTTTTCTTGAGCACTTCAGGCTCTTTTCTTGAGCGCTTCAGGCTCTTTTCGCACTCTTTTCTCCAGTGCGCTCGCGCACTGTCTGTACAATATCAATAGACCCGAGCCCTGCCAGGTCGCTCGGGTCTAATAATAATTATAATAAATACATTATCAGTAACTACATACTTTCATATTTGGTTCTACGTCTTTCATCCTTGTAGGTTGTCCTGTAACTCTCATTAGAGTGTCTTCTGGCAAAATGTAATTGCTCCTCATTACACAAGCTGCTCGCTCTACGTCTTACATACTTGTAAATTGTTGTTCAAGTCTCATCAGATTTCCATCTTGCAAAACGTAAAAGCTTCTAATTATCAATGCCGTCAGTCTTACAGTTAATGCTGAAACTTGCACTGTTGAATTTTGCAACATTATTGTAATGTAGCCAGAATGTTAATTCATTTTGAATATGGGGGTCGGCACTTCTAGGGCTTTCTTGCTTCGGCCTACTCCTTTTGAGTTTTTGTTAATTTATTCATTTTCTTCTCTGCAACTATGTTCATGTAAATAATGTAAATAATCACAATGTAAATAATGTAAATAATCACTCAAATAAATCCTATCAATCAATCAATGATGCACATGTATCTCCTCACCACTACATGGAGTAAATATCTTTAGGCCAGGATTCTTGACATGCACAGATATCTCTGTGCAAGGCACTCTTGTCTTAGGTTCGTATTTCATGGCTCTTCTTCTTTAAGAGTTTTATTACCAAAGAGTTTTGTCTTTGCAGCCACGTACTGTTGTCCCATAGCACATGCCACAGGTGTTTCAGGGAATTCAGCCGCACACTTTGACTGATTTTTCAACTGGACTTGCACAAATCTAAAAGCTTCTGGACTGGAGAGCAACGGTGTAACGTCTCATTTGAAAACTAAGGCCGTCAAACCTGATCTGTCGTCGGGTTTCATGTTTCTGCTCTTGGCGCTCTGTCCTCACTCTTTTGTTGTGTTGTTGTTGCTTTTCTGGCACGATATTGTCACTCTTCTGTTGCTTCTTTTGTCTCGTTTTCGTCACTTTCTTGTCGTTCAGGTGAGGGTTAAGAGGTTAAAATACAACTCTTGAATCCAGAAGTCGATATTAGCAGATTAGAATGACCTTTATTTAACCGTTGTAACCGGTTTGTCCTGACAACCACCGATAATAAACAAAGGCAGGAGCCAATTGGAAAACCTAATATGCAAATTTCATTTTTTGGTGCTGCCTCACGTCTGCCCTGAGGCGACGTTACATAAGGTATTTACTCTACTATATACTTTAGTGGCATTAATCACTCTCTCTTCTAATCGCAGCTTCCCTCAGGGGAATTGGCCGCTCGAAATCGTCTCATCTTCGCCGAAAACAAGCAGCTGCAATCCAGAAATTCCATCGACGCCTCCTCCTCTGCTCGCTGCCAGAACTCCTTGTCCTCTGCCTCCTCCCAGCAGCAGCAGCCAGGAGTCAGCCAAAGCTACACAAAAGAACTTACTGGAAGAGCAGAGAGTGGGGTTGCCGGTTCAATCCCCGCTAGTGAACCCAGCAGTGAAAAGTGCTGAAGGACCAGCTCTAGCCCAGATCGATGCTCCTTCCCTGGGAGACCAAAGCCCAGACTCCCCCCGAGTCATAAAGCTCCTGTGGAAGAGTTTCCCCAAAAACAAGCACCTTTCCCGAGGTTCACGAGCAGAAACCAAATAAACGAGCAACACCCAGGGTTCACAGAAGCTCAGGCCCAGACCGAGGCTCCGTTTGTGGGAGAGCGGAGCCGAGACGGGGCCCGGGCAGAGGCTGGAGGTCCAGGAGTTTCCCCTTCACCGCTGATGCCCTCCTCTTCCTGTGCCGCCCTGGAGGAGGAGGAGCTGTCGGGTCAAAGCCCGGTTTGGCCCAAAGACTCACTGCCCATGTTCCCCGACCAAAGACCGGAGGACCTCCAGGACGGCCTCCAGGACGGCCTCCAGGACAACCTCCAGGACAACCTCCAGGAAGGCCTCCAGGACGACCTAGAGGATGACGTAGAGGATGACCTGCAGGACGACCTCCAGGACGACCTGCAGGGAGAAAACAGCCACGTCCGAAACACCGCCTCGGCCCAAGAGATCAGGTAATGTCCTGTTGCAGCCGGATGGATGTTTGATGTTGGTAATACACACATACAGTTGTGCTCTAAGGTTTTAGCCTGATCTCACCCTCGTACTCATCACAAGGGTCTGGATCTTCACAGTTGAGCTCCGTTATCAGGTGGGAGGGGTGAAACGATTGGATCTGATTTTTGCTAGCGTTTGGTCGTGACGTACAGTGCCTTGCGAAAGTATTCGGCCCCTTGAACTTTTCGACCTTTTGCCACATTTCAGGCTTCAAACATAAAGATATAAAACTGTATTTTTTGTGAAGAATCAACAACAAGTGGGACACAATCATGAAGTGGAACGAAATTTATTGGATATTTCAAACATTTTTAACAAATAAAAAACTGAAAAATTGGGCGAGCAAAATTATTCAGCCCCTTAAGTTAATACTTTGTAGCGCCACCTTTTGCTGCGATTACTGCTGTAAGTGGCTTGGGGTATGTCTCTATCAGTTTTGCACATTGAGAGACTGAAATATTTGCCCATTCCTCCTTGCAAAACAGCTGGAGCTCAGTGAAGTTGGATGGACAGCGTTTGTGAACAGCAGTTTTCAGTTCTTTCCACAGATTCTCGATTGGATTCAGGTCTGGACTTTGACTTGGCCATTCTAACACCTGGATATGTTTATTTGTGAACCACTCCATTGTAGATTTTGCTTTATGTTTTGGATCATTGTCTTGTTGGAAGACAAATCTCCGTCCCAGTCTCAGGTCTTTTGAAGACTCCATCAGGTTTTCTTCCAGAATGGTCCTGTATTTGGCTCCATCCATCTTCCCATCAATTTGAACCATCTTCCCTGTCCCTGCTGAAGAAAAGCCCAAACCATGATGCTGCCACCACCATGTTTGACAGTGGGGATGGTGTGTTCAGGGTGATGAGCTGTGTTGCTTTTACGCCAAACATAACGTTTTGCATTGTTGCCAAAAAGTTCGATTTTGGTTTCATCTGACCAGAGCACCTTCTTCCACATGTTTGGTGTGTCTCCCAGGAGGCTTATGGCAAACTTTAAACAACACTTTTTATGGATATCTTTAAGAAATGGCTTTCTTCTTGCCACTCTTCCATAAAGGCCAGAGTTGTGCAGTATACGACTGATTGTTGTCCTATGGACAGAGTCTCCCACCTCAGCTGTACATTTCTGCAGTTCATCCAGAGTGATCATGGGCCTCTTGGCAGCATCTCTGATCAGTTTTCTCCTTGTATGAGCTGAAAGTTTAGAGGGACGGCCGGGTCTTTGTAGATTTGCAGTGGTCTGATACTCCTTCCATTTCAATAGTATCGCTTGCACAGTGCTCCTTGGGATGTTTAAAGCAGTATCTCGGACCTGCCTGGTGTGTTCCTTGTTCTTCATGATTCTCTCTGCGCTTTAAACTGACCTCTGAGACTATCACAGAGCAGGTGCATTTATACAGAGACTTGTTTACACACAGGTGGATTCTATTTATCATCATTAGTCATTTAGGTCAACATTGGATCATTCAGAGATCCTCACTGAACTTCTGGAGAGAGTTTGCTGCACTGAAAGTAAAGGGGCTGAATAATTTAGCACACCCAATTTTTCAGTTTTTTATTTGTTAAAAAAGTTTGAAATATCCAATAAATTTCGTTCCACTTCATGATTGTGTCCCACTTGTTGTTGATTCTTCACAAAAAAATACAGTTTTATATCTTTATGTTTGAAGCCTGAAATGTGGCAAAAGGTCGAAAAGTTCAAGGGGGCCGAATACTTTCGCAAGGCACTGTATGTAATGCCCCGAAGTGAGTGAAGCAGCTATCGTAACTCTATCATAGCTCTATCATAACAAGAGGCAGAAGAGTGAGACGGCTGAGCTGTAACCTGCCCCGCCCACACCTCCCAGCCTGCGGGGTGTGCGCTTCATGTAAAACAGCCTGGGAACTCACAGGAACCGGAGGCTTTCTGCCAAAAAGAATGGGTTAGATTAGAATCAGAACCTTCTCCACAGAGACTCAGAGCTGTCATTGATGTTAAAATACACGGCATTAGGAACTTTTCAACACAGTCATTTTGGTATTTTATTTTGTTACGGTGATTTGAAATGAGTTCACAAATTGTTTTCATAACATCACTGACCACAAAATGTGTTTGTGTTTTCATTCATATTCTTTGAGAAATGGCCTAATAAAACAAAACCACCAGGGTGTGTAAACTTATAAACCAGGGCCGTCCTGGGACATCATTTCAGCCCGGGCCTTTTATTATTTAACCCGGACTTGAAGCTGACCTCACTGGGCTCCAAACTGCGACCTCTTAACCCCCACCTGAACCGGGCACATTTTCTACAGTCTGGCTTTACCCAAATCTAAAAGCTTCTTGGGGAAAAGGGTCGATGAAAACAGGGATGAAAAAGCCACAAAAGAGCAACAAAAAAGTGACAAAAATCCAACAAAAAAGCAATGGAAAGAAATGTTTAAAAAGTGGCGACAACGCAAGGAAAAAGCTCCATTTAGATGAGTTTTGTAGCCTTAGCTTTCAAATGATGCGTCACACTGTTGCTCTCCAGTCCAGGGGCCTCATTTATCAAGCTTGCTGCATAGCCAAAGGTGGTCTTTATAGAAACTATATCTGCTGTTAGAGGAACTTTACAGAAACACTGCTGAGGCCAGGAGAGGGCGAGGTCAGTCTGAGGTCAGGTTTGGTCACTTTATATAAATAGTTCATTTGAACTTTATTTTCTTCAGAAATGACACAGAATGAAATGAGCAACTTGGTGCATATACGTGCACGCTCGTGAATGCTCGTACCCGTGCACATATGTGACCAGCCACAGGAATGGGGGACACAAGTCGATTTTGGGGATTTTCACAGATTATTAAAGTGTAGTCTCCAAGCTTTCCAACGATGTGTAACACATGGAAATCTGATCATATTTGGAGGTGTAGCGGTGATTTGAAGTTAACAACTCCAAAAAGCCCAAAGGCCTGAAAAACCTCTCCAAAGTTTTGGGCCATTCTCACCTCTCTGCTGTTGGGACAATAGGGCTCATTTACATCTCATTGGCATAAGCCACACCCCCTGTCAAACTCCCCTCAAAGCAGTAAAGCACAGGTATTAAGTCATGCTGTATGAATACTTGTGCACTAGAGCAGTGGTTCTCAACCTTTTGGAGTCGCGACCCCCATAATAACAATTAATGGGCTTCGTGACCCCCGCCCACCGCCGCTACCCCCCCACGCACGCACGCACACACACACACACACACACACACACACGCGCAAACATAGAAACATAGAAATATATACTGTAACACTGGACTGTATCATTTATCCACAATAATAACAACACTCAGATCTGCTCAAATAAACAACTCCTGAAGACAGACCAATGCAGAGATAATAAGCTTTGTGAACATCCATCTTCATAATAATGAAAGCTCAGTCTTACCTGCAGCAGACAGACTGTTTTAGCTGAACTCTTACAGATGGATGTTTCTGCAGCTCTGTTACAGAGGTGATTCTTATACAGGCTAATGTCCGTAAATGCATGTTCTGGAACTTGTGCTGTCATTGTAGTTTGTCAGGCACCATTCTGTCTGAAGTCCGCCTCATCTCAGGGCACAGAAGTTTGTTTGAATCCATATTTACCTCTTTGTTTTTATCGCTTCTACGAGGCCGAACGGCCCCGGGCACAAGCCAAAGCAGATGTGGCGCTGCTCGCATTTACTCCCGCCTGCTAAAAATAACCAATGGCCGTGCGAGTAAGGCGGGACTTGCTAAACAGCAGCTGAAGAGAGTGACGCTGACAGGCAGGAAGAGCAGCCAATCAGTGTTCAGAACAGAAGCCCATGCTCGAACCATGCACAAACAGCGTGGTGTGTGTTTACAGCAGAGAGAGAAGACACAGATGAGCACAGGCTCTGGTCTGCGCGCCGTGTCCTGGTCCTCTACAGGAGTTCAACATATTTTTCGGGAAATTTTGGCAAAATCTAATAATTAAGAACAAATAATACACCTTTGATAAAATACCACACACATGCTACAATAAAATAATATTTTTGTAATTGATTTTTTTTCTTCTTTTTTACTAGCCTGATCTGGCGACCCCCCGAATTTTTTCGCGACCCCCACGGGGGTCCCGACCCCCAGGTTGAGAACCACTGCACACTCCCCACTTTTCAAAAACAACAGAAGCATGTCATTTTGCTTTCACTTCACAGTTGTCTGTTACTTGTGTGTGAACTTTCAGTAAAAAGTTCAAAATAAAATCTTTATGTTATGGTTGTAAACATGACAATGTACAGTGAAAATGCTGCTCCAGTGGAGCTGAAGCCTTAAACAGGAACTGACTCATACAGAGCCTCTGGAAAGTACTAACACACCTTGAACTTTTGCACATTTGTCATGTTTACAACCATAACATAAAGATTTTATTTAGAATTTTTACTGAAAGTTCACACACAATAACAGACAACTGTGAAGTGAAAGCAAATGAACATGATTCTGTTATTTTACAAAAAATAGAAAAGTGAAAAGTGGGGCGTGCATAAGTATTCATACAGCATTTTCTGAGTGCATTAAATTGCCTTTATAACATTCCTAAGGGCGTGGGGTTATAAACGATGAATGTTTTTCCAGTCTGTCCCAGTCAAACAAGAAAGACAAAGACGAGCGTTTGAATCGATCTCACGAAGTCGCGCGTGAGAGCCGGGCGCTTATATCCACACCAAGACAAAACGCTTATATTTTCAGAAACTTTCTTTGTAAGCACGAAGCCAGCTCAGTAAATGCGTCCACATGTGTCGACTCAGGTCTGTGTAAACGGCAGCTCGCGGACTGCTCCACAGCGAAACACGGCAGGTTTTTCTGCTTCGTCTGAAGAATAAACTCCTCGTCTCTTCTGTAAATCGTAAATCCTTGAATCCGTTTCATTTCACTGTTTATATTCCACTAAAGTTCCCTGCACATGCGGCTTCTACATCTTGTTCTATTATCTGTGTTAGCGTCACAGCGCCACACACAGGCCTGAAGATGAATCACGCCGTTTCACCGAGCTGATCCATGTGGACGCACACATTTACTGAGCTGTTTCGTGCTTACAAAGAAAGTTTGTGAAAGCGTTTTGTCATCGATATAACCGTCTGTTCAGAGGAAAGGATTGGACAGATTTACAGGAGACGTCTATTGAAACAGTTTGTAACTGAGACACATTCTCCTTAGACGTGAGGACCGGTGGACAGTGTTGGGGAGAATAAACTTGTACGTTCGATCAGAGTACTGTACTTTTACGATCCAAGTCTAAGTGGTTAAAAAGGGGAACTATTTGTGAGGCGTAATAACATCTTAGGAGCACTTCGATATCCACACAGTAAAGTGAGATATCACTGCGCGGTAGCTTCTAACTTCACCCAGTTTGGAGCTATACCTTGCTAGGAGAGGCTAAATGCTAACACATTAGCATGACTGAGCGCAGACAGGCATGAACAGATCTCAGTGTGTAAAAACGGTGGCCTGTTCCATTAACCGAGCATTTACCCAAATCTAAAAGGTCACAGCCTATAGGCCAGTGTAGAGCCTCATTTGAAAGCTAAGACCTACAAAACTCATCTAAACTGATCGTCTTCCTCGCATTGTAGTCTTTTTTGTAACCTTTTTCATTGCTTTCTTTTTATTGCTTTTTGTGGCTTTTCATCCTTGTTTTCGTCTTGTTTTCGTCACTTTCGGTTCAGGCGGGGGTTAAGAGTTAAGAACGTCTCGTGAACGATTATTTGTTAATCTAGTTTGATCTTTATTAAAGCGCGATGTACAGAGACATTACGCTGAGAGAGACAAAATGGACGCACCAGATTAGAGCTAAAAGAGTTTCATCCGTATTAACAAAGCACATTCTATAATAAACTGTAGAAACATGATCACAGAGCTCTAAACTCTCCAGCGTGAGTCAGTCCTTCATAATCTCTACAACAATACATTGTTGATTGAATGATAATTACACTTTCCTGCTGTGGTATCTTTACATAAACCACTCCCTCCCGGCGTCAGGAGAGCCAAAGGAACTCACTGACCTGAATATTCGTTTGGTCAGTTATGTGAACGCCCCAGAGGCTCATCATGTTTACATTAAGCCTGGCTTAAGTCTGCTCGTGCTACAGTTAGAGCTGCTGTTGTAATCGTCTCATGTATGTCCTCACTCTCCACTTGAGTAACAGATAAGAAATCACAAGAGAACACCGATGACCTTTAGCAAAATGAGCTGAGCTTTGGAGAGCAGAGCTGTTTTAAAGCTGTGGTGCCGCAGACAGAAAGACAAATTAAAGATGCACCGATCCAGCTTCTGATATTAAAAAGCACCAAGAGACTTCCTAAAAGTGGCTGTGAATGAAAAAAGTAAACGGACTCTTTCCTCCAGAGAGAGATCAATAAAGTCTGATCTTTCATGCAAACGAGTCGTTATAGATCAATTATATCTATAAATATAGCCGCAAAGCGATCATCGGCCCTCGCCGACCGCCCTGTTCAAAACCCGTTTGTCTCCCTCAATCTTAGATCACGTATTATTGCTACTTCCTTTAAGTTTTAAAAAAATGTTTTTTTCTGGGTCTTAGTTTGGATTTTGAAATGCAATATTTATGATATTGAAAACTAAAGCATGGTGCCCAGCCGATACCTGACGCTTCATGCAGCATGAGTCTGCTTTATCTTTTGTCTGTAATGCTTGTCTCTGCCTGCAGGGGGCGGAGCACCACGGGACCCGGCCCTCGACCCTCGTCCAGACCGGGTTTATCCTCTCCTGCACTCGCCGCACTGCTGCCGACTCCAGCCCTGAGCTCCGCCTTCAGGCCAACCTGCAGCCCCGCCCCACTCCACCGCCCTCCACCGCCGCTGCCCCTCCCCACCCGCCTGACCTCCACCGCCGCTGCCCCTCCCCCACTCCACCCGCCCTCCACCGCCACTGCCCCTCCCCCACTCGCCGCCCTCCACCGCCGCTGCCCTCCCCACTCCGCCCGCCTCCACCGCCGCTGCCCTCCCCACTCCGCCTGACCTCCACCGCCGCTGCCCCTCCCCCACTCCACCCGCCCTCCACCGCCACTGCCCCTCCCCCACTCCGCCCGCCCTCCACCGCCGCTGCCCCCCCCACTCCACCGCCTCCACCGCCGCTGCCCCTCCCCCACTCCAGCGGCCCCCAGCCTCGCTGTGACCCACCGAGCCAGACTGCCAGCCCCGCCTCTGCGTTCTCGCGCTCGCTGGCGGCCTCCTGCATCAGCCAGTCCATCAGCGCGTCCATGTCCAAAAGCTCTGCTCCCTCGGCGCCGTCCCTCGACGCTCCACCTGAGGCAGCGCTCGCCGTCACCGAAACCAATCCTTCCTGTGGTCGCCCCAGTCGTTGGCGAGCGCGCGGCCAACGCTGGACACGCCAACAACAGCAACAACAGCAACAACAGCAACAACAGCAACAACAGCAACAACAGCAACAACAGCAACAACAGCAACAACAGCAACAACAGCAACAACAGCAACAACAGCACAACATCAACGGGACGAGCGCTAACATCGACGTGAACCTGGACTCTCCGTGGTCCAACTCTCATAACCGCGTGGCCCGTCCGTTCTGCACCTCCGAGCCCAACTCCCGAGTCCAGTCGCGACCTCCTTCCTCCACGACGCCAGTTTGCCGCTGGCGAACAAGCCGCCCAACCCACGGCGCCCGGGCAGCACCCACAACCCCTGGGGCTGACCTTAGACATCGCCCGGGCTTCGTCGACGAGCTGCGGCTCCGGTCTGAGCCCACGGATCATGTCCCCGCCCCCGATCGGCGCCTCGGTGAACGCTGGACCAATCACATCGCGACGCCACAGCCGCGAAACGCCCGCTCTCGCCGTGCGCGTCCCGACTTCGGCGTATCCCGGTTCTTACGGATTCCGCGAAACGCCTCCTCCTCGCCGGCGTTTTCCCCGACGTCACTGCGGCGCTCGCTCTCCACCACGCTGGCGACCGAGCGCCCAACACGCCAGCGCAACGTGGAGCAACGCCAGTCCCACGAGGAGCAACGCCAGTCCCACGAGGAGCAACGCCAGTCCCACGAGGAGCAACGCCAGTCCACGAGGAGCAACGCCAGTCCCACGAGGAGCAACGCCAGTCCCACGAGGAGCAACCCGAGCGCAGCGCGGCGCTCTTGGGTTGAAAACAGCCGCAGGTCTGTAGAAGCTCTGATGGCTTGTTTACTTGCATGAGACCCATGTATGTTCATTAACATGCACTGTCCCGACAAATAAACCAATAAATAAATAAATAAATAAAGTAGGGATGGCCATTGACTGTCAAAGGCTACAACACGTAAACATTGGCTTTCTGTCGTCATGTAGGTTTACTACAGTGATGATAATGACTGTATTCACGATACTTTTGTCATGTTAATGACCTGTGAAAACAAAGCGTAATGTCCGTATTTTTGCGCATATTTAATTAGACAAATTTGCATCGTTTAGCACTAGGGCTGAAACAACTAATCGATTAATCGACGACTAATCGATTATTGAAATAATCGACTATTTTAGTAATCGATTAATCGTTTTCTGGTTCACACAGACACATAGAGCAACAATGACATGAAAAATATTGTATTTTTGATGAAAACCTACTTGTTTTTATAGTTAGGGTCTGTAGTGTTTTGTACATTGTAAATTTCATGAATATCTGTCTGTGTCTCATCCAATCAGAAAGCAGAATTAGCACCAAGAGCCTCCAACAAACATTTACTTTAATACGTCCTCAAGTGGTGCCACTGTAGCTTTTGTTATAAAAAAATGAAAAAATAAAAATGTCTACACACCTCAGCCAAGCGATACTCGATTAATTCGTAAAAATAATTGATAAGATTAATCGATTACAACATATTCGTTAGTTGCAGCCCTAGTTAGCAAAGTTCAAGCTCATGCTAATCTTGTAAATCTACTGTTTGCCTTTTGTCTGCTCTAAACCAACTCATAATCTTCAGTCTGGCCTCATAAGTTCAGTATGGATGTGTGTATGTATGCATATATGTGTATAAATAACTTAATGATCGCCTTTTTCACTTGCTTTGTATTAGTCATCGCGTACATGAAATGAGACAGTTGTTGTAGTTGTGTTTCCTTTCAGTTGTGTTTCCTTTCAGTTGTGTTTCCTTTCCGTTCCGTTAAATTCTGTTAACGTATTTTTATACGGACATTTCTAGAGGTGCTTTGTGGGTGTGGTCCGTGTTGAAACGACCGCTCTGGTGGGTTGTAGGTTCTCTTTTGCCGGTGGGGCAGTATGATGTTGCTTAATGTAGGATTGATATTGTAAATATTACGCTGACAAAAAGACAAAGGGACAGAGGGATATTGTTCATCAGTTACACAATGGAGATCATTTTTTTCACTCAAACTTGGCTGTAATACTGTTTAAGTGGCGCTAGCCCGCAGTTAGCTTTGCCCGTTAGCCTGTTAGCTTCTTCGTCGTGATTCCATTAGTGTGTGTTGGTGACTCTGACCCGGAGACACCAGGGGAGATGAAAGACCCCCCAACCATCCCATTAACACTTGTATTACCCCCAGAGGGACTACGGAAAGATTTGTTAAGGGAAACAAGTTACTTAGTTCTGCTTTAACACACAAAACTAGCACTCGGAGCATGCGCAGTGGAACTTTCAGTGCATCTCGACGTTACACCGGGAGCCTGGAAAGGCCATCTCAGGCCCCTCAGTCTGACACAGTGGCTGCCTCTCACAAATCACCCTCTCCAGTGACAGAAACAGAGGCTTTTATACCATATACAATACAGGGGGATGATACGTTTGAAAGACACAGGGTGAAACAAGGCACCAGGTGTGATAGAGAGGCAAGGCAACTTTATTTATACGCGCATTTCGTACACAAGGCACTCATAACATTAAGACATGGGAAATACACA
The DNA here is from genome assembly GCA_007210695.1 of Neogobius melanostomus. Classification (NCBI taxonomy): domain Eukaryota; kingdom Metazoa; phylum Chordata; class Actinopteri; order Gobiiformes; family Gobiidae; genus Neogobius; species Neogobius melanostomus. The sequence continues at coordinate 43,757 of VHKM01001141.1, read as the reverse complement.
GCACATGAGGTCACGTGCGAATTTTTTCTTGGGGAGGGAAGGACGACCAGCCATTACCGGGGGCGGGGCAGAGGAAACGTGTTGAGGCAGACGCAGAACGATGGGGGTGTGGTTAGGGAGGGGTATGTGTGTGCGGTTATTTACAGTCTGAAAGTCAGTGTTTTGCAAAATATGACCCAGAGAGCTCAGTCCTTATCAGGTTAGCTCCGTGGTTTGGCCTTGAAGGGAAGTGTTGACGGCGTAGGAGAGATAAGAGGTCCAGCTGCTGCAAAGCTCCTCTCTCAGGAGGAAGAGAATTATTCCAGAATAGTTCATAATTGTATGATTAATTAGCTTTACTTGTCTCAGCATTAGTTCAGTTCTCCAGAGCAGTTCCTTCACAGTTCAACCCTTTTCCTCCCAAAATATAGTCCAACTATTGTCCATCTCCACAGCGAGTGCCAGGTCGTACATAACAGTTCAGACAGCAGCGTGGTCCGATTGCAAACTGCTGTCATTCCAAATTTCCGTAAACCAGGGCAGTCCATCCAATTAGCAGATACCCTGTTATCAAGAGTCCAAATAAGTAAATATCTTTGATGTCTCCGACCGACAGGACCGCTGGGCAAACGACATCCATCGCAAACCGAGCTGTGAAAATCCGGTCAGGGAAGACGACCTCCTCCGTGGCCTCACTTTGTTTAAAAACCTTATCAATCGCGCTGAGATTCCAGTTAATCAATTCCATAGTTTAGCGGTTCGGGAGGACAGCGAGCAGGTGGTCCAAGGAAATATAAAGTCAGACAGACACTCGCAGAAACAGGAAAAAGCACGGAAGCAGGAGAAGTGAGAAAACATGTCCGCACTCGACAGAGACAGGAAGTTAAAGTAAGAGTTTCTTGTACCCATGTGCTAAGTGTTGATTCATTACCAAAAGCCAGAGGTGAAGGAGCGCCCACAGTGTTGGCTCCAGCTCGTCTGGACGCCTGACAGGAAATATGTTTAACTTCAAATATTTCCATTACAGGTCGATGACGTTTAACGGACCTTTTGACCAGACGAGCGGCTACTCCTCGCCCGCTCTGACCTGCCTCAGCCCGCGGCCCGCCGTCCAGTCCCCGGTGTCGCCCGGTCGCTTCAGCCCAGCGAGGAGCACCTTCTCCGGGCAGCAGTTCTCCGGCGTTCCTGGTCAGACGAGATCACCCGGAGCTTCGCAACGAGCTGACCACGAGTTCGCGTCCGCAGGAAATCCACCGCTGGGCGGACGCGCAGCCGGACGAGGGCGCGTGCCGCAGTCAGATCATCTGCGCCTACGTCGCCCGCCCGCCGCGCCCGCCGCCCACTCCAACCCCTCCCCATCGCCGTCCCCCGCCAAACCGGCCAATCAGCGCACTCAGCTACGGCCACCACGGTCAAAACCTGCAGATCCCGCAGCGCGCACCAGGCCGTTCAGCACGGCCCAGGTCAGCCTACGCACGCTGCGAACGGAGCGCAGACGCAGCAGGGGCCTTACGAGCGGGTGAGCGTGCACGCCTCCCTACAGTGAACAGCAGTGACCGCAGGGGGCGCTCACGAGCGGTGAGCGGCACGGCCTCACACATGACACAGGGGGCGCCACGAGGCGGGTGAGCGTGCACGGCTCCACATTACAGCAGGACGCAGGGGCGCTCACAGAGGCGGTGAGCGTCAAACGCCTCCCACAGTGACACAGGGCCTACGAGCGGGTCCACGTGCACAGGCTCCCACAGGCCACGGTGGCGCTCAACTGGAGCGGGTCAGCGGCAAGGCTCCCACAGTGACAGCAGTGACCGCAGGGGGCGCTCACGAGCGGGTCAGCGTGCACGGCCTCCAGCAGTGACCGCAGGGGCCCAAGAGGCGGTGAGCGTGGCACGGCCCCCACAGGTGACCACACAGGGGGCGCTCACGAGGCGGGGAGTCGTTGCACGGCCTCCCACAGTGGACCACAGGGGCGTCACGATGCGGGTGACGTGCAACGGCCTCCCACGTGACCGACAGGGGGCGCTCACGAGGGGGTGAGCGTGCTAGCCTCCCACAGTGACCACAGGGGCGCTCGACTGAGCGGGTGGCGGCGGCCTCCCCAGTGACCACAGGGGGCGCTCACCGAGGCGGGTCAGCGTGCACGGCCCTCCCACAGTTGACCAAGGGCGCTCACCTGACGCGGGTGACGCGTGCAAGAGAGAAAGAGAGTTTTTAACCCTGGTGCACCGTAACACGTCACCTTCATTTGCTGTTTTAAAACAGATAAGGTAAATATTTTTCACTAAGGTATTTTTGCTTTTTACAGTTAATGTATAATCAGACCTGTGTGAAATTACAAAAATGAATATCTCAATATCTTGGGACTTTCTCCATGGACGATGATGCAAACAAGAAACATCTGATTGACAGATTGTTTTTTTTTATTTTAAAAGGCAAAAACAACAACATTCAAATTTTCTCCCATTTTCCTGTTTTTTCAGACACATTTCTGTCAATTTTTTTCAAGTTCTAGTTCCCCCATTTTCCCCAAGTTTCCTTTTTTTAGTTCCAATTCCCCATTTTTTTTCTTTTTTTTCTAACTTGCCCATTCAGTTTACTGCCCATTTTTACCCATTCCCATTATTTATGTATTTGTTCCCTACATTTTTCCCCATTTCCCCCCTCCACATTAAACTGCTATTGTAAAAGCAAGATCTCCCAAACAGACTGTGTTTCCAGCGTTGAAGAACCATTTGAGTTCTCTAGATGGGCTTTTACAAGCTTGTAAAACAGCACATATGTGGTTCTAGATGGAATCGAAGAGACGTTAGACAAAAGAGAACCAACAACAAACCTTTAAATCTTGTTCACCACAATCCATGGATATCCTCAAATTGAAATAGTACAACAAATGAAAAGTGAAAAATGAAACCCATAAGCGACATACGGTGCACAGGGGTTGAATTTAAATACTTTACGGCAGAATGGACTCCATAAGAACTGGACGTTTCGCCGAAAAGAGACATTTCAACTATCTTTTATCGTTTTGGTAATAATATATTTGAAAAATGATGAATATGGTACAGTAAATGTGCATAGAAACACATAACACTTTGTCTATAATTTAATTTATTAAAAACTAAAGCAGATCCAAAATCCCTGAGCAAATCTAGTGCAAAGAAAAACTTTCAGAAATAAAACCTATTTAGATTTGTGAGGAATCAAGACAGTTCTAAGCCGTTTTTCTGCATAACGGGCCTTATTTTTATAATGAAACCCACACTGCTCTTCCCTCCGTCCTGTGTATTTGGGGATATTAATTTTATTTTACTGATTGGAAAATTGTGTGAATATTAACCGCGTCGAACAGTTGCATCATCGTTGTAACCCCGTTTTTACTGGCGTTTTTCTCTGGTTGTACTTTATTTTCTCAACATTCGGGGTGTATTTACAGTTTCTCTCCAATGAATTTTAAATCCCGGACGCTGTCTGGGAAAACTCAACCAAACCGATTCCGAGCAGCGCGCTTTAATAAACATAACAAATATAAACATAAAATAAATGTGATTTGAACGATAAGACAATGGCTGCAGTTCGCATTTCCTAAACTTTAACAAACGCGATGTTAATATGGTGAATTGGTTATTTATGTGGATTTTTAAAGTTAAGATGAATTTCTTGTATTATTATATTTTTATTGTTATTATTAAATTAGTAATCTCTGCTTACATTGTGCGCTCATTTTTCTTCATGGAAAGGGAATCAAGCTTCAGACTGTTCAAAAAGAAAAAGTGAATTATTGAAGTCAATATTGTTCGACTTTTTTTCAGTAAACTGTCCAAAACATCAACACCAGAATGGAACTCAAATTTTAGTAAAAATGAAAATTTGAATTTTTGCCAACAGATTTACACATCATCATTTACGTAAATAAATATAGTCGGCCTATATAGATCCTTTGTGAACCCATGTGCAATAAATTCTTTTTTTAAATCAACATTGATATAGGCACATCCTGGTGCTCTATTTCTGAAACCGCGATAAAAAGTTACAAAAATGCCACAAAGAAGCCAAAAGAAGAAACATCCAAAAAGTTACAAACATGCTCATTTCCTAGTACCAGATGAGTTGATGTCATGGAGAATTTTTCGTTAAATTCATGGCAGTTTTATATTTGAAGAGCTAGTGGTCGCTAGCTAGGGCAAGGCTAAGCATTTCTATGGTATCCCGTAGCCTGCAATTAAAAACAGTGTGACTCACTCCACAGTGCAGCCTGAGGTAAATCACTTATAAGCCAGCTTAACCAATATAAATGTCTGTGTAATAGAAATCATTTAAAATGAACTTATATTTGAAGCAGCATCAGCTTTGTGTTGTCTGGTTGTTATAAGTGATTACCTAGGTGCAACTGTGGAAGTGGGTCAGACTGTGTTTTTAATGCAGGCTAACTGATACTCATAGACATCGGCACTAGCCTAAGACTAGCGACATAAGCTCTCAAATATAAGTATGAGAGAATTAATGATTTAAGAAAAAAAATATCTCCAACATAACAACACCGGATAACTAGGAAATGACCAATGTCAACATCCTATAATATCCCTTTAAGGCCGACAGAGCTCACCACTGAGCTCACATCTGAATGTACTTTCTCACTGGGGATCCTGGAAGGGGGATGAGCTAACTGTTGCCAAAACTGAGCTCGTCGGGCCGCTCCGGAGAAAACCTCAAAGAATGACATCTCGCAACTCATCTAACATCAGACCCAGAAATTGGCGGGAAACCACTCCGGGAGAAGAATAGACTTTTTCCTCCATGATGATACCGCTTTGCCCTATTGCGGTTTTGAGTTAAGGGTGTGAGAGAGAAATTACACTATAAAACAAACGGCTGGTGCAGGGATACTTTTTGTTCTTAGCGGTTAACCATGTCCTGGCTCAGCAAGGCACTTTTTTTAACATCTAGGCAAGACCAAGTCACGCAGAGCATACACATGAAGCGACCTTTACGAGCGGAACAATAACTGCCCTGTTAACGAGGTTATATATGAGAGTATCCTGGTAATGGTGAGCCCCAAGTGTGTAGCATGTGTGATGCTACAAAAGCCAAATTCTTGTTGTTAATTTAGTCCTATGTCCATATACCTGGCAGTGTCTTGAGTTGTTGTTCCGTTGACAGTATTTATTTTGCCGTACGCCCTTGTGTGTCATGTCCTGTCTCGTGACATCCCTACTTAATTTCCGTCTTCCTTTGTTAGCTTCTCATGGAAGGTAAGATCTCGACCATCTGCCAGTATATTCCATTTGGTGTATATCCAATATTGTCTTTTAAGTTGGTTTTTTATTGTCATTTATTTCATTTAGTTCGTTTTATACACAAGGCATCGGAAGCTGAACTCCTGCCCTCCCTCCCGCCCCCGCTCCACAATGGATAGAGAATATTATATTTCAAACCATGTGAAATGGTTTGACAAAGTAAAAAAATCTTGAATCTTACGTTTTGGAAGTCTTTTCTTGTCTTGTTAGACGATTACATGTGGTGGGCAGGATGCTAGCTGGGCTATGCCTTTCTGTTATTGTTCCAGGATGGTTCGAACACTGCCTGTTAGTTGTTTATTTAGTTTAGTTCAGTTCATTAGTTTGTTTGAGCAGTAAAGCATTCTGCGTCAAAAGGAGTGGCTGAAGCAAGAATTTATAAGCTGCCACCCCAAAATCATTACAACAATTTCAAGATTACTTAAAGCCATTACATAAAGACATGACATACAGAAACTACCAATGCCAACCTTAATATAGATATATTCAGCTTGTTACCAATGCTAACCCTAATATAATTATTTTCAGCATGTTACCAAGCAACCGCTTAATAAAATAATTTCCACTTGTTAACCAATGCTAACCCTTAAATAATAATATTCAGCCTTGTTACAATGCTAACCCTTAATATATGATATATTTCAGCAGTTACCTAATGCAACCCTTAATAATATATATTTCAGCCATGTTACCGATGCAACCTTAAATAAATATTTCAGCATTTACCAATCAACCCTTAATATAATATATTTTCAGCATGTTCCAATGCCAACCTTAAATAATAATAATTCAGCATGGTTACCGAATTGCTTAAACCCTTAATAATAATTTCAGCAATGTTACAAAGCAACTTATATAATATAATTCAGCATTACCAATGCCAACCTTAAATAATATATTAGCTTGTTATCCAAGCTAGACCCTTAATAAATATTTCAGTATGTGACCAATGCCAACCTTAATATAAATATATTCAGCTTGTTACCAATGCAACCTTACATATAGATATATTCAGTATTACCAAATGCCAACCTTATATATAATAATTCAGCTTGTACCCGCTAACCCCTTAATAAATATATTCGCATTACGCATGCCTAACCTTAATATAATTATTTCAGCTTGTTTACCAAGTCTAACCCTAATAAATATTCAGCATGTTTACCAATGCTAACTATTAAATAAATATATTTCACTTGTTAACCATGCCAACCTTAATATAATATATTCAGCATGTTACCAAGCCCCTAATATAAATTATTTCAGCGATGTTACCAATGCTAACTTAATATAATATATTTAGCATGTACCAATGCAACCTAATATAATATTTCAAGCAGTTACCTAATGCTAACCCTTAATATAATATATTCAGCATGTTACCAATGCCAACCTTAATATCATATATCCCAGCATGTTACCAATGCCAACCCTTAATATAATATATTTCAGCATGTTACCAATGCCAACTATATAATAATATATTTCAGCATGTTACCTAATGCCAACCGAATATAATATAATTTCAGCTTGTTACCAGCAGCCTTTAATAACTATATTCAGTAGTACCAAGCTGAACCCTTAAATATATATATTCAGCATGTTACCAATGCTAATCTCCTAAGAATATATATTTCAGTTATGTTACCAATGCCTAACCTGTAAATAATAAATTTCGAGTTGTTACCAATGCTAACCCTTAAGAATAATATTTCAACTGTTACCAATGTCCTGAACCTTGAATATAATATATTTCAGCAGTTACCTAATGCTACGCCATTAATATAATTATTTCAGCTTGTGAATGCTAACCTTAATATAATATATTTCAGCATGTTACCAAGCTAACCTCCTTAATATAAATATATTCAGCAGGTTACCAAATGCCAACTAATAATAATATATTTCAGGCATGTACATCAACCTTAATATAATATATTCAGCATGTTACCAATGCTAACCTAAATAATAATTTCAATGTAAAGCAACCAATATAATATATTTTCAGCATGTTACCAATGCTAACCCTTAATATAATATATTTCAGCTTGTTACCAATGCCAACCCTTAATATAATATATTTCAGCATGTTACCATGCTAACCCTTAAATATAATATATTTCAGCATGTTACAAATGCAACCCTTAATATAATATATTTCAGCATGTTACAATGCCAACCTTAATATAATATATTTCAGCATGTTACCAATGCCAACCCTTAATATAATATTTTCAGCATGTTACCAATGCTAACCCTTAATATAATATATTTCAGCATGTTACCATGCAAACCTTAATATAATATATTTCAGCATGTTACCAATGCCAACCTTAATATAATATATTTCAGCATGTTACCAATGCTAACCCTTAATATAATATATTCAGCATGTTACCAATCAAACCTTAATATAATTATTTCAGCATGTTACCAATGCAAACCTTAATATAATATATTCAGCATGTTACCAATCTAACCTTAATATAATATATTTCAGCATGTTACCAATGCTAACCCTTAATATAATATATTTCAGCATGTTACCAATGCTAACCCTTAATATAATTTATTTCAGCTTGTTAAATGCCAACCTTAATATAATATATTTCAGCATGTTCCAATGCTACCTTAATATAATATATTTCAGCTTGTTACCATGCTAACCCTTAATATAATATATTTCAGCATGTTACCAATGCAACCCTTAATATAATATATTTCAGCATGTTACCAATGCTAACCCTTAATATAATATATTTCAGCATGTTACCAATGCCAACCTTAATATAATATATTTCAGCATGTTACCAATGCCAACCCTTAATATAATATATTTCAGCATGTTACCAATGCCAACCTTAATATGATATATTTCAGCATGTTACCAATGCCAACCCTTAATATAATATATTTCAGCATGTTACCAATGCCAACCTTAATATAATATATTTCAGCATGTTACCAATGCCAACCCTTAATATTAATATATTTCAGCATGTTACCAATGCAAACCTTAATATAATATATTTCAGCATGTTACCAATGCCAACCTTAATATAATATATGTCAGCAGTTACCAATGCCAACCTTAATATAATATATGTCAGTATGTTACCAATCCAACCCTTAATATAATATATTTTCAGCATGTTACCAATGCAAACCCTTAATAGTAATATTTTCACATGTTATCCATGCCAACCCTTAATAAATATATTCAGCATGTTACTAATGCAACCTTTATATAATATATTTTCAGCAATTACCAATGCCAACCTTAAATAATATATGTCAGTAATGTTACCAATGCCAACCTTAAATAAATATATTCAGCATGTTACCAATGCCAACCTTAATATAATATATCAAGTAATGTCCATGCCAAATCCTTAATATACTATATTTCAGCATGTTACCGAATTGCCAGACCAATTAAATATTTTCAAGCATGTTAACCGAAGCAACCTAATATACTAATTTCAGTATGGTTACCAATGCAAAGCCCTTAAGCTATACTAATAATTTCAAGCATGTTACCAATGCCAACCTAAATAATATTTCAGTATGTTTACCAATGGCAGACTCCTTATATAATATATTTTCAGCATGTTACCAATGCCAACTTATATAATAAAATTCAGTACGTACCAATGCACCCTTAATAGTAATATTCAGCATGTCCAGCTAACCTATATATTATTTCAGTATGTTTACCCAATGCCAAACCTTAATATAATATTCAGCATGTTACCAATGCTAACCCTTAAGTATAATATATTCGCAATGTTACTAATGCTATACCCTTATAAAAATATTAGCATGTTACGCATTGCCAACCTAATATGAATTATTTCAGTATGTTACCAATGCCAAACCCTTAATATAATATTATTTCATAGTTGACAATCAACCCTATATAATTATATTTCATACACCAAGCTACCCTAATAATAATATATTTCAGTATGTTACCTAATGCAACCTTAATATAATATATCGCGATGTTACATGCTAACGACTTAATATAAAATATTTCAGCATGTTACCCCTGCCAACCTTAATTAAAATTCAGTACGTTACCAATGCTAACCCTTAATAAATATTCAGCATGTTACCATGCTAACCTTAAATATAATAATTTCAGTATGTTACCAAGCCAAACCCTTTAATATAAATATTTCAGCATTTACCATGCCAAACCCTTAATATAATATATTTCAGTATGTTACAATTGCCACCTTAATATAAATATATTCAGTATGTTACCAATGCCACAACCCTAATATTAATATATTTAAAGCATGTTCCCAATCCAAACCCTTATATAGTATCAGCCTGTACCAATGCTAACACCTTATTAATATAGTCGTATGTTACCAATCCAACCTAATATAATAGATTTCAGTATGTTGCCAAGCCACCCTTAATATTAAATTTCAGCCGATGTTACCAATGCCAAACCTAATATAATATATTCAGCTATGCGAAATGCTAACCCTTAAATATAATATATTTCAGCTTGTACCCAATCCAACCTTAATATAATATATTTTCAGTTAGTACATGCCAACCCTTAATATAATATTTCAGCATGTTACCCAATGCCTAACCTTAAATATAATATATGTCAGTATTTTACCTAATGCCAAACCTTAATATAATAATTCACTGGTACCAATGCAACCTAAATATAATATATTTCCAGCGATGTACCAATGCCAACTCTTATATAATATATCAGTAGTACCATGCAACCCTTAATAAATATATTCAGCATGTTACCAATGCCAACCTAATATAATAATCCAGTATGTTCCATGCCAAACTATATAAATATTCAGCTTGTACCAATGCAAACTTAATATATATTAATTCAGCATGTTACCAATGCCATACCTTAATATATAATTTGGCAGTATGTACCAATGCCAAACCCTTAATTACTATATTTCAGCATGTTACCGAATGCCAACGAGGAGGTGCCTTGGTAACGATTACCGGGAAATCCACTAATTTTATGTTATAAAGGCTTGTTACTAGGCAGTACATATTATATTTGTGATCTTGGTACTTCCCAGTTGTCAGTATAATATTAATTTCTGTACAATTACCTCTTTTTTCATGTATAATGTATTATGAAAGCCCTACATAGTGTAATTCATTAAAAACATTAATACTTATTATATTCGAGATCTTGCTACTTCCCAGCTGTCATTACCATCCTCAATATAATTTTAATTTGAGTTTAATTATTCATTATTATTATTGTTATTATTATTATTATTATACATTTATTTAATCGAGTTATGTGTGAAGTATGATGTAAGTATGATGTAAGCCCTGCATAGTGTGGTGCATTAAAAAGCCAGGGTGTAGAGGCGGGCCAGTTGTAGAGGGCAGTAACTCCCCTCAACAAACCCCACCCAGCTGCCCAACAGCTGATTTGGTAGATGATGTTCCTATGCTTAGTGGTGCATTAAAGACAAGGTTTTGAGCTCGTTGGGAGGGTCCCTCTCAACAGATCCATAACTTGCCTTCCCTAATTCTCAATTTGTAATTTGAGCAATAGAATGACAACCGTTCCAGACAGCAACAGTCTTCCTTGATTATAGAGGAAAAAACACACATAATTGATCCCACTGCTCCCCTAGTGGCAACACATTTCTTCCTCTCTATATATTTCAAAAGTCTTTTGTTATATTTATATTTGAACAGGTTGATGTTTGGACTTCGTTTCATCTCCATCTCCAGTTTGTTCCACAATTGTACACCATTAACTGTTGGACTAAAACTTTTCAAAGTTGAGCTATGTTTCTGAGTCCTAAAGTTTAATTCATCACGTAATTCATAACAACCAGTACGTTCTTGGAACCTTCTTTGTATTGGCCTGGTAACAGTTTGTATCTTGCTTTGTATAACATCTGTACAGTTTGGAACTCAACAATGTCACAAAACTTCATGATCTTTGATTTTAAAAATAATGAGTTTGTGTGGTCCAAAAACCCAACTTTATGATTACTCGATAGCTCTTTTTTGCAACATTACTATTGGTTTAACTGTGTTTTATAAGTACTACCCCAAACCACAGTACAATAATATAATATGGCAAAATCAGAGAACAGTATAAGATATGTAGAGCTTTGATGTTTAAAATGTGCTTTGCTTTTGCAATTACTGAAATGCTTCTAGAAATGTTCATAGATATATATTTAATATGAATTTCCAAGTAATTCTGTCATCTATAATAACACCAAGGAATTTGATTTCATGCATCCGCTCTATGACAACACCCTCTACACCCTTTTGTTAGCTTTTCTATGGAAGAGATGATACATGTGCGGCCTTTTTGTGTTATGTGTCAATTGCCATAATAAATGGAGTTGAGGCGGCTGCTTCCTCCAAATGTGTTTAATGTGTTTTCTTAAGGACTGGCAGGACGGCCGTCCTTCAGAAAACACAATGCAGGGTCCGCTACACATCAGCCACACCTGGGTTGAGCCACTTCAGTTTGCTTCTAAATCCAACAGAGCTGTGGATGATGTTGTCTCATTGGCCCGACAACACTTGGATCGTCCATGTCAGGGTGCTATTTGTCGATTATCAGTGCTTTTAATACAATCATTCCCATCAGTCCTTAGTAGCCTGAATAGAAGATTTCCTGACAGGATTATTCATCTTCTGTGGTTTTAAACACCGGTTCCCCTCAAGTATGCTGTCTTAGTCCCTTATTGTATAGTCAGTACACATGTGACTGTGTGGCAAAACATCCCACAAACAGCATATTTAAATTGCAGATGATACTACTGAAGATTTATATCTTTCTTGTGTTGTCCATGGATACCTTTAAAGAGCAAATACATCTTAATACCAGTTGCGTCTTTGTTCCTATGTAAATTACCTGACTCCGGACAACACGCGCGCTCAACACTGGAAGGGAAGTTTAGATTTTTTCTTCGTCAACACTACTCTATCAGCTAATAAAAACATACCAGAATATAGATGACCAGGATTCAGAGATTAAATCACGTAATTTATTCCCTAACAGGTCATTTAATACAGCGCTCTGCTTCCCCATTTCCCTAACAAGAAATCTGCCAGTCCTCCGTTCCCAAGGGAGAGACTGACTCAAAACAGGGAAAGTCAGAGTATAATGTCACATTTCCCATCATGCATTATTCCTGAGCCTAAGACCACGTGTCGTTGTTTCCATTGGTTCCTGAGCCGTCATGTGACGTTTGGCTCCGCCTGCCGCCATTTTACAAACTTAATTCTCTTCCACATGTTTTCCTTTTTTCCTGGGGGGAGGGTTTCTTTGTTCTTTCTCACACACCCCCTCGGGCCAGTAACTTTCCACTGTAACAAAGAGCTGTCATCGCAACTCTCGATGCAAAAAAAGCATTCGATAGAGTCGATTGGCTTTTTCTTATTTCTACTCTAAAACCTTCGGCTTCAAAATTACTTCTTAGACTGGATTAAAACGCTATATAATGGCCCATGTGCCTCTATTATAACTAATGGATTGATATCTAGATCTTTTAACTTACAAAGAGGCACTCGACAAGGGTGCCCACTATCGCCTCAATTGTTTGCGCTCTATATAGAACCCTTGGCGGCTTCAATCAGACAGTGCGATAGCATAACTGGTATCAAGACTACAGTATATCATCACAAAATCAGTTTATATGCGGATGATGTGCTCTTATACATCACAAACCCAATAACATCTCTTCCATTAATTTATGATTTAATCACTACATATGGCACGATTTCTGGCTATGCTATAAATTGGGAAAAGACACAAATCTTACAATCTCTCACCACCATTGGAATGCTGGAACTGTAACCCTCTGTTTAAACAAATTACTAACTCAATTATATATCTTGGCATTAAAATCTCTTCAAAGCTAGATGAACTTGTTAAATTAAATTTCAATCCATTACTAGAAGAAATTAAAAATACTTTACAAAGATGGAATAAGTTACCATTATCTTTAATGGGACGTATCTCCACAATTAAAATGAAAATTCTTCCAAAAATAAATTATTTATTTCAATGTTACCAGCTACTCCCCTTCGTCTTGGTTCATCTCACTAAACAGTGCTGTTAATAAATTCTATTGGAAAGATCAAAACGCTAGAATTAAACTTGCTACCTTACAAATGCCCAAACAAAGGGCGGGCTGGGAGCCCCAAATTCTATCAGTATTTCTCTCACACCAGTTATTGAATGTTCATCATTGGACTACACAGGTAGTACCACATGGCTCGATGCTGAGCGCAGTTTATTACCCAGCATCGATCTTAGACATTGCTACTTATAGAAAAAACAAAAAAACACATCAATATTTCAGTAATCTACTATCTATCAACACCACCATAGCCGCCTGTGGAAAGCGAATGAATTGCTAAATATGCTATACATTAAAAACTCATACGACACTTTGGAACAATCCGATGTTCCTAATAAATAATAAACCATTCCTCTTACATCCTGGAAAGATAAAGGAGTGTCGAGTGTGGGTCATGTCATGCAAGATGGTGCACTTATGTCATTCGACCAAATAAATGCGTATTACAATATATCAACTTCATATTATTTTCAATATCTCCAACTAAGGGACATACTCAAACCTCGTATTAAAAATGGAATCATTAAGGGTACTCCTACATTGCTTACAAAATAAAATGTTGAAACCAAAAAAAAAGTTAGGTCAAATTAACTCATTGTTCACAAAGGAAAGTGAAATTACATTACCAATAGAAAGTGGTCCGTAGACATTGGAATCACACCTCTTAATGTTGATTGGCAAGAAGTATGTAAAACACTTTTTGTTTTCCTGTAACACTAAAATTCAGCTTATACGATATAAAGTCCTGCACAGGGCTCATATTACTAAATATAAACTATTTCGAATGGGATTTTCTAGTTGTGATATCTGTCCAAATTGTTTAAATAGCAGAGATGATTATTATCATGCACTTTGGAAATGCCCACTAGTTCAAAATTTTTGGCTAGAGATAATACACAGGTTGTCCAAAATGGTGGGTTTTAGTATACCAATCTGTCCAACTTTAGCCCTCCTTGGTGACTTGTCCTCACTGGACATACCCTACCCTATTAAGCAATTTCTTCTTACAGCTTTCACTTTAGCTCAAAAAACATTCTATTAAATGGAAAGATAAACAAAAATGTCAGCCAATTTATGGCTGACTTTACTTACAGATCACTCAAACATGGAAAAAATGACAGCATCCATAAATAATAAACACAATTTTATGATAAGATATGGCTCCCCTTTTTCAGCTACTTGGAAGCTGATCCTCCTACCAGTCTTCAGTGTGATTAGCTATTTGATTTGATGATGACGCTATAATAACAATAACAACTAGAAATGCAGCAATGGCTGCGCCATTGCGATTGACTGCGGAACTGCGGGAATCGAATGCAGAAATTGCATAAATTTGCATAAATTGGTTAATTTGCATAATCTAATGTTCATAAACTGGTGAAATTGCATAAACTGGTAAAATTGCAGAAAAACTGTAAAATGCATAAATTGGTTAATTTGCATAATCTAATTTGCATAAACCGGTAAAATGCATGAACAGTTTAAATTGCACAACTGTTATGTTGCATAAACTGGTTAAATTGCAAAAAAAAACGGTCAATGCATTAATTGGTTAATTTGCATAAATTATATAAACTGCATTAACTGTTTAAATTTCATAAATCCTAAATGGCATAAATTGTTATGTTGCATAAACTGGTTAAAATGCGTAAACTGGTTAAAATGCGTAAACTGGTTAAATTCCATAAAGTGGTTAATTTGCATAAATTGTTTATATGCATAAACTTTTTAAATTCCATAAACTGGTCAAACTGTTGAAATCGCCTAAATGCTGAAGATGCAGAAGCTGCACAAATGGCTGAAACACATGGAGAGCCAGAAATCCTGTTAAAATACATTGGCTGGATTCGCCATACACACTAATGGAGCAGAGACCACATACACACCAATGCAAAAAGTTCAAATTCCTGTAGAAAAAAACTGGAAAACTGCAGAAGGCCAATTTTTTCTCAAATCCCACAAGTTGCGGAAGCTGAACATGCACAAGTTGCAGAAATTGCAGAAATTGCGGAAAAAACTGCGGAAAAGCATGAATTTGCGGGAGCCCCATTATGCGTCAATGGGAAAAATGTGCGGTATTTCGTCCGATTGCGGAAAAACCGTAAATCGCAGAAGTCCCAAAAGTAATAGCAGGATTCTCCTCAACATGCGGAACGTTTGATGCATAACTTGCAGAAATTGCACAAAGCATGAAAGTGCTGAAAGGTGCAGAAAATCAGGAAAAATGTGCCGGAATAATAATAATAATAAGAAACGCAAACCAATAATTGACTGCGGAAAATTCCGCAGTCAATCAATAATGAAAACAAATGGACAAAATAAATAAAAGTTATTATAATCATCATTGTTATGATGATGATTGAATGCATTGTGCTGAAGTGCTTGGTTACTGCATTTGTTGTACTGTCACCTGTCTTGTTTTGTTTTTGTTTTATCTTGTCTTGGTCTTAGTTTGTCAAAGTGTTGTTATTGTTTATTGTTGTAAATGTAACAGTTCGTGGTCTTTGTCTTTTTCAATAATTAAATAAAGTAAAAAAAAAAAAACAACAAAAAAAAAAAAAAAAAAACAAAGAGCTAAAAAACACTTCGAACAAACTTTTGGTTAAGATGCTAAATAGTCCAAAGAACAAAACATCACGTAAAATATTATAACTCTTCACTACGGTCATAGGTTTGGATTCTGACAACCATGAGCTGAAGGGAAGAGGTGAGCTCCTGATCGTTAGAGGATAAAATCATAAAATCAACTCAGTCTTTATCACACTGGGTCACACTGTAGAGTCGCGCTATCTCTGTCGTAGTCTCAATGTTTTGCCTGTGTATCAGTGTGAGGATCTGAGAGGGTATTTATCTCCTTTCTGTGGAAGCAGAGACACACTTGAATGGTTGACTAGTGCCATGTCTCGAGTTAATGTTCCGGGTCCCGCACCGATGGTAAATAAACTACTCTTGTAAGAGACATCCAGACTGCTGCCTGTTCATCATCTGTCCTCTCGAACACCATTGCTATTTCTCTGCAAACAAAACAATCTGGCCCTGAATGTGGAAAAAACTGAAGAGAACACGCCGGTCGTGTTGAAATTATGAGGAATTATTCTTTCATATTTGTGAAACTCTCTCCTGGTCTCGTCACATCAGCTGCAGTTCAAAAAGCTCAGCAGAGACTTTATTTTAACCTGTTAACTGACACCTTAGGTTAAGGATTACCAATTATTTATATCAATCTCAAGCATCTTGACTGGAGAGTTTACAGCCTATAGCCAGTGTGATATCTCATTTGAAAGCCACGACCTGCTAGTTTCTAAAAAAATATGTGTGAGATCTGTGTGAGTGAAACACAACTTACATTACAAACCTGTGGTGTGTTCAAAGGAACACTCATCAGTGTTCACAGATGTATGATGGGAGTTTGTTGCTGTGGTTTGGTAATGTTACATCACATGACTGATGAGTCCTGATACAGGACTTGTCCTGCACATTCCATCTTCTCCTACTTCCCTTTGTGGAGACGTCTGCGGAGCCAGAACTATGACATCTGGTTTCAGAGACAGTTTTTATCCTCAGGCGTGAGGCTCGTGAACATGAGCCTGAAGGAGCTGAGGTTCTGTGTTTTATTTGTATTATACACATGTTTTACTTTTCTTGTTCAGCGGAGAGAGCGTAAAGTAGTGATGTGTAGATGACATCTCAGAATGTATCACACAGTGTTGGTCGGCTTATAGACGCCATGTGGTGGTGAAAAAGCATTACAGCTGTGAGCCTGAAAAAACAAACTCAACACTGACTGAGCTCATTGATTTTCGTTCAGAAAAGTGAACCAAATCGTCAGGATTGAGCTGTTGAACAGCAGAGAGGATCATTTAGAAAGAGAAAAACGTGTAAGGATTCTGAGAATAGAAACAAAAGAATGAGAATGAATGAGAAGTAGCTCTCAGTGATACAACTTGCCTGGCCTGCCAAAAGACATGCCTTTTCAGAGCTATTTTGGAACCTTTTTAATCGTAATTGGGAGTCACACACAAACTGTGAAAGGAATACTATTGCCTTATCAACTTTAATAGCTAGAAGACGAATACTATTAGAATGGAAATCAACGAATGCCCCAAAAGCCTCGCATTGGTATAAGGATCTCTTGCTTTTCTTGACCTGGAAACGATTAAATATGATTTAAGAGGCCAACCTTCCCAATTTGATACACATGGGCGCCATGATTAACTATACTAAAACCTTAAAAACGTTGTAATTGTGGTCTGACAAATTATAATGTGTTTCACCGAACTGTGTCAAAACAAGACTTGAATAACAATACATCAGCACCACAGTAAAACTAGAATTGAACTAAAAGACAAAATGTAGACATTTATAAACCCAATGTTTTTCGTTTGTTTTTTTAGTTATTGCAGACATCAGTTCGTCGATCTCAGTCCGATGAGGACTTAGTGATGTGGCGATGTATTGTTATGATCACTTAATATTGCGATACAATGCTATTGTTCTGTTGGCTTTATTATTTATTTATTTTATTTTGTTGTTGTTTTTGTGATATAATGTGCAGCCCTAGTTGTGTCATTGGGAATTCTATTTTTGCCCGACTGATTGAGGTTCCATTTCTGATGGAGGACTATTGGTTATCAGTGTTGGGTAGTCACAATGCCTTATAGGACCGCAGGGGGTGGGGGAGGGTGTTTTTATTTATTTATTTTTATTATTTATTTTTTGTATCCATTTTTTCCTTTTCCCTTATTAGTATGTATTAAGTTTTTTTCTCCTTGTTGTTGGTGTTGTTTTTTGTGTGCACGTTTTCAGTTGTTTTTTTATGGGTTTTTGTTTGGGGGGGTCAAAAAAAATCAAAGACCTTTGTTTAGTTGTAACTTTTTGTTCTGACTTCTCAATAAACAAACAACAAACAAAAACAAGCGGCAGAAAGCCTTTCCAAAAACGTCTTTTCTTGCTGTTTCTTGCTCCGGTTTAGGGATTTCCTATTCCAAATGATTTAAAACAGACGAAAGAGCAGAAGAAAACAGTGTGTCGGCCGCCATTTTAATGTTTGGAGGAGTGCGTGGTGGTGACAGGTGACAGCTTCCGTCTCTTGGTGCGTGATTGGACCGATGTGGGTAAAACCGTGAAATGCTGCGAGCAGCTGCCCAGACGGTTCTTCGTTTGAACAGAAGAAGGAGTGTCTGGCAGGCCAGGCAATGATACAACCATCTAAAAATGAAGTCACTGACAAAGATTTAATAAAGGATAGTGCCTGTGACAATAATATGGCAGCAGAAATAGTTCTGCTTTTGTGAAGTCAAAGGACTAAATCATCAAAGACCTTCATCTGACTCGAACTCACGACCCTCTGATTAAAACTGGGCGCTCTCCTTACAGAGCTATACGAACAGTAACACAATTGAAATATGTACTAGCCTTTATGCTTTTGCACTTCAATATGGACGTGACAGAGAAGAACCAGATGCTCTTGTGCTTTACACGTTATATATTGTTATATATATTGTTATATTGTTACCAGGGCAGATTCACCTCGTGCCTATAGTTTTGGGCGCCCCCTGGAGCAGACGCTCGAGAGCACCCACAGGACCAGCACCCGGTGCATAAATCCAAAAGACAAAATGAGCCAAGTGTTGGTCTCGTTCAAGTGGCGCCCCCTGCTGCTCGCCGTGCCCGTTGCGTATGACACTACATGATACTGGACTTTTCCTAAAACGAGCTCGGCTGAGGCGTTGCTTTCAGCGGGTGATACGTGATCGGGGCCTCGGCTCCTTTAACACATCTCTGCTTCTGGTACCTTTTACTAGAGCATATGATAAATAAACTGGAACTGGAACTTGAGGTCTTCTCTCGGGCAAAGTCAAATGACTTCTCAGACCCCTAAATCGCTGCCAGTAAACTTCAGGAACTAACTTGTGTTGTATCATTGAAACTGTCAGACATAGTTAAAGGCTTTATCTATAGAATGGCTCGAACATTTTTGAGCCAGTGCGGGGCTGAAGCAACACGCTCAAAAACTCCAAAACTGGATTTCATATCAATTGTGCGAAAATGAAGATTTCCAGTAGAAACGGAAAAAGTGTCATTGGAAGCTAACGTTAGAGCTATGGTTAGCATTCTCCCCGATTAATGTTTCAGGGCTGTTGAACCACTTTGCGTCTCCTCATGTCTCTGTATCTTTATTTAATATACAATATATTCGTAATTCAGCGCACGTTAAAGTAGTTTTGGAGAAATTAGTAAAATGGCTGTTCGATTCCTCTTGTTGTCCCTCTGGAGTGAGCGTTTGTTTTTATGGCATTATAAAGCATTAAAGTGGATTCCATATACATTCTTGGAAAGTAGTGACATTGCTGAAATCCTCCCCTTTTCTTTGCTCAAAAGGTTCCCTGCAATGGAACTAGAGTTTACTGTAAGAATTACCCTTTGCTGAACCGTGCTGTAACCTGGAGAGAGAGGGGAGAGAGAGAGAGAGAGAGAGGAGGAGAGAGAGAGAAGAGAGAGAGGAGAGAGAGGAAGAGAGAGAGGAGAGAAGAGGGAGAGAGAGAGAGAGAGAGAGGGAGAGAGAGAAGGAGAGAGAGAGAGAGAAGAGGAGAGAGGAGAGAGAGAGAGAGAAGGAGGGAGAGAGACAGAGAGAGAGAGAGAGAGAGAGAGGAGGAGGGAGAGAGAGAGAAGGAGGAGGAGAGAGAGAGAGACAGGAGATAGAGGAGATGAGGAGGAGAGAGAGAGAGAGGAGAGGTGAGACGAGAGAGAGAGAGAGAGACAGAGAAGAGAGGGAGAGAGAGAAGAGAAGGAGGAGGAGTGTTCAGAAGTGAAATTAAAGTCCAAACTTGTTTTGTGGAAAGTGCGAGTGAGTTATAAAAGAGCTCGTGACAAAAGGAGCTCAGAGTCGGATCAAATGAATGGGATTTTAACCAGGACTAAACTGAGATAAACAGGATTATTTAATCGTTTTTGCCACAAACTGCAGAAGTGGAAATACAGCACAAACAAAACAGAACTCCGGAAGAAATAGCTGCTTATCCTCAATCCACATGGACTACACCAGACTAAAACCAGGATTAAACCAGGACTAAACCAGGATTAAACCAGGACTAAACCCAGGATTAACCAGGACTAAACCAGGATTAAAACCAGATTAAACTGGATTATTTCAACAAACTGAGACTGGAATGAAAACATATACATAAAAAAACATATCCTGAAATCCACATGACTAAACCGACCGGGGACTGACTGTGATTAAATGAGGAATTTACTGAGGTTCAAGTCCCAGGATAAGAAGGTCAGAGATGTAGAAGGTGAAGTTGGTCCGAGCTGAGATTCTGGACTGAAACAAGATTCAAAAGGAACTTTGTAAGCCAGGACTGTCCGGACTGACCCCGAGCCGTGGATCCCGCGATGCCTTCAGGGCCGCACCCCACGGGCCTTAGGGTCTCAGTATGGGTAGGAAGGGCATTTGTTGAGAGCGTCTGTGGGCGTTCACTGCTGCTCTGTTGCTCTGTTCATGTTAGCGCTCGAAACTGAGGGCATGCGGGAAAGACAGAGATAATCCGGCTAAACAACCATCAGACATGCGCGCTCAAAAACAGGTACTACTACTACTACTACTACTACTACTACTACTACTACTACTACTACTACTTACTACTGCTTACTGTACTACTACTCTTCTTACTAGCAACTACTGCTGCACTGCTGCTACTGCTATACTACTGCTACTGCTGCTACTACTGCTACTACTGCTACTGCTGCTACTGCTGCTACTACTACTACTACTACTGCTACTACTGCTGCTACTGCTGCTACTGCTGCTACTGCTACTAACTGCTGCTACTGCTGCTACTGCTGCTACTGCTGCTACTGTGCTATACTGCTTGCTACTGCCCTACTGCTACTACTACTACTACTACTACTAACTACTACTACTACTACTACTTGCTCTACTACTGCTACTACTACTGCTTACTACTTGCTACTACTACTTACTGCTTACTACTGCTACTGCTACTACTGTACTACTATGCTACTGCTGCTACTGCTGCTACTACTGCTACTTGCTCGCTACTACTGCTGCTATTGCTACTGCTGCTACTGACTACTACTACTGCTACTGCTGCTACTACTGCTACTGCTGCTACTCCTGCTTACTGCTACTACTAACTCTACTACTATTACTACTACTACTGCTAACTACTGCCTACTGCTATTACTACTGCTACCTACTGCTACTGCTACTACTGCTGCTACGCTGCTACTGCTACTACTACTACTACTACTTGCTACTACTGCTACTACTGCTACTTACTACTAACTACTACTACTACTTACTGCTCTACTGCTATACTACTACTACTTGCTACTACTACTACTACCTACTTCTACCTGCTACTACTGCTATACTACTACTACTGCTAGCTCTGCTTCTGTACTGTGCTACTGCTGCATACTTACTGCTACTGCTGCTGCTACTACTGCTACTACTGCTACTGCTGCTACTGCTGCTACTGCGCTACTACTACTACTATACTGCTACTACTGCTACTACTGCTTGCTCTGCTGCTACTGCTACTACTACTGCTACTGCTGCTACTACTGCTACTGCTGCTACTGCTGCTATGCTACTACTGCTTACTACTGCTACTACTTACTACTACTACTACTACTACTGGCTACTACTCTACTGCACTGCTACTACTACTACTACTGTACTGCTTACTGCTACTACTGCTTAACTGCTACTGCTACTGCTACTACTACTACTACTGCTTCTGCTGCTTACTACTACTACTACTACTACTCTGCTACTTACTGCTATGCTACTACTGCTACTACTGCTTACTCTACTACTACTACTACTACTGCTACTCTACTCTGCTACTACTATTATGCTACTGCTACTGCTTACTTGCTAACTACTACTGCTACGCTACTACTGCTACTGCTACTGCTACTACTACTACTACTACTGCTACTGCTACTGCTACTGTACTACTACTTACTGCTACTGCTACTGCTACTACTACTACTACTACTACTGCCTGCTACTACTACTGCTACTACTGCTACTACTGCTGCTACTGTGCTACTGTCTACTACTTGCTAATCTGCTACTGCTGCTACTACTAACTACTACTACTCTACTACTGGCTACTACTGCTGCTACTGCTGCTGCTGCTGCTACTGCTACTACTACTGCTACTGCTACACTGCTGCTACTGCTGCTACTGCTTACTACTACTGCTACATGTGTACTTGCTGCTACTACGCTACTTTGCTGCTACTGCCTGCTTACTGCATACTACTACTACTACTACTACTGCTACTACTGCTACTGCACTACTGCTACTATGCTATGCTACACTGCTGTTACTGCTACTGCTGCTACTGCTACTACTACTACTACTACTACTGCTACTGCTGCACTACTGCTACTTACTGCTACTACTGCTACTACTACTACTACTACTAACTGCTACTACTTGCTACTACTACTGCTACTGCTGCTACTGCCTGCTACTGCTACTGCTGCTACTGCTTTACTACTGCTACTGCTACTACTGCTGCTACTGCTACTGCTGCTTACTGCTACTACTACTAACTACTACTACTGCTACTCTACTACTACTGCTTACTGCTGCTACTGCTACTACTACTAACTGCTACTACTACTACTATGCTTCTGCTGCTACTACTACTACTACTACTACTGATACTACTACTACTACTACTATACTACTACTATACTAACTACTGCTGCTGCTGCTATTACTGCTACTGCTATGCTCTGCTACTACTTATACTGCTACTGCTATGCTACTACTGCTACTACTGCTACTGCTTACTACTACTACTACTGCTACTGGCTACTACTACTACTACTTATACTACTACTGCTGCTACTACTACTACTACTACTACTACTACTACTACTACTGCTGCTGCTGTATTACTGCTACTGCTTACTGCTATGCTACTACTACTACTACTGCTACTGCTACTACTACTACTTACTACTGCTGCACTACTACTACTACTACTACTGCCTGCATTGCTGCTATTACTGCTACTGCTACTGCTACTGCTATACCTACTACTACCGCTACTGCTACTACTACTCACTTACTACTACTGCTGCTGCTACTACTACTGCTACTGCTATACTACTACTACTACTACTACGCTGCTACTACTATCTACTGCTACTGCTACTACTGCTACTACTGCTACTGCTTACTACTACACTACTGCTACTGCTACTTACTGCTGCTACTGCTACTTGCTGCTACTGCTAACTACTACTGCTACTTTACTGCTACTGGCTGCTACTACTGCACTACTCTACTTGCTGCTACTTGCTGCTACCTACTGCTACTGCTCTAACTACTGCTACTACTGCTACTGCTGCTACTGCTGCTACTACTGCTACTGCTGCTACTGCTGCTACTGCTGCTACTACTGCTACTGCTGCTACTCTGCTACTACTACTACTACTACTGCTACTTACTGCTAATACTGCTGCTACTGCTGCTACTGCTTGCTACTGCTACTATACTGCTACTGCTTGCTACTACTGCTGCTACTGCTGGTACTGCTGCTGCTGCTACTGCTTCTACACTACTGCTACTGCTACTGCTACTATACTATACTGGCTACTACTGCTACTGCTACTACTACTACTACTACTGCTGCTGCTGCTACTGCTACTGCTGCCTACTACTACTGCTAACTACTTCTACTGCTGCTACTGCTGCTTACTACTGCTCTGCTGCTACTGCTGCTACTGCTGCTGTTGCTACTGCTGCTTACTACTGCTACTGCTGCTACTGCTGCTACTGCTGCTGCCTGCTACTGCTGCTACTCTACTGCTGCTACTATGCCTACTGCTTGCTTACTGCTGCTACTACTACTGCTACAAATACTGCACTGCTACTACTACTACTTTACTACTGCGCTGCCCTGCTACTGCTTACTGCCTGCTACTACTGCTACTACTGGCTACTGCTGCTACTGCTGCTACTACTGCTACTGCTGCTACTGCTGCTACTGCTGCTGCTGCCTACTGCTGCTACTACTACTGCTACTGCTACTTGCTACTACTACTACTGCTACTACTGCTACTTGCTACTACTACTTACTGGCTACTGCTACTGCTACTACTGCCTACTACTGCTATGCTAACTACTACTACTACTACTGGCTGCTTATTACTACTACTACTACTACTGCTGCTGCTGCTATTACTGCTACTGCTACTGCTACTGCCTACTATACTACTACTTGCTACTCTACTTACACTTACTACTACTTACTACTACTGCTACTACTTACTACTACTGCTACTGCTACTACTACTACTACTACTACTACTGCTGCTGCTACTACTACTGCCTACTGCTACTACTACTACTACTACTACTACTGCTGCTACACTACTTGCTACTGCTACTGCTACTACTGCTATACTGCTTACTCTACTACTACTACTACTGCTACTGCTACTACTGCTGTACTTGCTACTGCTGCTTGCTACTACTACTGCTACTAACTGACTACTGCTGCTACTTACTGCTTACACGCTACTGTGCTACTGCTGCTACTACTGCTACTACTGCTACTACTGCATACTGCTGCTACTACTGCTACTGCTGCTACTGCTGCTACTACTGCTACTGCTGCTACTGCTGCTACCTACTATACTCTACTGGCCTACTACTGCTACTTACTTGCTGCTACTGCTTTGCTTACTGCTGCTACTGCTACTACTACTGCTACTGCTGGCTACTACTGCTACTTACTGCTTGTACGCTTGCTACTGCTGCTGCTGCTACTGCTCTACTATACTCTACTGCTATGCTACTATACTACTGCTGACTACTGCTACTGCCTACACTACTACTACTACTGCTGCTGACTGCTTTTACTGCTACTGCTGCTACTACTACTGCTATACTGCTACTTGCTGCTTAACTGCTCTACTACTGCTTACTTGCTGGCTACTGCTGCTACTGCTGCTCTGCTACTTGCTGCTACTGCTTACTGCTGCTACTACTGCTACTGCTGCCTACTACTACTACTACTTGCTGCTGCTGCTACTGCACTGCTGCTATACTGCTACTACTTGCTACTGCTGCTACTGCCGCTAACTACTGCTACTGCTGCTTACTGCTGCTACTGCTGCTGTCTACTGCTGCTACTACTACTGCTTACTGCTACTTGCTACTTTACTACTACTGACACTACTGCTACTGCTACTACTACTACTGCCTACTGCCTACTGCTACTACTTACTACTGCTACTGCTTACTACTATACTACTACTGCTGCTCTGCTACTGCTTACCTGCTGCTACTGCTACTGCCTACTACTACTACTACTACTACTCTACTACTACTGCTGCTGCTGCTGCTACTTGCACTGCTGCTACTACTACTGCTACTGCTACTACTACTACTACTAAACTACTACTACTACTACACATACTTCTACTGCTTCTGCTGCTACTACTACTACTACTACTTACTACTACTACTGCTACTCTACTACGCTACTGGCTGCTACTACTGTATGCATTCTATACTACTACTACTATACTACTGCGCTTACTACTACTGTACTGCTACTACTACTCTACTACTACTGCTACTGCTACTGCTACTAACTGCTACTACTACTACTACTACTGCTACTGCTGCTACTGCTACTACTACTACTACATGCTACTACTACTGCTGCATTTACTGCTACTGCTAACTTACTACTACTGCTACTACTACTACTGCTGCTACTGCTACTACTTACTACTGCTACTACTACTGCCTACTGCTGCTACACTACTACTACTGCTACTGCTACTGCTACTACTACTACTACTACTGCTACTACTACTGCTACTGCTGCTGCTACTACTGCTACTACTACTACTACTACTGCTACTATACTTACTACTACTACTATTGCGCTACTACTAACTACTATACTACTGCTAACTACTACTACTACTACTGCTACTGCCTACTGCTTACTACTACTACTTACTCACTGCTACTGCTAGCTAGTACTACTACTACTGTAGGTTAACTACTTTGAGCAGGCTAATGCTAACGGCTAGGATACATACTGGACTGGATCATACATTTCTATGTATGATTAAAATGTATTAAATATGATATGATTAAATGTGATGACTGTTTGCAGGGTTTGGATACGCTGCTGTACACGCCCACCGAGGACCAACCCGTGGTAACATCACTCACACGCACCCTCAGTGACTGTTGATAAAGGGATTTGAGGACAGCGAGACTTATGAAGCAAAGTCCATCGTGTTATCAGGAGAAATAGAAAGAAACTGACACAGAGGCGGTTTAATAAAGTACATCTACCACTCTGCACTTTAGACCTGAACTTTCCTCAAGATGAGATAGAAGGAAATAAAACGATTAATGTCAAAGTTTCTCTTTCGATTACTGACATAAATATGAGGGAATCAATCACATGTTTTCTGTCATTTAATGTTTCATTTAAAACTAGGGCAGTTTGGCTGTGTTCACGTTGCAGCGAGGGCCAGAGGTGTTGAAAGTACTCAATTTCCATACTTAAGTAAAAGTACAGATACTCGGGTAAAAAATTACTCCGGTAAAAGTAAAAGTACAGGTGCAACTAGTTTACTTAAGTAAAAGTACAAAAGTACTTCATCAAAAATTTACTAAAGTACAAAGTAAAAACAGTCGACGATGAAACTTGATTAAACACATTATCCAGATGGCTTTACGGCTCTTATTCAGGCTCTATTTTACTCAATGTGTTCATATGTGCTGGTTGAAGCTATGTGTGAGAACAAACAACAACAAATGCTGCACTGTACGAGCATTTGTTGTTGTTTTTTTCCTGTCTTTTTTCTTTATGCTTTCAAAACATTTATTTAATTATTTTTAGAAAAAAGAGAAAAAGATGCCGATGTAACTGCAGCCTATGAGCCCATATGGTTGATGTGTTTGAAACAGGTCTCTGACTAATTAGACATCATATCATCTCAAACTATGGTCTCAAAGGACAAACCTGTATAAATATAGGATAAATTAATATAGTAAAACAAATAAAAACGCCCCAAAATCGCTTCTATCAGCCAATGGCCTGTATTTCTGAAACTGCCTTTGATTCATATTCACAGCAGAGACCAAAGCAGATTAAGTTTGGAGTTTAGAACAGTTTGGACCAGCTGATCTCACACTAAAATCACAGCAGGACGGCGGTCAAACGGGTCAGTATGAGGCTCATGCTGTCTGTCCCGGCACCACGGCTGCAGGTGGAGCACGTGCACCTCCGCACTGGTGACGCTGGTTCATTTGCTCTGACAGCAGCGTGTTTACTTCAGCAGCTTCCCCCGGTGTCTGTTTCTAAACCGAAACCAAAAAGACAAAAACAAATCTGCGCTCTGGTGCGCGCGCTGACGGGACGGGTGCGCGCGGCCACCTCGGGGAAAGAAAAAGAAAAAAACAGCGCGTGATTCTAAAGAAAAGTAACGAGCCTGTTTTGAAACTGTAAGGTGTAGAAAGTACAGATACTTGCGTTTCAAAAGTAAGGAGTAAAAGTAAAAAGTCGTCAGGAAAATAAATACTCAAGTAAAGTACAGATACCTGAAAAATTTACTTAAGTACAGTAACGAAGTACAAGTACTTCGTTACTTCTCACCTCTGGTGAGGGCGCCTGACTCACTTCTATGAAAGGAAACTCATTGTGTTTAGGGTTTTGAACTTGTTATTTGTGAAAATATTCTTTGCATCATAACATTTGGCCCGGGGAGGTTTGTCCTGGATAGTAATAAAGTATAGCACACACTGTTCCAACAAACTGGAACTTCAAGTTGTGATATTTTACACACAAATGCCAAGTCCCTAGTCAGGCTATAACTTTTGTGAGTGTGTAGTCTGTGTATTTCTTTATAAACAGCTGAACCTCCAGAACCTTTGACACGGTTCTCCTCACAAGGTGTTCGTAAGTTCTGTTATCGGTGATGGTTCTCATGAGCACTTTGGACAAAGTACTGTTTTAATTGACTTTTGAATCTGGAAGATCAACATCATGAGGGTGAGGGTATTAAAGTGATGTCACTGTGTTCCAGAACTGCCTGGGCAACACTCTACGCTGCATGAGCTCAGAGATGAAGATGTTCCTGGACGAGTGGGCCATGGATGCCAAGGAACAGAAGAAAATCAATAGGTTCAAGACGATCGTCGACATCATCACAGCCCAGATCCCCGAGAACCAGACCGAGAACCAGGTCAGAACCGAGAACCAGACCGAGAACCAGGTCAGAACCGAGAACCAGGTCAGAACCGAGAACAGACCGAGAACAGGTCAGAACCGAGAACCAGGTCAGAACCGAGAACCAGACGAGACCAGGTCAAACCGAGAACCAGGTCAGAACCGAGAACCAGACCTAGAACCCAGACAGAGAACCAGACCGGAGAACCTGGTCAGAATTGAGAACCAGGTCAGAACCGAGAACCAGGTCATGAATTCATAACTTTTTACATTTTCAATGTTTTCACTCTGTTTCAGTTTGTCATTTGCCTTTTGCTGTATGTTGTCGGGCTGGGATCACATGTTTCATATCGTTGTGCAATATATACCAATACGCCTTTGTCACAAAAGTATTGACATTTTATCGAAGTATTGACTTTTTTATTCTTTTGAAACTTCATGAACCATTACTGCACGTTACTGCACGTAAAGCTACACGTTGCCGTGGTAATGCCCTTAACAGAAAATGTCCAGTGGATTGGCTTGTCCAGCCCTAATATCCAGGTTAATGAACTCACCTCAGGACAGTTTGCTGAAAGTCTCTCTCTGTCACAGTGTCCGGCTGCGTTCGCTGTGAGCACTTTCCCGAGAGGCCGGCCGTGGAATTCATGGAGGTGCTCAACAACACCCTGAAGCGGATCAACACAGAGTGTGCGAGCGCGACGTGAACAAGCCCCTCCCACAGCAACAACAACTCCCATGGCATGAGGGTCTCAGGTTCCACTCCCAGTTCCACAGGTTTAACCCAGAGACGCTGAAGGCGGTGCCGGCTCTCGCTCTGAGCGTTTGTCCGCGGGTTCGTCAGAGCTGAAACTGTTGGAGTTGGTCTCGCTCTAAACGCCTTTGGACACTTGGACACAAAGTCACATGGATAAACGGTTCTAGACTCTGAGCTCCAGAAAAAAGAGAATTTCCTGATATTTATCGTCTGTGGCATTTTGTTGTTTTGTAAAGGTGAACGTTCCTGAAACAACAAATGTGTTTGTACTTTCTACAAATGTCTTGTGACTGCTACTACTACGACACAGTCGAGTTAGTCATACATTTAATCAAATCGGAGAAACGTTACTTCACCCAATTTAAAGTGAGACGCTTCAGCTAAACATTCTGAAAGTTTAATGACATCTCATAATGTTGATAAAGTATGCGGCGTATGATTAATAACATGAAGCTACACTTGCTGCAGTGGCTGCTAAGAACTTGCAGTGGGAACCAGATGTTTACATACACATTACAAAGACACATATTCATTTTTTTGACATGAAACCAGAATAAACTTTTCCTTTTTAGGTCAAGAAGAATTTCAAAATGATTTCTATATGCTAAATGCCAGAGAATTATAGATTTTGTTTATTTTTAGAAATGTGCTTGTAAATATAGGGATATACGCATAACCCTATATCTTTGTTTATGGATATATCGATATATGGGAAAGCCCACATGATGATGTCATGGCCTTGGAAGCTCAAGTCTGGTTCATCCTTGGGTGTAATTTACAGACACTTGAAGGTTCAGGTTCATTGGTTAAAACAATGAGGAAATGTCCAGTCATCATACAGATCAGAAAGAAGGCGGGTTCTGTGTCCCAGAGATGAACGTGCTGTGTCTGAAATGGTTCTTATCTCAGACCCGCAGGAGTGGTGACCCCCAAGACGTTCCCAAGGACTCCATTCTCTGTGACTACCACAGACAGCTCATCACTGGCACAGACGGGCGGAAAAGAATGGCAGAGAGAGACAGTGAGATGGGCTATTCTTTTTCAAAGCTGGTAATGACTATGGGGTGCGAAAGAACTCATTTAACGGAGCGGGTGCTGCCGTGACCTGGCTGGACGATAGGTGGCGTTCACGATTTAGAATGTGATGATGTCATAATGTCAGTTGGAGGGCAGGGGCCAATATAACTCTATGGAGAAATACAGTTTTTGTAAGAAATCTCCTAAACTAAAATTGACAAATGCTTTAGCTCATCAGTGTTGACAGTGATTGGATTCAGAAACCTGTGATATTATTTCTATGTCTGAAAGTCCTTTCTACTGGACAACATCACGCTCATGTTTTGAATATTGTCACCACTTTTTGACACCTTTCAGGGAAAATAATTAGACATTTGTTCATATGTGCTTGAAGAGGAGACAATGAACTTTGTGACATGAGGATTCTTCCAGTAATGACTGTGATATGAGCCAAAAACAAAGACATAAAAATCTGCATTTTGTCAGTTACCATAGTTACCGCCATGGAATTTTCAGTTGTTCTCCACCTCAATTTAAAACTATGGGGTTTTTAGTATGTTGTGATGTCACGTGAACGCAACCTATTGACACTTTGAAAAATGCCACAAAAGGAATGCAGTATTTTTTACGTTTCATGTGTGTTTTGCATGGTTTTAATGGCGTGTAAACAGATTGAAGCAAAATAAACGTGTGCATTATTTTGGCATGATCTTTGGATTTATTTATGTTTGATTTTGAGTTAATGCCAAACTATTTATGGGCCTGACTACATTTATTCATTCATTAATTGAATTTTATGTTCTCGTTTGAATGTTTTTACTACCAACTCATATTCATATTAACTCAATTGGCATTTCTCTATGGCTTAAAGTAAAGTTGTAACTCACTTAACGTTTTCGACATTCACTCCCATAGTGTTGAGGAGCACTTGCCTAAACACCACATGTGGTGTTACGCGAAGCCATAGATGATGCAAAAAAAAAAGTATTCATATTATGTGTGAATTATTAATTTTTTGGGGGGATGATTTGTAGAAACAGTCTACTGTGTGAGGCATCATGCTGTGGGGCTGTTTTGCTGTGGGAGGGGCTGGTGCACTTCACTAAATAGATGACGTCATGAAGAAAGAACTCTATGTGGAAATATTGGAGCAACATCTCCAGAGCCAGGAAGTGAAAGCTTGGGCAGATGGGTCTTCCAAATGGACAATCTATTGTGAGAAGCTTGTGGAAGGAAACGTTTGACCAGAGTTATACAGTTTAAAGGCAATGCTACCAAATATTAATGAAATGTATGTAAACTTTTGGTTTTGTAAAAAGTAATTAAAAAAATCATTCTTCAGAAATGTTTTTTTTTAATTCTACTTGACCTATAAAGTAAAAGTTAATTCTGGTTTCATGTCAGACAGTGGAGTGCATTTACAAGGGCTTGAAATTCCCGGTTATTATCAGGAGTTTTTAATATTCCGGTTTTGTTTTGATCAATAAACGCAGTTTCCCGATTATAAAAACCTGAAAACAGCAGTTTCCCGATTTTGAGAAACAGATTTTCTGGCTGGGATTTTCCAAAAGTAACCGGGATATAACTTCATGTAAACGCTATTTTCTGGTTTTAAGAAACTTCCCATTTATTGCACATCCGCAGTTAATCGTAAACAAACATGGCGGCCGCGGCGAGTCCGAAGAGCTCCTGTTTCTGGAGTCAAGAGGAGACGGAGTTTTATATTTTAACCATGAAAGAACTAAAAGTAGTGAATATTTAAAGAAGCGTCGTAATATGTGAATGAAATGAATGAGCGTGGGAAAGACCTGGGAGCGCCACAGCCATGTGGGAGTTACATCCTGGATACATCTGGCAACATCGTGAAGAACAGTTTGTTTATTTGACATGAAAACTAACATGAGGAAAGAATCACCTTACAAGTCTCAAACTGGGGAATGTAGAGTTTCCGGTGAGGTGGAGGTCCTCAAGAGCTGCCAGCGCCGGGGCCCTGAAGGCACCGTATGACAGCAGTAATTACACTCTGGTTATGATGCGTGACGAGGAGAGCAGTAAAAGCACCACCGCACGTACACTAATGTTATAACCGCCCCGCCCCTGGTGCTGTAAACAGTAGGCTAGACAGGTTAATAAACAGATTAGGCTAGACAGGTAATAACAGAGTAGGCTAAGCAGGTTAATAACAGAGTAGGCTAAGCGTTGTAATAAACAGAGTTAGGGCAGACAGGTTAATAAACCAGAGTAGGCTAAGCAGGTTATAAACAGAGTAGGGCTAGACAGGTTAATAACAGAGTAGGCTAAGCAGGTTAAATTAAACAGAAGTAGGCTAAGCAGGTTAATATAAAACAGAGTAGGCTAGGACAGGTTAATAACAGAGTTAGGGCTAAGCAGGTTAATAAACAGAGTAGGCTAGACAGGTTAATAAACAGAGTAGGCTAAGCAGGTTAATAACAGAGTAGGCTAGCAGGTAATAAAACAGAGTAGGCTAGACAGGTTAATAAACAAGTTAGGCTAAGCAGGTAATAAAAGAGTAGGCTGGACAGGTTAATAAAAAGTAGGCTTAAGCAGGTTAATAAAACAGAGTGGCTACAGGTTAATAAACAGAGTAGGCTAGACAGCGTTAATAAACAGAGATAGCTGACAGGTTAATAAACAGAGTAGGCCTAGACAGGTTAATAAACAGAGTAGGCTAAGCCAGCGTTAAATTAAACAGAGTAGGCTAGACAGGTTAAAATAAACAGAGTAGCTAAGCAGGTTAATAAACAGAGTAGGCTAGACAGGTTTAATAAACAGAGTAGGCTAAGCAGGTAATAAACAGAGTAGGCTAGACAGGTTAATAAACAGAGTTAGGCTAGGACAGCGTTAATAAACAGAGTAGGGCTAGAAGGTAATAAACCAGAGTAGGCTAAGCAGGTTAATAAACAGAAGTAGGCTAGGACAGGTTAATAACAGGTAGGCAAAGCAGGTTAATAAACAGAGTAGGCTATTACCAGGCTTTAATAAACAGAGTAGGCTAAGCAGGTTAATAAACAGAGTAGGCTGCAGGTTAATAAACAGGTATGGCTAGACATGTTTAATTAAAACAGAGTAGGCTAAGCAGTGTAATAAACAGAGTAGGCCTAAGCAGTTAATAAACAGAGTAGGCTAGACAGGTAATAAACAGAGTAGGCTAGCAGGTAATAAAACAAAGTAGGCTAAGCAGTGGTTAATAAAACAGAGTAGGCTAAGCAGGTTAATACACAGAGTAGGCTTAGACAGGTTAATAAACAGAGTAGGGGACTAAGCGGTTAATAAACCAGAGAATAGGCTAGACAGTGTTAATAAACAGAGTAGGCTAGACAGGTTAATAAACAGAGTAGGCTAAGCAGGTTAATAAACAGAGTAGGCTAGGACAGGTAATAAACAGAGTAGGCTAGACAGGTTTAATAAACAGAGTAGGCTAAAGATAGGTTAATAGACCAGAAGTAGGTAGACAGGTTAATAACAGAGTAGGCTAGACAGGTTAATAAACAGATAGGCTAAAAGCAGGTTAATAAACAGAGTAGGCTAGACAGGTTAATAAACAGAGTAGGCTAGACAGGTTAATAAACAAGAGTAGGCTAGACAGGTTAAATAAACAGGGTAGGCTAAGAGGTTAAATTAAACAGAGTAGATGCTAAAGCAGGTTATATAAACAGAGTTAGGCTAAAGCAGTGTTAAATAAACAGAGTAGGTTGACAGTTAATAAACAGAGTAGGCTAAGCAGGTTAATAACAGAGTAGGCTAGACAGGGTTAATAAACAGAGTAGGGCTAGCAGGTTAATAAAAACAGAGTAGGCTAGACAGGTTAATAAACAGAGTAGGCCTAGACAGGTTAATAAAACAGAGTAGGCTAAGACAGGTATAAACAGAGTAGGCTAAGCAGGTAATAAACAGAGCTTAGGCTAGACAGCCCCCCCCTGGTTAATAAACAGAGTAGGCTAAGCAGGTTAATAGACAGAGTAGGCTAGACAGGTTAATAAACAGAGTAGCGGCTAGGACATTTAATAAACAGAGTAGGCTAGACAGGTTAATAAACAGAGTAGCTAAGCAGTGTTAAATAGACACAGAGTAGGCTAGACAGTTAAATAAACAGAGTAGGCTAAGCAGGTTAATAACAGAGTAGGCTAGAAGGTTAATAACAGAGTAGGCTAAGCAGTTAATAGACAGAGTAAGGCTAGACAAGTGTGAATAACAGAGTTAGGCTAGACAAGTTAATAAACAGAGTAGGTGCTTAGACAGGTTAATTAACAGAGTAGGCTAAGCGGTTAATAACAGAGTAGGCTAAGCAGGTTATAAACCAGAGTAGGCTAGACAGGTTAATAAACAGAGTATGCTAGACATGTTAATAAAAAAGAGGCTAAAAACAAAGGTTATAAAAGAGTAGGCTAGCAGAGTTAATAACAGGTAGGCTAAGCAGGTTAATAAACAGAGTAGGCTAGACAGGTTAATAAACAGAGTAGGCTAACAGGTTATAAACCAGAGTAGGAGGCTAAGCGTTAAATAAACAGAGTTAGGCTAGGACAGGTAATAAACAGAGTAGGGCTAGGACAGGTTAATAAACAGAGTAGGCTAAACAGGTTAATAAACAGAGTAGGGCCTAAGCAGGTTAATAAACATAGTAGGCTAGACAGGTTAATAAACAGAGTAGGCCTAAACAGGTTAATAACAGAGTATGCTAGAAGGTTAATAAACAGAGTAGGCTAAGCAGGTTAATAAACAGAGTAGGCTAAGGACAGGCTTATAAACAGAGTAGGCTAGACAGGTTAATAAAAGAGTAGGCTAAGTCAGGTTTAATAAACAGAGTAGGCTAAGCAGTTAATAAACAGAGTAGGCTAAGCAGGTTAATGAAACAGAGTAGGCTAGACAGGTTAATAAACAGAGTAGGCTAGACAGGTTAATAAACAGAGTTAGGCTAAGCAGGTTAATAAACAGAGTAGGCTAAGCAGAGTTAATAAACAGAGTAGCCTAAGCAGAGTTAATTAAACAGGAGTAGGCTAGACAGGTAATAAACAGGTAGGCTGGCAGGGTTAATAACAGATAGGCTAAGCAGTTAATAAACAGATTAGGCTAGACAGGTTAAAAACAGAGTAGGCTAGACAGGTAATAAACAGAGTAGGCTAAGCGGTTAATAAAACAGAGTAGGCTAAGCAGGTTAATAAATAGAGTAGGCTAGACAGCGTTAATAAACAGAGCAGAGGCGGCTAAGCAGGTTAATAAACAGGTAGGCAGACAGCGTTAATAAACAGAAGTAGGCAGACAGGTAAAATAGAGTAGGCTAGACACGGTTAATAAACAGGTAGGCTAAGCAGTTATAAACAGGATAGGCTAGACAGGTTAATAAACTAGAGCTAGGCAGGACAGGTTAATAAACAGAGTAGGCAGCAGTGGTTAATAAACAGAGTAGGCTAGACAGGTTAATAAATAGAGTAGGCTAGACAGGTTAATAAAACGAGTAGCTAAGCAGGTTATTAAAACAGAGTAGGCTAGACACGTAATAAACAGAGTAGGCTGAGCAGGTAATAAACAGAGTTAGGCTAGAAGGTTTAATAAAACAGAGTAGGCTAAGCAGGTAATAAAACAGAGTAGGCTAAACAGGTTAATAAAACAGGAGTAGGCTAGACAGGTTTAATAATAGAGTAGGCTAGACAGTTAATAAACGGAGTAGGCTAAGCAGGTTAATAAACAGAGTAGGCTAGACCACGTTAATAACAGAGTAGGCTGAGCAGTTAATAAACAGAGTAGGCTAGAACAGGTTAATAAAACAGAGTAGGCTAAGCAGAGTTAATAAACAGAGTAGCTTAAACAGGTTAATAAACAGATGTAGCTAGACAGGTTAATAAACAGAGTAGGCTAAGACAGGTTAATAAACAGAGTAGGCTAAGCAGGTTAATACCAAGAGTTAGGCTAGACAGGTTATAAACAGAGAGGCTAAGCAGGGTTTAATAAACAGAGTAGGCTAGACAGGTTAATAAACAGAGTAGGCTAGACAGGTTAATAACAGAGTAGGCTGAGCCAGGTTAATAAACAGAGTAGGCTAAGCAGGTTAAATAAACAGAGTAGGCTTGACAGGTTAATAAACAAAGTAGGCTAAGCAGGGTTAATAAACAGAGTAGGCTAGACAGGTTAATAAACATAGTAGGCTAGACAGGTTAATAAACAGAGTAGGCTAGACAGGTTAATAAACAGAGATAGGGCTAGACAGGTAATAAACAGAGAGCTAAGCAGGTTAATAAAACAGAGGTAGGCCTAGACAGGTTAATAAACAGAGTAGGCTAGCAGGTTAATAAACAGAGTAGGCTAAGCAGGGTTTAATAACAGAGTAGGCTAAGCAGGTTAAATAAACAGAGTTAGGCTAGACAGGTTAATAACAGAGAGGCAAGCAAGGTAATAACAGAGTAGCTAAGCAGCGTTAATAAACAGACGTAGGCTAGACAGGTTAATAAAACGAGTAGGGCTAAGCAGGTTAATAAAACAGGTTAGGCTAGACAGGTTAATAAACAGAGTAGGCTAAGCAGTGTTAATATAAACAGAGTAGGCTAAGACAGTTAATAAACAGGTAGGGCTAGACAGGTTAATAAACAGAGTATAGGTAAGCAGGTTAAATAAAACAGAGTAGGCTAGACAGGTTAATAAACAGAGTGGCTAGACAGGTTAATAAACAGAGTAGGCTAAGTAGTTAATAGACAGAGTAGGCAGACAGTGTTAATAAAACAGAGTAGCCTAGACAGGTTAATAAACAGAGTAGGCTAAGCAGCGTTAATAAACGAGTAGGCTTAGACAGGGTTAATAAACAGATAGGCTAGACAGGTTATAAACAGAGTAGGCTAAGCAGTTAATAAACAGGTAGGCTAGACAGGTTAATAAACAGAGTAGGCTAAGCGGTTAATAAACAAGAGTAGGCTAGACAGGTTAATAAACAGAGGTAGGCTAGACAGGTTAATAACAGAGTAGGCTAGACAGGTTAATAAAAGAGATAGGCTAAGCAGGTTAATAAACAGAGTAGGCTAGACAGGTTTAATAAACAGAGTAGGCCTAAGCAGGGTTAATAAACAGAGTAGGCTAAGCAGTTAATAAACAGAGATGACTAGACAGGTTAATAAACAAGTAGGCTAACAGGTAATAAACAGAGTAGGCTAAGCAGGTTTAATAAACAGAGTAGGCTAGACAGGTTAATAACAGAGTTTAGGCTAGACAGTTAATAAACAGAGTAGGCTAAGCAGGTTAATAAACAGAGTAGCTTAGACAGGTTAATAAACAGAGTAGCTAGGACAGGTATAAACAGAGTAGCTAAGCAGCGTTAATAAACAGAGTAGGCTAGACAGGTTAATAAACAGAGTAGGGCTAAGCAGGTAATAGAAGGAGTAGGCTAGACAGGTTTAATAAACAGATAGGGTAGACGGTTAATAACAGAGTAGGCTAAAGCAGGTTAATAGACAGAGTAGGCTAGACAGGTTAATAAAAACAGAGTAGGCAAAGCAGGTTAATTAAACAGAGTAGGCTAGACAGGTAATAAACAGAAGTAGGCTAAGCAGGTTAATAGACAGAGTAGCTAGACGGGTTAAAACAGAGAGGCTAGACAGCGTTAATAAACAGAGTACGGCCTAAGCAGGTTAATAAAACAAGAGTAGCTAAGCAGGTTAATAAACAGAGTAGGCCTAGACAGGTTATAAACAATGTAGGCTAGACAGAAGTTAATAACATAGTAGGCTAAACAGGTTAATAAACAGAGTGGCTAAGGCAGGTTAATAAACATATAGGCTAGACAGGGTTAATAAACAGAGTAGGCTAAACAGGTTAATAAAACAGAGGTAGGCTAAGCAGGTTAATAAAACAGAGTAGGCTAGACAGGTTAATAAACAAGAGTAGGCAAACAGTAATAAACAGAGTAGGCTAGGACAGCTTAATAAAAACAGAGTAGGCTAAGACAGGTTAATAAACAGATAGGCTAAAGCAGGTAATAAACAGAGTAGGGCTAAGCAGGTTAATAAAACAAGTAGGCTAGACAGGTTAATAAACAGAGTTAGGCTAGCAGGTTAATAAACAGAGTAGGCTTAAACAGTGTTAATTAACAGATAGGCTAGACATTAATAAACAGAGTAGCTAGACAGGTTAATAAACAGAGTAGGATAAGCAGGTTAAAAACAGAGTAGGCTAGACGGTTAATAAACAGAGTAGGCTAAGCAGGTTTAATAACAGAGTAGGCTAGACAGGTAATAAACAGAAGTAGGCTAGACAGGTTAATAAACGAGTAGGTAGGCAGGTTAATAAACAGAGTAGGCTAAGCAGTTAATAAACAGAGTAGCTAGACAGGTTAATAAACAGAGTAGGCTAAGCAGGTTAATAAACAGAGTAGGCTAGACAGGTTAATAAACAGAGTAGCAGACAGGTTAATAAAACAGAGTAGGCGCTAAGCAGGTTAATAAACAGAGTAGGCTAAGCAGGTTAATAAACAAGTAGGCTAAGCAGGTTAATAAACAGAGTAGGCTAGACAGTAATAAAACAGGTAGGCTAGACAGGTTAAATAAACAGAGTGGCTAAGCAGGTTAATAAACAGAGTAAGGCTAGACAGGTTATTAAACAGACGTAGGCTAAGCAGTAATAGACAAAGAGGACTGGACAGAGTTAATAAACAAAGTGGTAGACAGAGTTAATTAAACAGAGTACTAGACAGGTTAATAAAACAGAGTAGGCTAAGAGGTTAATAGACAGAGTGGCTAGACATGGTTAATAAACAGAGAGGCTAGCAGTAATAAACAGAGTAGGCTAGACAGGTTAATAACAGAGTAGCTAAGCAGGTTAATAGACAGAGTATGCTAGGACAGGTTAATAAACAGAGTAGGCTAAGACAGGTAATAAACAGAGTAGGCTAAGACAGGTTAATAAACAGAGTAGGGCTAAGCAGGTTAATAAACAGAGTAGGCTAAGCAGGTAATAAACAGAAGTAGGCAGACAGGTTAATAAACAGAGTAGGCTAGACAGGTAATAAACATAGTAGGCTAAACAGGTTAATAAACAGAGTAGGCTAAGCAGGGTGTAAATAACATTAGTAGGGCAGAAGTTTAATAAAAACAGAGTAGGCTAACAGGTAATAAAACAGAGTAGGCTAAGCAGGTTAATAAAACAAGTAGGCAGACAGTGTTTAATAAAACAGAGTAGCTAGACAGGTTAATAAACAGAGTAGGCTAAACAGTGTTAATAAACAGAGTAGGGCTAAGCAGCGTAAAAACATAAGTAGGCTAGACAGTTAATAAACAGAGTGTAAACAGTGTTAATAAACAAGATAGGCTAAGCAGGTTAATAAACAGGAGTAGCTAGACAGAGTTAATTAAACAGAGTAGGCTAGACAGGTTAATAAACAGAGTAGGCTAAGCAGGTTAATAAAAAGAGTAGGCTAAGCAGGTTAATAAAACAAGAGTAGGCTAAGCAGGTTAATAAACAGAGTAGGCTAGACAGGTTAATAAACAGAGTAGGCTGAGCAGGTTAATAAAACAAGGATAGGCTAAGCAGGTTAATAAACAGAGTAGGCTAGAACAGGTTAATAAACAGAGTAGGCTAGACAGTTAATAAACAGAGTAGGCTTAAACAGGTTAATAAACAAGTAGCTAGACCAGTTAATAAACAGAGTAGGCTAGACAGGTTAATAAATAGAGTAGGCTAGACAGGGTTAATAAACAGAGAGGCTAAGCAGGTTAATAAACAGAGTAGGGCTAAGCAGGTTAATAAACAGAGAGGTAGACAGTAATAAACAGAGTAGGCTGAGCAGGTTAATAAACAGAGTAGTGCTAGACAGTTAATAAACAGAGTAGCTAGCAGGTTAATACAAGAGTAGGCTAGACAGGTTAATAAACAGAGTAGGCTAGACAGGTTAATAAAATTAGAGTAGGCTAGACAGGTTAATAAAGGAGTAGGCTAAGCAGGTAATAAACAGAAGTAGGCTAGACAGGTTAGATTAAACAGAGTAGGACTAGACAGGTTAATAAACAGAGTAGGCTAGACAGAGTTAATAAAACAGAGTAGGCCTAACAGGTTTAATACACAGAGTAGGCTAGGACAGGTTAATAAACAGAGTAGGCTAAGCAGGTTAAAAACAGATAGGGCTAGACAGGTTTTAATAAACAGAGTAGCTAGACAGGTAATAAAACAGAGTAGGTCCTGAGCAGGTTAATAAGACAGAGTAGGCTAAGGCAGTGTTAAATAAACAGAGTAGGCTAGACAGGTTATAAACAAAGTAGGCTAAGCAAGTTAAAACAGAGTTAGGCTGACAGGGTTAATAAACAAGTTAGGCTAGACAGGTTAATTAAACAGAGTAGGCTTAAGCGGTTTAATATAAACAGAGTAGGCTAGACCAGGTTAATAAACAGAGAGGCTAAGCAGGTTAATAAACAGAGTAGGGCTAAGCAGGTTAATAAACAGAGTAGGCTAAGCAGGTTAATAAACGGAGTAGGCTAACAGTTAATAAACAGAGAGGCTAACAGGTTAATAAACAGAGTAGGCTAGACAGCGTTAATAAAAACAGAGTAGGCTAGACAGTTAATAAACAGAGTAGGCTAACAGGTTAATACACCAGAGTAGGCTAGACAGGTTAATAAACAGAGTAGGCTAAGCAGGTTAATACACAGAGTAGGCAGACAGGTAATAAAACAGAGTAGGCTAAGCAGAGTTAATAAACGAGTAGGCTAGCAGGTTAATAAACAGAGTAGGCTAGACAGGTAATAACAGAGTAGGCTAGACAGGTTTAATAAACAGAGTAGGCTAGACAGGTAATAAACAGAGTAGGCTGAGCAGGTTATAAACAGAGTAGTAGGCTAAGCAGTTAATAAACAGAGTAGCTAGACAAGGTTAATAAACAAAGTAGGCTAAGCAGGTTAATAAACAGAGTAGGCTAGACAGGTAAATAAACAGCAGTAGGCTAGACAGGTTAATAAACAGAGTAGGCTAGACAGGTTAATAAACAGAGTAGGCTAGACAGGTTAATAAACAGAGTAGGCAAGCAGGTTAATAAACAGAGTAGAGCTAAGCAGGTTAATAAACAGATAGGCTTAGACAGGTAATAAAACAGAGTAGGCTAGACAGGTTAATAACAGGATAGGCTAAGCAGGTTAATAAACAGAGTAGGCTAAGCAGGCGTTAAAATAAACAGAGTAGCTAGACAGGTTAATAAACAGAGTAGGCTAGACAGCTGTTTAAAATAAACAGAGTAGGCAGACAGGTTAATAAACAGAAAAGTAGGCTAAGCAGGTTTTAATAAAACAGAGTAGGCTAGCAGGTTAATAAAACAGAGTAGTCTAAAACAGGTTAATAAAAACAGAGTAGGCTAAGCAGGTTAATAAACCAGAGTAGGCTAAGCAGGTTAATAAACAGAGTAGGCTAGACAGGTTAATAAACAGAGTAGGCTAAGCAGGTTAATAAACAGAGTAGGCTAGACAGGTTAATAAAAACAGAGTGGCCTAAGCAGGTTAATAAACAGAGGTAGGCTAGACAGGTTTAATAAAACAGAGTAGGCTAGACAGCGGTTAAAATAAACAGAGTAGGCTAGACAGCGTTAATAAACAGAGTAGGGCTGAGCAGGTTAATAAAACAGAGTAGGCAGGACAGCTTAATAAACAGAGTAGGCTAGACAGGTTAATAAAAGAGTAGCTAGACAGGTTAATAACGGAGTAGGCTTAAGCAGGTAATAAAACAGAGTAGGCTAGACAGCTGTTAATAAACAGAGTAGGCTAGACAGAGTTAATAAACAGAGTTAGGCTAGACAGGTTTAAATAAACAGAGTAGGCTGAGCAGGTTAATAAACAGAGTAGGCTAGACAGGTTAATAAACAGATAGGCTAAGCAGTTAATAAACAGAGTAGGCTTAGACAGGTTAATAAACAGAGTAGGCTGACAGGTTAATAAATAGAGTAGGCTAGACACAGGTTAATAAACGGAAGTAGGCTAAAGCAGGTTAATAAACAGAGTAGGCTAGACAGGTAATAAACAGAGTAGGCTAGACAGGTTAATAAACAGAGGTAGGCAGACAGGTTAATAAACAGAGTGCTAAGCAGGTTAATACACAGAGATAGGCTAGACAGGTTAAAAACAGAGTAGGCTAAGCAGGTTAATAAACAGAGTAGGCTAGACAGGTAATTAAACAGATAGGCTAGACAGGTAATAAACAGAGTAGCTGAGCATAGTTAATAAACAGAGTTAGGGATAAGCAAGGTTAATAAACCAGGATAGGCTAGACAGTTTAATAAACAAGTTAGGCTTAAGCAGCGTTAATAAAACAGATAGGCTAGACAGCGTTAATAAACAGACTAGTTAGGCTAGACAGGTTAATAAAACAGAGTAG
The DNA here is from genome assembly GCA_007210695.1 of Neogobius melanostomus. Taxonomy (NCBI): domain Eukaryota; kingdom Metazoa; phylum Chordata; class Actinopteri; order Gobiiformes; family Gobiidae; genus Neogobius; species Neogobius melanostomus. The sequence goes on along the minus strand of VHKM01001141.1, from coordinate 969 downwards.
GCTAAGCAGGTTAATAAACAGAGTAGGCTAGAACAGGTTAATAAAACAGAGTAGGCTAAGCACGCGTTTAATAAAACAGAGTAGGCTAAGCAGGTTAATAAACAGAGTAGGCTAAGCAGGTTAATAAACGGAGTAGGCTAAGCAGCCGTTATAACAGAGTTAGGCTAGACCAGGTTAATAAACAGAGTAGGCTAGACAGGGTTAATAAACAGAGGTAGGCAGACAGGTTAATAAACCGAGTAGCTAAGCAGGTTTAATACACAGAGTAGGCTAGACAGGTTAATAAACAGAGTAGGCTAAGCAGGTTTAATACACCAGATAGGCTAGACAGTGTTAATAAACAAGTAGGCTAAGCAGGTTAAATAAACGGAGATTAGGTAGCAGGTTAAAAACAGAAGATAGGCTAGACAGTTAATTAAACAGAGTAGGCTGAGCAGGTTAATAAACAGAGTAGGCTAAGCAGGTTAATAAACAGAGATAGGCTAGACAGGTTAATAAACAAAGTAGGCTAAGCAGGTTTAAAAACAGAGTAGCTAGACAGGTTAATAAACAGAGTAGGCTAGGACAGGTAATAACAGAGTGGCTAGACAGGTTTATAAACAGAGTAGGGCTAGACAGTGTTATAAACAGAGTAGGACTAAAGCCAGGTTAATAAACAGAGTAGGCTAAGCAGTTAATAAACGAGTAGGCTAGACAGGTAATTAAACAGAAGAATACGCTAGACAGGTATGAACAGAGTAGGGTAAGCAGGTTAATACAGAGCTAGGCTAAGCAGGTTAATAAACAGAGTAGGACTAGACAGGTTAATAACAGAGTAGGACTAACAGCGTTAATAAACAGAGTATTTAGGCTAGACAGGTTTAATAACAGAGTAGGCGACTCACAGCACGTACATAACGAGAGTAGGCGAGCAGCTCCACAGCATCCGGGATCAGTGCCTACGAGACATCAGCTAATTAAGCACATAAA
>VHKM01001140.1:0-75319 GCA_007210695.1 Neogobius melanostomus | reverse complement strand
CAGTTAAATGGAGTGGCCCAAAGCACCAAAAATACTCACGAAAATGTGCTCAGTCAGTGGGAGTTAAGAGGTTTAAGACCAGATGTTGAAATGAAAAAAAGCCTGGGATGTTTTTTGTAGCCCCATGTCTCTAAAGTCTGTTAACAGGTGTGATTTTATTCTGTTGAAAAAGCAGGGACTAGTCATTAAAATACATAAAATGAGTCCAGACGGTTCCATTAAAAGTTAAAATGGCCGCTTCTTGTGCGCCCTTGCGCCTACGCCCACATCTCGGTCTCTGTATATATTTTGTGTTTGTTGAATGTGTAAAATATACCTTGCAACGTTTCATATAATCGTACAAACTACATTTTCAACAGGTATAGGATAGGGGGCGCTATAGTGGTGACGTCACCGTGCAGTTATTGAGCTCTATGGAAATTCAGAAACCATAAGAGGCCTTATGTCAGCCAATATATGGAAATCCTTCAGAATTAGATAGAGCGCCAATCGTGCGAGGGGTTGTCCAAGGTTGGGGAAAAAGCCATGTTTTTTGTGGGGCGCTATTTGACCGGGGTTCTGTGCTTGGCTCACTTGTTTAGCCCCATGTCTCTAGAGTCTTGTTTAAACCATGTATGAGTGGAATTTAGCTGGAAAACCAGGGACGAGTTTTCGTTAACATAAGTTGAGTCCAGCCGGTTTTTCCCTTGCACAGTCAAAATGGCCGACTCCCCTGTGGTCGGGCGGTGGCGCTCCAATGGAGTTTTTGGTTTGTCCTGATGTGCCACTTTCACTGTACCCAAGGATTTGGGCCTACGCCCAAAAACGCATGTTCTTTTTGAATGGGGGTCAACTGTTGAGGGGCGCTGTGGAGCCCATTTTGTTTTGGGCGTGGCGCATGCTCGCCCCTGTGCAATTTTCGCCGACTCTGATCACTGTGCCAATTTCTGCGTGTACTTTTTGCACGGGAAGGCACTGGAAAAACAGGATTTAGAGGGCGAATAATAAATAATTAAAAGCCCGCAAGCGCGATGTAGCTCGCACTGGCGCAGCCTCCTTGGCGACCGCCCCTTGCTACCGCTACTCTCGCCCAACTGCTCTCCTCAGCCTCACACACCCTGGTGCTCTCTGGCTCTCTTGCTCGCCTCTTCGCTTGCCTTCGTCAATTCTTACTCTTGCCCAGGTACCTATGATGCCCTAGCCCACGTGCATTAGGCCCCGCCTCACGTTACCAACAGCGGTGCTTTTCACTCGTTCTATAGTTGAAATACCTTTCTATGACCAGTGAACTGCCAATACTCGGGAGAAGCCAGCAGCATCTGGAACAGAGGTGCAGTCTTGTATTTGCAGAAAAAAGAGCAGTGATTCTACACGAGTAAAGAGGAAAATTGGCAGTGGAAGGTAGAAAAGTGGTAAATAAATAATTGTGGTCCTATAAGTAACTTGGTGCTCATTCCTGGAGTTGGTATCTGGCTCGAGCTTGTAGTGGCCCATGTGAAAAGAGAAAGCAAATTTATAAAAAGTGTCAATACCATGTTTGAACTGGCAACTTCCTACCATGACCCAAGGGTTAACCTGATATGGCCTTACCTTTCTTTCTAAAGTCCCCGGGTGTAGAAAATATGGTCCAAGCAAGGCATTTGGGAAGAAGAGGTCATTTCAGGTCATTTCAGGTCAATTTTTGCCCCTACCATTTTTCTCATTGTTTTTCGACATTTCCCCTCCAGTTGCTTCCTACTATTGTTTTCCTACTGTCCCCATGTCTTTCTGTAGTAGTTGGTGCATATTTCTAACATGTTCTTTCTTCCGTTTTTAATAAGGTTGGGAACCCATAAGGCGCCGATGTTTATGTTCTTCCCAGTAGATGCCAGATCTCAAACCACAAAAAAGGTGAAAAAAACCTGGTTGAGTTTGAAACCAGCAACCTCACTGCACCAAGACCAGCGCACTATCTCCTGTGAGCTATAACTCTGTGTATGGTGTGACTAATGCGGGCTAACTACTATTATCTAAATGACCAGGGTGAAATTAGATCCCACGCATGCCAACTGGAGGAGAGAGGTCTTTCAGGTCACTTTTCCCCACCCCCCTCATTTCTTTGATTGTTTGACACCCTCCCAGTTTTGCCTCAAGTTGTTTCTCTTAGTGTCCCCACCATTTTCTTTCTGTGTATTCACATATTTTTGAAACTGTTCTTTCCTCGTATTTTAATGAGGATTTAATAAAATATTAATTAAAAAAAAAGAAAAACAAAGTCATGGTTGGGTTTGAACCGGGCAAATTCTAATGGATCAATCCCTACCCGCACTCTATAAGAGCTAGACAAGAACAGATAACTTTTACAACCTGAACTGACAAATATCTTTGAAACGCCTTGCGCTCATGTTAGTCCAGGCCGGAACAATGTGGTGGGTCATTTCCCCGTTTTTAGTGAGGGTGGGGGCCCATAGGCGCCGATTCAGGTTCTTGCCCAGTGGTACTCGAGTCCACAAATAAAAAGAAAAAAAGAAAGTCACTGTGGGGTTTGAACCGGCAATGCTAATGGATGGGAAGCCTGCACTGTAGCTAACGGACTATACAAGCTTAAGCACACACTGCGGATCTTTTATTTAATCCTTAATGAAACAGTTTAACACTCGTGTGTTCAGCAGAAAAGAATTACAGTTCAGCGCAATATTTATTGAAACATTTTGTAATTGGGCTATTCCTGTGGTGCCCAAAGAATCTGAAGAAGGGTGCTCCAGCCCCACAAAAAAGTCTCGATAGATGATGGGTATTTTTGCTGACACCAAAATAGTAGCGAGGAATTTACACGGAACGGACAGGAAACAGCCTATCTGAACTTCCTGTGATGTACTGTTCCGCAAAAAAACGATTTTGGGAGCCAAGAAAACGTATCAATATTAAAGCTTCTTCCTGTAACAAAGGGGCTATAGTAAACTATGTAGGAGTTAAAAGTGTGGGCTTTTGTGAATAAAGGGGGAATTGGGAAAATTGACGATTTTCAGGAGAAACTCTGACAGAGGCCATCATGCTGCCAGAATAAGAACTCTGCTATTTTCACGGCAGTGATGGGCGGGCCACTTACAAGCCCTTACAAGCCATCTTAAGCCATCTTAAGCCAGCAGGTGGCCGCTGGTTTCGGACCACTGCTGAGGCATAATAAGTGGAGTGGTTGCCTACCCTCACATAATACATCTTCGTGAAAGCTCTGACTGAGGCGCATGTGACTGTCAGAATGTCTAGATGCACTGTGCCAAGTATGATTTGGATTTAGCCTGAAAAATCCAGGGACTAGTTTCTGTTAAAGCATAAGTTGAGTCCAGCCGGTTCCAATTGGCAAGTTCAAATGGCCGACTCCCTGTGCGTCCCGGAGGCGGTGCGCTCCAATGGAGTTTTTGGTTTGTTCCTGATGTGCCCTTTCAACTGTACCAAGGATTTGGGCCTACGCCCAAAATACGCATTGTTCTTTTTTGAATGGGGGCACTTGAGGGGGCGCTGTGGAGCCAATTTTGTTTGGGCGGTGCGCATTGTCGCCCACTGACACGCAATTTTCCGCCGACTTCTGATCACTGTGGCCAATTTTCTCTTCTGCGTGTTACTTTTGCACGGGAAGGCACTGGAAAAACAGGATTTTAGAGGGCGAATAATAATAATAATATATAACAAGAAACCCGGTGGAGAACAAAAGTCCTTACCAGGACTTCGTCATGGCTCGGGCATAATTATAAGAGAAAGAAGCAAGATAGAGGCATGTTGTAATTGCTTTTTGGATCAGTAATGGCATGGGGAATCAAGAAAATATTTTTTTGTTTTCACTTTCGTTCAATGGGGGTGGGACACCCAGACAATTCACACTGGCTTTATCGCTGTTTTAAGCCTGTGTGCATAGCAAATGGACATGTCTATTGCATGAAAATGATCATTTTCATCAATTCATAAGTGATCACTTTTTCAACTCATCTGACTAGCGTTACGTGAGAATATAAAGGATATTATGCAGTCTCTGGACATTTGCCTTGCATAACCACATCTTTAGAAAATATCAATACACATGTACATAATATTTGTGTGTTTTGTTTCAATGTGTAGAATATACCCTGCAACGTTTCATATAAAATCGTACAAAACTAATTTTTCAAGGTTATAGATAGGGGCGCTATAGTGGTCGAGCACCGTGCATTTATTGATGCTCTTAATGGATTCATACCATAAGTGGGCCTTATGTCACAAATATGATCCAGATGGATAGAGCGCCTGCCTGCGAGGTGTTGTGAACGTACAGCAAAAAGGGATGTTGAATGGCATTATATCTCTTAACCCCCACTTTAACCGAGCACATTTTCTCCAGTTTGACTTGAACCATATCTTAAGCCTTTGAAAAGCGTCAAATATAGCGATAGAAACTGGCAGTTACAAAAATGAGCATCGCAAGTGCCCAAAAAGCACCCAAATAATACCACGAATGTGGCTCAGTTCAGTTGGGAGTTAAGAGGTTTAAGACCTAGATGGTTGAATGAAAAAAAGCTGGATGTATTTTTGTAGCCCATGTCTCTAAAAGTCCGTTAAACGCAGGTGTGAGCTATTCTGTTTAAAAGCAGGGACTAGATCATGTAAATACATAAGATGAGGCCCGAGTACGGATTCCCAATTAAAAGTTAAAATGCCGACTTCTTTGTGGCGCTCTTGCCAGCTCCCACATCTTTCGGAGAATATCAAAAACATGTAATATATTTTGTGTTTGTTTGGAATGTGTAGAATAAACCTGCAACGTTTCATATAATATCGTACAAATCTAAATTTTCAAGGTATAGATAGGGGGGCGCTAAGTGGTGAGGCACTCGTGCCAGTTATTGGAGCTCTATGGATTCAGACGGTAAGAAGGCCTTATGTCAGAGCCAAATATGATCAGATTAGATAGAGCGGGCAATACCTGCAGGGGTTGTCCAATGGTATGGGGGAAAAAGCATGTTTTTTGTTGGGCGCTATTTGAAACCGGAGGTTGAATGTAAAAAAGCTGGATCACTTTGTAGGCCCCATGTCTCTAGAGTCTGTTAACCATGTGTGAAGTGGATTAGCTGAAAACAGGACTAAGTTCCGTTAAAACATAATTGAGTCCGCCAGGCTTTTTGCTGCATTAGCAAGTGCAAAATGGCCGACTCCACCTGTTGCGTCTCCGGCGTGGCGCTCCAATGGAGTTTTGTTTGTCTGATGTGCCCTTCACACTGTAACCCCAAGGATTTGGGCCCTAGCGCCCAAAAACGCAATGTTTCTCTTTTTGAATGGGGGTCAACTTTGAGGGGAGCTGTGGAGCCATTTTGTTTTTGGGCGTGCGGCATGTCGCCCACGTGACCACGCAATTTTCCGCACGACTCTGAATCACTGGTGCCAATTTCTGCGTGTACTTTTGCACGGGAAGGCCACTGAAAAAACAGGATCTTAGAGGGCGAATAATAATAATAATATAACAAGAAACCGGGGAGAACAAAAGTTTCCCTTCATAGGACTTCGTCCTGGCTCGGGCCTAATTACCCAGGACTTTCGTCCTGGCCTCGGGCCTAATAATAACAAGAAACCGGGGGAGAAACAAAAGTCCCTTACCAGGACTTTGTCCCTGGCTCGGGCGCTTATTATAGGATGAAGCAAAGATAGAGGCCATGTGTAATGACTTTTTGGATCAGTATGGCATGGGGAATCAGAAATAATATTTTTTTGTTTTTCACTTTCGTTCAAATGGGGGTTGGGACCACCCAGACAATTCACACTGGCTTATTGCTGTTTGGGGCGTGTGCTAATAGCATGAAGCATGTCCTATTGTTCATGACATGGATTCATTTTTCATCAAGTTTCATAAGTGATTAGCATTTTCAACTCAAATCTGACCAGGTATGGTGAGAAATTAATGAGGATAATTATGGCAGTTCTCTGGACATTTAAGCCTTGCCACACAAGCACATCTTAGAAAAATATCATACACATGTAATATATTTGTGTGTTTGTTTCAATGTGTTAGAAATATCTCACGTTTCATATAATCGTACAAACTAAAATTTTAAGGTATAGATAGGGGGCGGCTATAGTAAGTGAGCACCGGTGCATTTATTGAGCTCTATGGGATTCATACCATAAGTGGCCTTATGTCAGCCAAATATGATCCAGATTGGATAAGAGCGCATGCCTGCGAGGGTGTTGTGAAGTGGGTACAGCAAAAAGGGATGTTGGTGGATTATAATCTTTAACCCCACTTTTAACCGAGCAACATTTTCTCCATGTTTGAACTGACCCATATCCTTAAAGCTTTTGAAAAAAAGCGTCAAAAATAGCGATAAAAACGCAGTTTAAAATGAGAACGTAAGTGCCAAAGCAACCAAAATACCACGAAAATGTGCTCAGTTCAGGTTGGGAGTTAAGAAGGTTAAGACCAGATGTTGAAATGAAAAAAGCCTGGATAGTTTTTTTGTAGCCCCATGTCTCTAAAGTCCTGTTTAAACCAGAGTGTGAGCTATTCTGTTGAAAGCAGGGACTAGATCATTAATACATAGATGAGTCCAGTACGGATTCCCAATTAATGTTAAAAATGGCCGACTTCTTGGTGCCCCAGTTGCCACGCCCAATCTTCGGAAATATCAAATACAAATGTAATATATTTTTGGTGTTGTTTGAAATGTGTAAAATATACCTGCAAACGTTTCATATAAATCGTACAAACTAAAATTTTCAAGTATAGATAGGGGCGCTATAGTAGTGAGCAACCGTGCATTTATTGAGCGCTCTATGGATTCATACATAAGTGGCCTTGATGTCGCCAAATATGATCAGATTGGATAGAGCGCATGCCTGCGAGTGTTTGTTGAAGTGTACAGCAAAAAGGGATGTTGTGGCAATTATAATCTCTTTAACCCCACTTTAGACGGCCACATTTTCTCGCAGTTGAACTTGACCCATATCTTAAAGCTTCCTTGAAAAAAAGCGTCAAAATAGGATAAAAACGCAGTTAAAAAAATGAGAACGTAAGTGCCCAAAAGCACCAAAAATACCACGAAAATGTGCTCAGTTCAGGTGGGAGTTAAGAGGTTTAAGACGCAGATGGTTGAATGAAAAAAAAGCTGGATGTTTTTTTTGTAGGCCCCATGTCTCTAAAGTCTGTTAAACCAGGTGTGATTTTATTCTGTTGAAAAAGCGAGGGACTAGATCATTAATACATAAGATGAGTCATGAACGGATTCCCAATTAAAAGTTAAAATGGCCGACTTCTTGGTGCGCCTTGCCAGCCACATCTTCGGAAATATCAAAATACATTGTAATATATTTTTTGTGTTTGTTTGAAATGTGTAAAATATAACCTGCAAAAACGTTTTCATATAAATCGTACAAACTAAAATTTCAAAGGTATAGGATAGGGGGCGCTATAGTGGTGAGCACCGTGGCAGTTATTGAGCTCTATGAATTCAGACCATAAGAGGCCTTATTGTCAGCCAAATATGATCAGAATTAGATAGAGCCATACGTGCGAGGGGTTGTCCAAGGTATGGGGGAAAAAGCATGTTTTTTGTGGGGGCGCTATTTGAAAACGGAGGTTCAATGTAAAAAAGCTGCAATCAACGGCATCACTTTTTAGGCCCCATGTCTGCTAGAGTCTGTTAACTCATGTATGAGTGGATTTAGCTGAAAAACCAGGGACTAGTTCCGTTAAACATAAGTTGAAGTCCAGCCCGGTTTTCCAATTTGCAAGTTCCACAATGGCCGACTGCCCTGGTGCGTAGGTTCCGGACTAGCAGGCGTAGGCGCTGCTTGGAGTTTTTGGTTTGTCCTGATGTCCCTTTCAGCTGTACCCAGGAGATTTTGGGCGCTTACGCCCAAAAACGCATGTTCTTTGTTTGAATGGGGTCAACTTTGAGGGTGGCGCTGTGGAAGCCAATTTTGTTTTTGGGCGTCTCGGCGCATGGGCGCCCACTGACACGCAATTTGTCGCCGACTCTGATAAACTGTGGCCAATCTTCCTGCGTGTACTTTTGCACGGGAAGGCACTGAAAAACAGGATCTTAGAGGGCGAATAATAATGAAATATTATAACAAGAAACCAGGGGAGAACAAAAGTCCATTACCAAGGACTAATACGTCCTGGCTCGGGCCTAATATAGAAGAGAAATGAAGCAAGAATAGAGGCATGTTGTAAATTGACTTTTTGGATCGTATGAGGGCATGGGAATCAGAAAATATTTTTTGTTTTCACTTTCGTTTCAAATGGGGGTAGGGACATCCCAGACAATTCACACTGGCTTTATTCGCTGTTTTAGCGTGTGCTATAGCATAGGACCATGTCTATGCCATGAAAATGGGATCATTTTCATCAAGTTCATAAGTGATCACATTTTCAAACTCAAATCGACTAAGGTACGTGAGAATTATAAAAGGATATTATGCAGTTCCTCTGGGAATTTAAGGAAGCACTTGCCATAATCCACCATCTTTAGAAAATATCATACACATGTAATATATTTGTGTGTTTGTTTCAATGTGTAGAATATACCTGCAACGTTTAATATAAATCGTACAAAATCTAAAATTTTCAAGGTATAGATAGGGGGCGCTATAGTGGGTGAGCACCGTGCCATTTATTGAGCTCTATGGATTCATACCATGAAGTGGCCTTATGTCAGCCAAATATAATCCAGATTGGAATAGAGCGCCTGCCTGCGAGGTGTTGGTGAAACGTACAGCAAAAAGGGATGTTGATGGCATTATAATCTTCTTAAACCCCACTTTAACCGAGCACATTTTCTCCCAGTTTGACTTGACGCCATATCTTAAAGCTTCTTGAAAGCGTCAAATAGCGCGATAGAACGCAGTTTGACAAAAATGAGAACGCAAGTGCCCAAAAAGCACCAAATACCAACGAAAATGTGCTCAGTTCGGTGGGAGTTAAGAAGGTTAAGACCAGATGTTTGAATGAAAAAAAAAGCTTGGATGTTTTTGTAGCCCCATGGTCTCTTAAAGGTTATCCGTATACACTCAGGTGTGAGCTTATTCTGTTGAAAAAGCAGGGACTAATCATTAATACATAAGATGAGGCCAGACGGATTCCCAATTAAAAGTTAAAATGGCCGACTTCTTGTGCGCTCTTGCCACGCCCACATCTTCGGAAATATCAAAAAACATGTAATATATTTTGTGTTTGTTTGAATGTGTAGAATATACCTGCAACGTTTCATATAAATCGTACAAACTAAAATTTTCAAGGTATAGATAGGGGGCGCTATAGTGGTGAGCACCGTGCAGTTATTGAGCTCTATGGATTCAGACCCGTAAGAGGCCTTATGTCAGCCAAATATGATCCAGATTAGATAGAGCGCATACCTGCGAGGGGTTGTCCAAGGTATGGGGAAAAGCATGTTTTTTGTGGGGCGCTATTTGAAACCGGAGGTTGAATGTAAAAAAGCTGGCATCACTTTGTAGCCCCATGTCTCTAGAGTCTGTTAAACCATGGTGAGTGGATTTAGCTGAAAAACCAGGGACTAGTTCGTTAAAACATAAGTTGAGTCCAGCGGTTTTCCAATTGCAAGTCAAAATGGCCGACTCCTGTGCGTCCGGGCGTGGCGCTCCAATGGAGTTTTTGGTTTGTCCTGATGTGCCCTTTCACTGTACCCAAGGATTTGGGCCTACGCCCAAAAACGCATGTTCTTTTTGAATGGGGGTCAACTTTGAGGGGCGCTGTGGAGCCATTTTGTTTTGGGCGTGCGCATGTCGCCCACTGACACGCAATTTTCGCCGACTCTGATCACTGTGCCAATTTCTGCGTGTACTTTTGCACGGGAAGGCACTGAAAAACAGGATCTTAGAGGGCGGAATAATATAATAATAATTAACAAGAACCGGGGAGAACAAAAGTCCCTTACCGGACATTCGTCCTCGTGCTCGGGCTAATTACAGGACTTCGTCCTGGCTCGGGCCGCTAATTAATAACAAGAAACCGGGGGAGAACAAAGTCCCTTACCGTAGGACTTTGTCTGGGCTCGGGCTAATTATAAAGTTGAATGAAGCAAGATAGAGGCATGTTGTAATATTGACTTTTTGGATCAGTAGCATGGGGAATCAGAAAATATTTTTTGTTTTCACTTTTCGATTCAAATGGGGGTGGGACCAGCCCAGACAATTCACACGTGGCTTTATTGCTGTTTTGGCGTGTGCTATAGCATGAACCATGTCTATTGTCATGACATGGATTCATTTTCATCAACGTTCATAAGTGATACATTTTCACTCAATCTGACAAGGTATTGAGAATTTATGAAGGATATTATGCAGTCTCTGGGACATTTAGCCTGCCACAAGCACATCTTAGAAAATATCATACACATTAATATATTTGGTGTGGTTTTGTTTCAATGTGTAGAATATATCTGAACGTTTTTCATAATAAATCGTACAAACTAAATTTTAAGGTATAGATAGGGACTGCGCTATAGTAGTGAGAGCACCGTGCATTTATTGAGGCTCTTATGGATTCATAGCCATAAGGGCCTTATGTCACCAAATATGATCCAGATTTGGATTGAGCGCCATGCCTGCGAGGTGTTGTTGAAGTGTACAGCAAAAAGGGATGTTGGTGGCATTATAATCTCTTAACCCCACTTTAACCGAGCACATTTTCTCCAGTTTGACTGACCCATAATCTTTAAAGCTTCTTGAAAAAGCGTCAAATAGCGATAAAAACGGCAGTTAAAATGAGACCGTAAGTGCCCAAAAGCACCAAAATACAAACGAAAATGTGCTCAGTTCAGGTGGGAGTTTAAAGGTTAAGACCAGATGTTGAATGAAAAAAAAGCTGGATGTTTTTGTAGCCCATGTCTCTAAAAGCTGTTAAACCAGGTGAGCTTATTCTGTTGAAAAAGCAGGACTAGATCATTAATACATAAGATGAGTCCAGACGGATTCCCAATTAAAAGTTAAAATGGCCGACTTCTTGTGCGCCCTTGCCACGCCCACATCTTCGGAAATATCAAATACATGTAATATATTTTTGTGTTTGTTTGAATGTGTAAAATATACCTGCAACGTTTCATATAAATCGTACAAAACTAAAATTTTCAAGGTATAGATAGGGGGCGCTATAGTAGTGAGCACCGTGCATTTATTGAGCTCTATGGATTCATACCATAAGTGGCCTTATGTCAGCCAAATATGATCCAGATTGGATAGAGCGCATGCCTGCGAGGTGTTGTGAAGTGTACAGCAAAAAGGGATGTTGGTGGCATTATAATCTCTTAACCCCACTTTAACCGAGCACATTTTCTCCAGTTTGACTTGACCCATATCTTAAAGCTTCTGAAAAAAAAGCGTCAAAATAGCGATAAAACGCAGTTAAAAAATGAGACGTAAGTGCCCAAAAAGCACCAAAAATACCACGAAATGTGCTCAGTTCAGGTGGAGTTAAGAGGTTAAGACCAGATGTTGAATGAAAAAAAGCTGGATGTTTTTTGTAGCCCCATGTCTCTAAAGTCTGTTAAACCAGGTGTGATTTTATTCTGTTGAAAAAGCAGGACTAGATCATTAATACATAAGATGAGTCCAGACGGATTCCCAATTAAAAGTTAAAATGGCCGACTTCTTGTGCGCCCTTGCCACGCCCACATCTTCGGAAATATCAAATACATGTAATATATTTTTGTGTTTGTTTGAATGTGTAAAATATACCTGCAACGTTTCATATAAATCGTACAAACTAAAATTTTCAAGGTATAGATAGGGGGCGCTATAGTGGTGAGCACCGTGCAGTTATTGAGCTCTATGAATTCAGACCATAAGAGGCCTTATGTCAGCCAAATATGATCCAGATTAGATAGAGCGCATACGTGCGAGGGGTTGTCCAAGGTATGGGGAAAAAGCATGTTTTTTGTGGGGGCGCTATTTGAAAACCGGAGGTTCAATGTAAAAAAGCTGGCATCACTTTTTAGCCCCATGTCTCTAGAGTCTGTTAAACCATGTATGAGTGGATTTAGCTGAAAAACCAGGGACTAGTTCGTTAAAACATAAGTTGAGTCCAGCCGGTTTTCCAATTGCAAGTCAAAATGGCCGACTCCCTGTGCGTCCGGGCGTGGCGCTCCAATGGAGTTTTTGGTTTGTCCTGATGTGCCCTTTCACTGTACCCAAGGATTGGGCCTACGCCCAAAAACGCATGTTCTTTTTGAATGGGGGTCAACTTTGAGGGGGCGCTGTGGAGCCATTTTGTTTTGGGCGTGCGCATGTCGCCCACTGACATGCAATTTTCGCCGACTCTGATCACTGTGCCAATTTCTGCGTGTACTTTTGCACGGGAAGGCACTGAAAAACAGGATCATAGGGGCGAATAATAATAATAATAATAATAATAATAACAAGAAACCGGGGGAGAACAAAAGTCCCTTACCAGGACTTTGTCCTGGCTCGGGCCTAATAATAACAAGAAACCGGGGGAGAACAAAAGTCCCTTACCAGGACTTTGTCCTGGCTCGGGCCTAATTATAAAGAGAATGAAGCAAGATAGAGGCATGTTGTAATTGACTTTTTGGATCAGTATGGCATGGGGAATCAGAAAATATTTTTTGTTTCACTTTCGTTCAAATGGGGGTGGGACCACCCAGACAATTCACACTGGCTTTATCGCTGTTTTGGCGTGTGCTATAGCATGAACCATGTCTATTGTCATGAACATGGATTCATTTCATCAAGTTCATAAGTGATTACATTTTCAACTCAATCTGACAAGGTACGTGAGAATTATAAAGGATATTATGCAGTCTCTGGGACATTTAGCCTTGCCACAAGCACATCGTAGAAAATATCATACACATGTAATATATTTGTGTGTTTGTTTCAATGTGTAGAATATATCTGCAACGTTTGGATAGAGCGCATGCCTGCGAGATGTTGTGAAATGTACAGCAAAAGGGATGTTGGTGGCATTATAATCTCTTAACCCCACTTTAACCGAGCACATTTTCTCCAGTTTGACTTGACCCATATCTTAAAGCTTCTTGAAAAAAAGCGTCAAAATAGCGATAGAAACGCAGTTACAAAAATGAGACGTAAGTGCCCAAAAAGCACCAAAAATACCACGAAAATGTGCTCAGTTCAGGTGGGAGTTAAGAGGTTAAGAGCAGATGTGAATGAGAAAAAAGCTGGATGTTTTTTGTAGCCCCATGTCTCTAAAGTCCGTTAAAGCAGGTGTGAGCTTATTCTGTTGAAAAAGCAGGGACTAGATCAGGGGTGCCCAAACTTTTTGTCTCCGAGGGCCAAAATGAAAAAGTGCCTGTGGGTCGCGGGCCAAACACAGCAATGTCAAGCGTGAAACACATTTAACGGCAAATAATAATAGTTACTTTATTTAATTTTTCGGTATACATTTGTATTTGATTATATCTATGCACATAACATACTATATAAAACAAATGTTAACTATGGCAACAGCCTAGTTTTAGTAGAACAAAATCAACAATTGTAGCAATATGTAAAATGTAAAAATCACCTGTTTTTACTTACATTGACTTTACCTCATTCATTTGTTAACTCAAAGAAAATGGCATATTAGATCATTTTGAAAGTGTCAGTTCAGCATCAATTATTTTATAAGTACATTTTTAACATGACCTATGTTGATGTCAACAAACTTTGCAATAAAACTTGGAAAACTGGGAAAGCTGATGCTACAACGCTCTGTGATAAACACCAAGACACCACAACAGTGTTTCCTTAACTTTGCGAAAGGAGTGAAACAGCGCCCCGATTTGACGCTAGTGGCCAAAAAATGTACTGCATCCATATTTACCATTGAGAATGAATGAGTTGGTATTAACCATACAGCGCAAAAGTAGGTCATTCTTTGGCGGGCCAACAGAATTATTTCGGCGGGCCAAATTTGGCCCGCGGGCCCCACTTTGGCCACCCCTGGACTAGATCATTAATACATAAGATGAGTCCAGACGGATTCCCAATTAAAAGTTAAAATGGTCGACTTCTTGTGCGCCCTTGCCACGCCCACATCTTCGGAAATATCAAATACATGTAATATATTTTGTGTTTGTTTGAATGTGTAGAATATACCTGCAACGTTTCATATAAATCGTACAAACTAAAATTTTCAAGGTATAGATAGGGGGCGCTATAGTGGTGAGCACCGTGCAGTTATTGAGCTCTATGAATTCAGACCATAAGAGGCCTTATGTCAGCCAAATATGATCCAGATTAGATAGAGCGCATACCTGCGAGGGGTTGTCCAAGGTATGGGGAAAAAGCATGTTTTTTGTGGGGGCGCTATTTGAAAACCGGAGGTTCAATGTAAAAAAGCTGGCATCACTTTGTAGCCCCATGTCTCTAGAGTCTGTTAAACCATGTATGATTTGATTTAGCTGAAAAACCAGGGACGAGTTCGTTAAAACATAAGTTGAGTCCAGCCGGTTTTCCAATTGCAAGTCAAAATGGCCGACTCCCTGTGCGTCCGGGCGTGGCGCTCCAATGGAGTTTTGGTTTGTCCTGATGTGCCCTTTCACTGTACCCAAGGATTTGGGCCTACGCCCAAAAACGCATGTTCTTTTTGAATGGGGTCAACTTTGAGGGGGCGCTGTGGAGCCATTTGTTTTGGGCGTGCGCATGTCGCCCACTGACATGCAATTTTCGCCGACTCTGATCACTGTGCCAATTTCTGCGTGTACTTTTGCACGGGAAGGCACTGAAAAACAGGATCATAGGGGCGAATAATAATAATAATAATAATAATAATAATAATAACAAGAAACCGGGGGAGAACAAAAGTCCCTTACCAGGACTTTGTCCTGGCTCGGGCCTAATAAAAGATCTCAAATGGAATGGCTGAAAAGAGTGTCTCAAAAATGGATCATAAACGTGACCGTTTACCTTTGTGGCAGATGAAGGGGTTTGCATTGTTACATCCAGCTGCCTTCCACTTGTGATCGTTGTCCTCTGCCACACAGTACTGGGTGCCAGAGTTGGCTGGTTGTCCTCCCTGCCAGCTGTTAAAGGTGAGTGGGGACCCATCGACCCAGTGCCAGGGCTTCCTGCTCAGTCCAATCCAAATCTTTCCGACTGGTTTTGTGTTAAAGACTTTGGTGTTTGTAGCTTCGTCCTCGATCATCGCCAGTCTGTGTAATGTGCCCGACAGTACGCGATAGCATCAGACCATGACTTAGTGCTGGAGACGTACGTGTAGGAGACTTTTGATCCATTGTCTGAAACAAAGGAAAGTGAGTGAGTTTACACGCGTTCAACAATCAAAGTAACTAGTGTTATGGGGACAATTATCTACGTATGTTGTCTGGGATTGTCATAATTGTCTATTATCATTTTAATATCAAGCTACTTTTACTCACTAGAGAAGCAGACAAAGGCGAGTCGATCAGTGCACATAATATCACGCCATGTTCCATCAGTATCCATTACGACACACAGTTCTTTTGCACCGTAGTTATTTGGCTCATTCGGAGTGTTGAAGTTCTGGTATCCCGTTCGACTCGGTTTCCCCGTGGCCGACCAAACCCAGGAGTTGGTGCTGTTTCCCATGTTTGGTCTCCAGTGCGCGGGTTCATCCTGCAGGCCGATCCAGGCGTAGACGCTGCTGAAGCCTGCGGGTTTGGACAGGAGCTGAAAGTCCTCCGTGTTGTCGAAGATGGCCATGTCGTCGTAGTTTTCTCTGCAGTATTCTCGAGCTTCGTACCATGGCTTACCGATATCAATGTAGTAGTATTCTCGGAGAGGATAGTTCAGACTGGAGACATGCTCTGGAAATTTAAAACACCATCAGACACCTCCCAAACACTGCTTTAAACCTGGCTCCAAAGAGTTTATTCTTTTCTGAAAAGTGCTGTGACCCATGTGACACCGCTGGGCTAGGTATCATATTATTAACCTGTAGATTTAAAAGGTTTAGCCTAAAGGCCCAATCTTGTGTTTCTAATGTTGAACTCTCAGTGGAATAAAGTCGTATGTCCCGTGAAAGCTTGAAAATGTGCGATGTTAATGTAAAGACGAGCAGAGAAAAGGGGAAGAAGCAACATGCGCTCGTTGCAGTCAGCTGCAGCGCACCACGCCTCAGTCGACCCCTTCTTTCTAAACCACGCATACATAAATAAATGATCCAGCTTTAATTCTACCTCTTTTATCAACTGATATTTGTGGCCAATAAAATACTTTTTTGGAGATTTAATGCCTTTGTCTCATGGCCACACTGCTTGGTCCCTAACACACTGAATCAGTCGATCTAATTTAATGCTCTTGTATGATTAATAATATGTTACACTCAGGGGTTAAAGTGGGATTTGGGAGGTGGGGGAACTCTAACCTTTAACAAGCAGTAGAAATCGCGCTAATTTTTTATTTTTTTTATGTACTTAGGTACTGACATGTAGTCATGGTTCTGAACAGATACTGCACAATACAAGGTATTTGATACTGTAATTATTTTATTTTCCAATATTTTTAATACCTTGAATTATTTTTAGATATCCTTTAGTAGGTTTTAACAATCATAAATGATTGGAGGTCTATGTGATTTACTAAATGAACAAATTCTGCTTTTGTCAGATCCACTCTTTTGGGTTCTTCTTAGATAGGACTGCAGAGCACCATGCCTGCTCAGAGAGGAGCTTAATAGATTATAGAAACAAATAAAATGTCAGGATCCACTTATTCAAAGAAGGCCCAACCAAAGAAACATGTGTGCTGAAACATTACTTATTAACAATTTTGCCTTGTTATTATGTTCTTTATTTAAGAAAATCCTTTTTCACAGTCAGTGGGGCTTACAGCAGGGCTCTTGCAGGCTGGTCAGGGGTGAGCCTCCCACCACCAAACGTATTCATATTTTTGGGATAAATAAATGAAAATGTAATTATCATCACTGCTTGAACAGAATAGAATTGGTCCTAAATATAAAAGTTATATTATACCCCAGCATTTTAAGGCTTTGGAGGAAAAAAACAACACAGCAATAGATTAATACAGAATAATAAAGAGCCTAATAATAAACTAGGACTACTCAGAACTAAACCAGGATTAAGCCAGGGCAAAAACATGCAATATCAGGACTAAGGCCGGACTAAATCACATCTAAACCAGGCCAAAGGCCTAATACAGAATGAGACCAGTACATCTCAAACAACATGACTAACTCCTGCTCAGCCACTGCTCCTCAGCGCTGAGCAGACAGACCATGGAAAATAATAAATAAGGGCGGACCAAACGCTGTTCTGTCCAGACCTCGCGCTTTACGAAAAAACTCATTAAATGAAGCTCCTTGGAGATGGCGCGCTCATCCACATATTCAGCTTCAGCCTCGTTTACCATGTTAACTTCGCAAAGAGCATCTCTGTGCTTGTACATTTCCCACAAACACGTATTGAATGAAGTCAGAGCAGAAAGGAAGAAAAATGCACCTGTCAAATGAATGATTCAGATGTTATTTAGTAAAGTTAGAGCCCAGGGAGCGAGGTTTAGCGTGTTGACCGGTTAAACACGAGTGCTGGTGGTGCAGTGCAGTTTTCCAAAACTCACGTTCCATCAGCTTTATCATCCGCTTTACAAACATCCACAGCTGAACTGGTGTTCCTTACCTTAGAGTCGCTGGTTAAGCCCTTTGCACCGGCAGGAACACACGCTGCACCTGACGCGGACCGCGAGGAGTCCTGCTTCTGCATGGATAATCCGAGCAAACACGATTCATACTGTCCTTGTCCTTGATAAAATCTGTCAGTCCGTCCAACGATAAGCCTCCTGTCTTCTCAGTTTAGCGTTACACCGTTTAACAGAGCCATGTTTTCATTTGAGCCCGCGCTAGGAGATGATGGTCCGGTGCCGGAGGCACACTGCTACGCAAAGTGCCGCGAACTCGCTGTGGAGCTACGCGAATGCGGCGAATGCGTCCATAAAAAATATAATTTTATGGAAAATGAGGTCAGATTTTATTTTTTGGCCCCCGGGACGCATATTGAGTAGGCCCAACCTAGTACTTTTATTGCATTGATGTATCTCACAGGCAGAATTTCGTATGTGCGTGAAAATGACAAAGTTGCAATCATGAACTTTTTTTTTCTTTTCTTTTTTTGCCATGCGAAGGTGGGGGAACTCCGTTCCCGACCGTTCCTGCCCACTTTAACCCCTGTTTACACTACAAATATCAAAATATCTTACCCAGAAAAAGCAGGAGAAGGAGAGCACAGCCCATTTTCAGCACGTAGACCTGCTAAAACATTACAATATGTTCCACATTGTCCAGTTTAGACTAACAACATTTACCAAAAAGAGAAAAGTTGTGAGGATACCTAAAGTCTGCTGATGTCTGCAGCTTGTCCTCAGTCTTCTGATGAGTGGTATAGATTTACACTGCCTCTATACAGCAGTATTTCCCTATTCAAAGTGGCAATTTAAGAGCATTCACATCAGCTTAAACAAAGTGCAGGACAGAAAAAGTCATTTTTTGGGCAATTTACATTCTTAATTTACATCATAACATCATTACACAGTGACGACAACTCACAAGTGCCTACCCCGTATTCAAAAGTGATTTACTCTCATGCATTTCAGAATAATGCAAGTGAATATAAAACAAAGTAGTATATATTTCAATAGAAGAGTCCTCAAAAGGCTCCAAAGCACTGACAATATACATGACTGAAACACATATGTCCAGCTACAGACAATCCCCAATGGGGGTAATAATAACGGTGGTACCAGCAGCATCTCGTGTTCATACTATTTCACATTACATTATGAATTACTGAGTTATCCAGACACAAAACACTGTCATTCCCAGGGACACACATAGCCAGAGTGTGCAGGTGCCTGTTTAAGTACAGTACAAGTAATTAGAGAATAACAAGTTCATTTTCCCTTTTCCATACATTGTCATTTATGAAGTACAATTATGTTATTGCAAATTTTACGATTAGAAGCACTGATAATGAAAAGCTTTTACATTTTACAATCAATCAATCAATCAATCTTTATTTATATAGCGCTTTTCATACATTTCATGTAACACAAAGTTCTTTACAGATTTAAAACATTCTCTCACACCCACCTCCTCCCACAAATACAAACACATTGTCGCACTCACACTCTCCCCACCCACCTTCCCAGAGACACACCACACAAGCACACCACACGCACTCAAGGTAAAACAATGGACGGAATGGACATATGGCTGAGGTAAGGCAAGATGAAAGTCTGATGAGACTTACAAGACGTAGAACGATAATAGAAATGTCTGTGGTTACTAATAATATTTTTTTTCTTTCCCATTGACATAATACCATATCCAATCATTACTTATAAACACCAGTCACCATTCTATTTATTTACGTGTTACATTTTG
Organism: Neogobius melanostomus; assembly: GCA_007210695.1. Taxonomy (NCBI): domain Eukaryota; kingdom Metazoa; phylum Chordata; class Actinopteri; order Gobiiformes; family Gobiidae; genus Neogobius; species Neogobius melanostomus. Next base: position 55,980 of record VHKM01001140.1, on the reverse strand, counting down.
TGTTACAAGCCAACTGCTTTTTGTTGGAACAGATCAAAGGTTCACAGGATAAAGAGAATGTTGTAGGCGATGTGTTTTTAGATCTGAAGAAGGCCTTCGACACAGTGGACCATTGCATCTTATTGCAGAAATTACAGCAATTTCAATTTTCAGCTACAGCTCTGTCATGGTTTAAGTCCTACCTGGAGGGTAGAGAACAATGTGTGAAAGTAGGAAGCGTTAAATCCACCTTGGGTCCAAATGACTTAGGAGTGCCTCAAGGGTCAGTCCTAGGACCGTTGCTGTTTTCAATGTATTTAATTATCTCCCAGATTGCTGTCAGGGTGTAAACTGCCAGCTTTATGCTGATGACACAGTTATTCATGTGTCAGCAAAAACGTCTGCACTGGCTGGGCACCAGTTAACACAGGCTTTACATAACGTCTCAAGATGGCTTCAACTGTCCCATTTAACTTTAAATGTAAAGAAAACATTCTCAATATGTTTCTCTATCAGCCGGAGGTCCCCTGACAGCACCTTTGAGGTTCAATTAGAACATGAACCCATTCAGGAGATTCATGAAACAAAATACTTCGGCATTATCTTAGATAAACACCTGAAGTTCCAAAGTCAAGTAAATAACGTCTGCAAGAAAGTCAAATCAAATCTGAACTGTTTTCGTTTTATTAGAAGAGAGTTATCTCACCACGCGGCTTTATTGTATATGCATGCAATGGTTTTATCACATCTGTCATACTGCATTACAGCATGGTCACAAACATCGGCGTCCACTCTAAAACCAGTCACTTCTCTGTATAAACAGGCAATTAAGATATTCGACAAGAAACCTCTGAGATGGCATCATTGTGATATCATACAAAAGCACAAGCTTTTTACTTTTGAAAACTTTGTAAATTTTAGTATAATGAAATTGACTTTTAAATGTCTGAACAACTGTGTGTCACCACTGTTCTCATGGTGAAGTGTTAGGGCTCTCTCAGACCTTCCACCAGAGCCTCAGTTAGCGGGGATTGTGTGCTCCCAAAGTTTAGAAAATCTTTTGGACAGTCGAGCTTCTCCTTCAGAGGGGCTACACTGTGGAACTCTCTCCCCACTGCACTGAAACTGCAGAATAATATCAACATCTTTACCAGAGAGCTCAAAGAGTGGCTCAAATCGGGCCAAACTTGTTCCCATGTGTAAAATGTGCCTTATCTTGTTTAATAATGTGTTTTATCTTTGTAACCTAAAAGCCCCTATGGACAGGTGTTGAAAATTAGCACATGTGCTATAACACTTTAAACAATGCATCTGGTTAGTCCAATGTTAATTGCTATGTCCATATTAAATAAATAAATAAATAAAATAAATGTGTCATAATTTATATAATCAACTCTACGCATTATTATTATTTACTATTATCATCACCACAATTATAACAATGATAATAATAGCTGCTGTTGTCGTCGTCTTTGCAATATTATCCACAGCCTTATTATTATTGTATTTTATGTATCTGTACATACAGTGGGAGGAAAAGTGAGTACAACGTGTGGAATTTCTTACATTTCTGCCAAAATTGGACACTAAATGTGGTCTGATCTTTATTAAAATCACAGGAATGATTAAACAGTGTCGCTTAAACAAATACCACCCAAACATTTACATTTGATCATATTTGTATTGGCCATTACATGTAAACATTCACAGGACAGCGTGGAATAAGTAAGTACACCACCGGAATCTCACTGAACTACAGCAGTTTTGTAAAGAGGAATGGTCCAAGATTCATCCTGATCATTGTGAGCGTCTAATCTGCAACTACAGAAAAGCAGTTATTGCTGCAAAAGAAGAATCAGCAGCTATTTAATACAAGGAGTTCACTTAGTTATTACACGCTGTTGTGAATGTCTGCAAAATATCTAGTTAAACTTGTGAATTCATTTTTCCATTGATGATATCACGTTGTCCAGGCCCTGAGGCGACAAAACAGCCCCACACCATGATTGTGATGAACGCATGTAAACACACTCACTTTCCTTTGTTTCAGACAATGGATCAGAAGTCTCCTGCACGTACGTCTCCAGCGCTAAGTCATGGTCTGATGCTGTCGCGTACTGTCGGGCAAACCACACAGACCTGGCGATGATCGAGGACGAAGCTTCAAACATCAAAGTCTTTAACACAAGACCCGCCGGGAAAAACATTTGGATTGGACTGAGCAGGAAGCCCTGGCACTGGGTCGATGGGTCCCCACTCACCTTTAACAGCTGGCAGGGAGGACAACCAGCCAACTCTGGCACCCAGTACTGTGTGGCAGAGGACAACGATCACAAGTGGAAGGCAGCTGGATGTAACAATGCAAACCCCTTCATCTGCCACAAAGGTAAATGACGTTCATGATCTAATTTTGAGACACTCCTGTCAACGGATTCCAATTGTATTTATTTTATTGGTTTATTTGGTCGGGAGAGTGCATGTTAAAGAATATACATGGGTCTCTTGCATGTAAACAAGCCACACCAGATTGTAGCCTTGGGCTAATTTGCGTCTGTTGTCCCTCATGCGCACTCTCAAACACATTCACATTCATCCTGGCCTATTGTACATGTTTTTAGTGGTAGGGGAAACTGTTGTACCCGGAAGAAAAAACACAGACACGGGGAGAACATGCAAACTCCACACAGAAAGGCCCCGTCCAGGTGGGAATTGAACCCTGGGACCTTCTAGCTGTGAAGCACGAGCGCTAACCACTGTACTACTGTGTACCGAGTAGTGACATAGGATGAGTTCCAAACTTTACAATAAAACTTGGACTTGCTCATGGCCCTTATGTACAGTATGGTTGCACAGTGACAGTTATTCAGGGCTCCAGGCACAAGTCCTGCTTATGTTTTGGTGGCATTAGTGGTCTAACCTGTCCAGTGCAGTAATAGTTTGACTAATCAGCTACAAAAGAATTTCAGGTCAAATTCAGGTCAGGTCAGGTCAGGTCAGGTCAGAGTAAAGTCTCCTTTAATACATTTGCTGTTTTATGCAGTTTTTTTCAAGTTAACTTTGGGGTCAACAAAGTCAATGTGAACTTTTACAGCGGCACAAACCTGGCTGATCCTGATGTCCAGACCTAGATCCTGCAGCAGGTAAAGTCCTGCCCTTCAAAATAAAAGTATTTGTCAGTGGCAGAATGATTAAGATTCCTGTCTTATTTTGTAGCTGGAGGCAGAGCTCAGAGTTCGCGGGTTCGTCTCCAAACTGAGCTTCAGAATCAAACCCCAGACGCTGAAATAAGGAATCAGGAAACAGGCTTCTCATCGAGGGAGACTTTTACTTTGTATTGGCAAAATAATTAGTTTTAAATTGACAACTTTGGTCCTAAGTCTGTTTCCATCAGGTAGAGCCATAACCTGTGGTATGTAATGAGAGTGAATTGTTATATTAGTGTATGATTAGTCAAATTATGCAAATGATTTGCAAATATTCAACAAAACATCTTACAAACAATATTTTCTCTTGAAATGAAAATATTGATGCTAACACGTCACATTATCGTGTGGTTTTCATTGTATTAATGTTGTATTGATGTTTCACATTAACGTGTGTTCTTATTTTTTTCATGTGTAATTTACTGTAAATTAGTGCTGTCTATTCACTACTTTAAGTAAATGTTTATGTATTCAAAACAATACACTGGCCAATGATACTCAAGTTTATCTTTACGTATATGCACACATTTGTTTGTGGTGTCAGGTGAGGACAAGTAATAATAAATAATAATGCATTACACTTGTATTGCGCTTTACAGGCCTGTATTACCAAGTTTCTCAAAGCGCTACACTGTCGTCATTATTCATTTACTCGATACTTGGTGGTGGTAAGCTACTGTTGTAGCCACAGCTGCCCTCGGGCTGACTGACGGAAGCGAGGCAACCAGTCTGCGCCATCGGCCCCTCCGACCACCACCAACCACTCCCTCACTCCCTACATTCACTAGGCTTCCTGGTCTCCCATCCAAGTACTAACCAGGCCTTCCCTGCTTAGCTTCCAAGATCTGACGGGATTGGGCAGAGCAAAGGCGGTATGATGAAGTGAGCGAGTGTCAAACGAGCAGATTTGCATCACCATTGTATATCCCAGCTTTACATGGGATTAAGGAGAGAATGTCAAAGCCTGTGTCACGCATGAGCTCAAATTAAAATGAGTTGTATTTAGCATTTTAAAGTCTTTACATTTTAGAGTTAAGCTGTTGTAATGTAATATGCAAACAGCTGGCTTTTGGCGTTTTTCTTTAACACGTATTGCGATTTTCAAAGACGTGAGCCACTTCAAGATTCGCATGTGAGATGCACTTTTCTGTATTTCATTGGTTTTGACACATTAAAAATCTGTTTGGAAAAAAGGAGCATGAGGTACATGATGAAAAGTATCTACGTTAAGGAAATACTGGTTGAAATACTGTCTTTGGGGCAACAAATTAGATTAGAGCAATTAGACTACTCAAATGACTTCTTTTAAGTAAGTAACATAATGCATTATTTTGACTCATTTTAGAGGCTTATCATTTAAAACAGTGTTCCTCAAACTCTGGTAAGCTGTGTGTCCCTGGTAGGGTTGCAAAATTCCAGTAATTTTCCATGGGAATTTATGGGAATTCACGGGAATATACAGTGCCTTGCGAAAGTACTAATACACCTTGAACTTTTCCTGTCTATTCACTACTTTAAGTAAATGTTTATGTATTCAAAACAATACACTGGCCAATGTTACTCAAATGTATTTTTACGTATATGCACACATTTGTTTGTGGTGTCAGGTGAGGACAAGTGTGCGATTGTCAAACGAGCAGATTTGCATCACCATTGTATATCCCAGCTTTACATGGGATTAAGGAGAGAATGTCAAAGCCTGTGTCACGCACGATCTCAAATTAAAATGAGTTGTATTTAGCATTTTAAAGTCTTTACATTTTAGAGTTAAGCTGTTGTAATGTAATATGCAAACAGCTGGCTTTTGGCATTTTTCTTTAACACGTATTGCAATTTTCAAAGACGTGAGCCACTTCAAGATTCCCATGTGAGATGGACTTTTCTGTATTTTCACTGGTTTTGACAAAGGACAGGAGACATTTTTTATTAGGCCCGACCCGGACGCAGTCCCCGGCAAGGGACTATTGTTTTTGTGTGGTTTCTTATTATTATTTGTGTTCTCCGTAAAGGAACATACTTTTGACCCGCTCAACGTCGCCGAAAACTCACTAAATTTGGCAGAGCCATTGGGGTGCTGTAAAAATGTATGGAAATTGACGGATTGGCCACACCCAAAACAAAATGGCTCCACAGCGCCCCCTCAAAGTTCACCCCCATTCAAATGAAAACGCGCGTTTTTGGCCGTACTGTAGGCCCAAACCCTTGGGTACAGTGAAAGGGGACATCAGGACAAACCAAAAATGCAATTGGAGCGCCACGCCCGGACGCACAGGGAGTTGGCCATTTTGACTTTCAATTGGAAAACCGGCTGGACTCAACTTATGTTTTAACAAACTAGTCCCTGGTTTTTCATCCACATAAAATCATACTTGGCACAGTACATCTAGACATCTTGAACTTCAAGAATCAGTAACGGTTTATAAAACATTTCAACAGTCTCCTCATAACGCAGCGGCGAAGAATGCGTACATTTCGTGTATTTTCGAAGACAGCTTACGCTCACAGGCATTGGCCAACAGAGCTCATATTCAAGTCACTAATGCACCACCTGAAACTGAAGAGAACGCAGCCATTAACATATAGGCTGCTCCCAGGCCTAACTCATCTACACATGTTGGTCACTGCATACACGACAGTGACCAATGACCCTGACAGTCACATGCGGCTCAGTCAGAGCTTTCCGAAGATGTATAATATGTGGGGGTCAAGTTAACCACTCCACGTATTATGCCTCAGCAAAATGGCATAACAACGCCACCTGCTGGCTTAAGAAATACACATGTGAGGGGTTTCACAACATTACTATAAAATCGGCTGTGTCTTTCGCTTATCCTGTGTAGCTCAGCTGGCAGAGTGCTAGGTTGACATCCATAAGATTGCAGGATTGATTCCCACCATGACCATTTAAAAAACAAACTTTTTGGTGTCAGCACCTAGTAGGAAGAACATGCTGTATTTTATCCTGATGCAAATATTCTACAGAGGTTTAACAGCTATGCAGTATGTTGAAGTTGCATTGTTATGCTTGAAATGTGATATGTAATGTAAGACAGTATATTTTTAATATCATTGTCATAATTCTTGGCCTTTAAATTCTTGGATGTTTTAGTGTTTGACATTGATTATTATAGGTAGTATGTTTGTCTAAGTGTAGTCTGATGAACTTATACATTGTTTAATAACATTAATCTAAAATCTGCTGAGTTTCACTTATCCTGTGTAGCTCAGCTGGCAGAGTGCTAGGTTGACATCCATAAGATTGCGGGATTGATTCCCACCATGACCATTTTTCTTAAATTTTTTTTGGTGTCAGCACCTAGTAGGAAGAACATGCTGTATTTTAACCTGATGCAAATATTATACAAAGGTTTAACAGCTATGCACTATTTTGAAGTTGCATTGTTATGCTTGAAATGTGATATGTAATGTAAGACAGTATATTTTTAATATCATTGTCATTTGTCATTTGTTCTTTTGTATCACCCGAGAACCGATATTTGGATATGGCCAAAGCATACACTGGAGATAGAAGTCGTCTCAAGAAAAGGCTTTTATTGCCGTTGTTCCTAGTTACAAAGCAGTATAACCAGCTGGTGACTTCAGAGGAAAAGAAGAAGTGAAGTCCAGACCTCCGTTGACAGTTGCCTTTTATCCTAGTCTTGCACTTCTCTCCGCATAGAGGGTGACTGCCTATCAGTTAATCAGTTGTTTGTGTCTTTGTGTTTGTATATTATCTGTACTGCACGTCATGTTCAGAGTTTTTATGGTGTCGACCGTTGTCTATCAGCTAGTCTCAGTGACATGGCCTTCTTGTTCTGTAGCGTGTAATCAGAGCATGCGTCAGGAGCCTGTTCGGATTGCGTTACAATCCTTACAATTCTTGGCCTTTAAATGCTTGGATGTTTTTAGTGTTTGATGCTGATTATTATTGGTAGTATGTTTGTCTAAGTGTAGTCTGATGAACTTATACATTGTTTCATAACATTAATCTAAAATCCGCTTTCTTTCTCTCATCCTGTGTAGCTCAGCTGGCAGAGTGCTAGGTTGACATCCGTAAGATTGCAGGATCAATTCCCACCATGACCATTTTACTTAAATTTTTTTTGGTGTCAGCACCTAGTAGGAAGAACATGCTGTATTTTATCCTGATGCAAATATTATACAGAGGTTTAACAGCTATGCAGTATGCATAGCATTGTTATGCTTGAAATGTTATATGTAATGTAAGACAGTATATTTTTAATATCATTGTCATAATTCTTGGCCTTTCAATGCTTGGATGTTTTTAGTGTTTGACATTGATTATTATTGGTAGTATGCTTGTCTAAGTGTAGTCTGATGAACTTATCAATTGTTTCATAACATTAATATAACATCCGCTGTTTGTTTCATTCAGTCGGTTTGGCTCAGTTGACAGAGTGCTAGGTTCACATCCATAAGATTGCAGGATTGATTTGAGCCATGATCCTTTTCTTTTTTCTTTTTTTTTGGTAATACACTTTTTAACTTTTTTATTTGTAATTATTTGACAGGTGTTGCTCGTACCAGGGTAGGGGCCTTTTACATGGTCCAACTGCGCCAGGGGCGAGGGCCTCTATCGCCGCTTGCGGCTTTGATTTATATTGTTTCGTATTTTTTTCTTTGCAACCATTAATACAAAAATATACACAGAAACAAATATACAGCCTGCACTGTTTGAAAATCCATCCATCCATCCATCCATTTCTTCCACTTGTCCGTTGCCGGGTCGTGGGGGCAGCCGCCGGAGCTGCCCAAATCACATTGCACCAGCCCCCCATGGCTCCTTCTGCAGGTGGTGGGTCCACGGAAGGACGGCCTCACGGTTCAAACCGGGCCTGTTGGTCTCTCCTAGGGGGCTACCAGTGTAGGCAGACACTGGAGGCAATGTGGTTTGAAAATGATCATAATAAACACAAATGACGCCATCTTTAGGACTTCTCACTGATCAAAAACAAGACTTGTTTCATTCTTAATTTAAATGGAAACATCATTTTACAATCAGTGTGAAACCCATGTCTAGCTTTACAGAGGTTCTGAACCAAATCCTGGTCATCGCCTCGTAACAAATGACAATCAAGTGAAGAAAGTAAATCAGCCTAAAGACATATGAGGTCATCTTCACTTTTCTACTGATCAGTAAAAAAATATATCAAGAAGACAGTTTATCTGTGGTAAACATCTGCAATATGACCCATTTTCAGTTCCAGGAGGCTAAGCGTTCAGCCTTGGTCTCCCTCTAGTGGATGTGGGTCCGGTATTTTTGCTTACAGGTGTGGCTCTTCAGGATAAGAGTGGAGTGAAGAAATTCAGAAGTGTGTGCCCAGTTTGTGACAGCACCTCTTTAGGGAGAAAACTACACCAACTCAGCATGAGGTACATGATGAAAAGTATCTACGTTAAGAAAATACTGGTTGAAATACTGTGTTTGGGGCAACAAATTAGATTAGAGCAATTAGACTACTCAAATTATTTCTTTTAAGTAAGTAACATAATGCATTATTATGACTCATTTTAGAGGCTTATCATTTAAAACAGTGTTCCTCAAACTCTGGTAAGCTGTGTGTCCCTGGTAGGGTTGCAAAATTCCAGTAATTTTCCATGGGAATTTATGGGAATTCACGGGAATATACAGTGCCTTGCGAAAGTACTAATACACCTTGAACTTTTGCACATTTTGTTATGTTTACAACCATAAACGTAAAGATTTTATTTTGAATTTTTTACTGAAAGTTCACACACAAGTAACAGACAACTGTGAAGTGAAAGCAAAATGATACATGATTCTGTTATTTTACAAAAAATAGAAAAGTGAAAAGTGGGGCCTGCTTAAGTATTCATACAGCATTTTCGGAGTGCATTAAATTGCCTTTATAACATTCTAATGTTTATGTTTATTTGGTAGGGACAGTGCAAGTTAATGAACAAGCCACACCGGATTGTAGCCTTGGGCTAATTTCCATCCGTCGTCCCCCATGCGCACTCTCAAACACACTCTCATTCATCCTGGCCTATTGTACATGTTTTTAGTGGTAGGGGAAACCGGAGTACCCGGAGGAAACCTACACAGACACGGGGAAAACATGCAAACTCCACACAGAAAGGCCCCAGCCTTGGTGGGAATCCAACCGGGACCTTCTAGCTGTGAAGCACGAGCGCTAACCTCTGTACTACCGTGCCGCCCAATGACTGCAGAATGTTCACACCTTGCCCTAACCATTAAATAGAGGCCACCTGTGTGTAATCTACTCTCAGTATAATTCCAGCTGTTCTGTGAGGGCCTCAGAGCTATGGTCAGAGTGTATTGGTCACTAAACAACATCATGAAGGCCAAGGAGCACACCAGAGAGGTCAGGGATAAAGATGTGGAGAAGTTTAAAGCAGCGTTAAGTTATACAAAGATTTCCCAAGATTTGAACATCTCACGGAGCACTGTTCAATCCATCATTCGGAAATGGAAAGAGTATAGCACCACTGTGAACTTACCAAGACACGGCCGTCCACCTAAACTAACAGACCGAACAAGGAGAGCACTGGTCAGAAATGTAATCAAGTGCCCCAAGATAACTCTGGAGGAGCTGTGACGTACTGCCGCTGAGCTGGGGGAATCTGTACATGGGACAACTAGAGTCGTACTCTACACAAATCTGGCCTTCATGGACGAGTGGCAAGAACAAAGCCATTATTGAAAGGAGGCCATAAGAAATCCTGTTTGAAGTTTGCTAGAAGTCATATGGAGGACACAGCTACCATGTGGAAGAAGGTGCTTTGGTCAGATGAGACAAAAACTGAACTTTTTGGCCCAAATGCAAAACGTTGGAGCAAACATAACACTGCTCATCGTCCTGAGTGCACCATCCCCAGTGTCAAATATGGTGGGGGGAGCATCATGCTATGGGGCTGCTTTTCCTCAGCAGGGACTGGGAAGATTGTAACAATAGTTGGGAAGATGGATGGAGCCAATTACAGAGACATTTTGGAGGAAAACCTGCTGGAGTCAGCAAGAGAATTGAGGCTGGGGCGGAGATTCACCTTCCAGCAGGACAATGACCCTAAACACAAAGCTAAATCTACAATGGAATGGTTTAAAAGCAAACATATTAATGTGTTAGAATGGCCCAGTCAAAGTCCTGACCTAAATCCTATTGAAAATCTGTGGAAAGACCTGAAAACTACTGTTCACAAACGCTCTCCTTCTAATTTGACAGAGCTTGAGTTGTTTTGTAAAGAGGAATGGGCTAAAATGTCAGTCTCTAGATGTGCAAACCTTGTAGTCATACCCCAGAAGACTTGCTGCTGTTATTGCAGCAAAAGGGGGTTCCACAAAGTATTAAGTCATGCTGTATGAATTGAATACTTATGCACACCCCAACTTTTCCCTTTTCTATTTTATGAAAAATAACAGAATCATGTATCATTTGCTTTCACTTCACAGTTGTCTGTTACTTGTGTGTGAACTTTCAGTAAAAAATTCAAAATAAAATCTTTATGTTTAGGGTTGTAAACATGACAAAATGTGCAAACGATCAAGGTGTATTAGTACTTTCGCAAGGCACTGTAATTGTTTATTTGAGCATTTTGACTCCCAACATTTCCAAGCTAATGTTCCCTTGAAAGTTTCTGGAAAATTTTCAGGAAATTCCAGTGTCTGCGTACACTGGTGTATGAATGAGAGTGTGAATGGGTGAGTGGATCCTTGCTGTAAAGCGCTTTGAGTGCCTAATGTAGGTGGAAAAGCACAATATAAGTTGTGACCATTTACCATTTACCAATTTATCAGGAATCCACCCCTTTGCCTGGTAGTAGCCATTTCCATTACAGAAAATGTCCTTTATGCATTTATTTTGTTTAAATAAGTATAAATATGGTTCTATAATCTATTTCTTTGCGCTGCAAACTGGTATTTATTCTGTTCCTGAGTTGAGTTGATATGTACTCATTGTACGCAAGATACATTTCTCTGCCGCCCGGGATGCCACGTTCTCCTGTTCCTCTCCCTCCGCCCCATAGCTGAGCCTGTCTTCTCTGGTCCGTTCCCTTTGCTGCTGCTGCCGTAGCGTTAGCGCCGTTAGCTTGAAGTGCTGGGTTTGGGCGGGACAACGGGCACCGCGTTGACGCACAACAGTTCTTTTGGAGGAGGAACCTCCACTTCTGAATTAAATTTCCGAATTTTCATTGCAATGTAACATGGCCCCCCGGGGGCGAAGAAGGACCACAGGAGGCTCATTTGAAAGCTTGAAATCTGTAGTTTCCAACACAAAAGACCGCAAGTCTATCAATTTCTGTTCCAAAGTTATGTCCGAAAATCGGTGATGTTCTAGATGGCGGGAGTATGGGGTTCAAAAATTCAATTCGGCGCCCCTCCAGCAGATGGCGCCCTAGGCAGCCGCCTGGGTCGCCTATGCCTATGGCCGGCCCTGAACGTTAGACTATTTCATTTTGCATTCTTTATTTCTATGGAAACATCATTTACAATCAGTGTGAAACCCATCTCTAGCTTAACAGAGTTTCTGAATCAAATCCTGAAGGTATTCAGACTGGATAAAGGCCTAGACAGACTAAGCACACACCTTAGTAAGTCATCTATAGATTTACACAATAGATCACACAATAGATTTTATTAGTGTTGAACACTGGTTCGAAACTGGTACATGTTCCACTGGTGGTATAATTACAAATCTTATTGCAATATGTGTTAAAAAAAACAAAAACAAAAGTCTTCAACAGCAGCTTCCCTCTAGACTTGTTGTGATTTTAAATGGCTAAATACAACTTTTTAATTAATTTTGTGGAGGTCAAGGCAAACAATGGCTTTGACTTTCTTCCTATAATCCCTTTAACTAAATGGGTATAAAGATGTTAAGTTAATGCAAATCTGCTCATTTGGAGCAATTTTCTGCAATGATCACAAACCTGACCCTGCGTGATGTAAAGTAAATGGACACTTAAAAATCTTTGACCAGTGGATAGTTTTGAATCTATTAAACTTTTACATTAAAAGTAGCACAAACTGAACTTCACACTAAATTGTATAACATTAAAAAATGTAACTATAAAAACACAGACATCAAGATGATGTATGTTTAGTATCATATGTTCATTTGCACATAATTACGCTAAAATAGATCCTGTCTGGTCATAATCTCATGAACACGGCTTCATCTCGTCTTAATCTGATTTAGTTTAAGTTTAAATAAAAGTGATTTTATGGTTAACAGTAGGTGTTGAAAAATTAATTCCAATTTCGAAAAAAACAACAAAAAACACACCAATAACATAAACATTTGAATTTGTTATGTGTCTAATAAGTATTTGAATAAAAGTAGAGCATAAATAGATTTACAAGCCGGAGTCTGAGAGTTTAAACAATGAGTTTTAGGTGATGCCATTTTGTCCTGGGACTGACGCTCTGCACCGTTTCTTGAATCATGGAAAACTCTGGAAAACCGTGGATAGTTTTTTCAACATTAATAATTCACTCGCACTGTATACCAATAGTTATGGCTTTACCTGCAGGAACTAAGAAACAAAACTTGTCTATTTAATAAACTAATCATTGCAGCACGATATACAAAAGTAAAAGTCTCCCTCGATGAGAAGCCTGTTTGATGATGATTTGATGATTCCTTATTTCAGCGTCCAGGGTTTGATGCTAAACCCAGTGGCGGCTGGTGATGGAAAAAGTAGGGGGGCTGAGGTACCATGTGTTTTAAAACATTTTTGCTGCTGTTTGCTTTTGAGCCATTACTTTGGTGTTAATGTAATAAATAAATAGCATCTAATGTAATATTTAGAATGTTCTTGTATATTTCAAATACTGTTCTTTCAAAGACAGAAAGATGTGCCAATTTGAGATCCATTGGAAACCAAGTCATACAAGATGAATTTGTAATTGCTGTTATTTGCATGAATTACAGTGAGTGCAGAGAGTCAATATTCAATAAACAAAGAATTAAATATTTGCTATTACATAGAGTGACCACTAGAGGGAGAAGACTGTACATTAATTGGAACGGTGAGAAACTCAAAAAATGCTATACATTGTCTCCAGTGTTCACATGAGTCAATCATGAATCTCATCTTACAGCAAACCACCTCTAAGGCAGACAAAATAATACAAAATCAACTACTGAAAACTGAATGCCTCAACCCACCCTGAACTGTACAAAAATAACCCCAACTTTTGTGGGGTGTCCTGGATGAAGAGGAGCAGAGGAGATGCTGTTGTGTCTCTGGAGGAGCAGGGGAGCTGCTGCTGCTGTGCTTGGAGGAGTAGAGGAGATGCTGCTGGAAGAGTAGAGGAGATGCTGCTGTGCTTGGAGCAGGGAAGATGCTGCTGTGCTTGGGGGAGCAGAGGAGATGCTGTGTTTCTGGAGGAGTAGAGGAGATGCTGCTGTGATTGGAGGAGTAGAGGAGATGCTGTGTTCTGGAGGAGTAGAGGAGATGCTGCTGTGCTTGGAGGAGCAGAGGAGATGCTGCTGTACTTGGAGGAGTAGAGGAGATGCTGCTGGAGGAGTAGAGGAGATGCTGCTGTGCTTGGAGGAGTAGAGGAGATGCTGCTGGAGGAGTAGAGGAGATGCTGCTGTGCTTGGAGGAGTAGAGGAGATGCTGCTGTGCTTGGAGGAGTAGAGGAGATGCTGCTGGAGGAGCAGAGGAAATGCTGCTGTGCTTGGAGGAGTAGAGGAGATGCTTTGTGCCTGATGGAGAGAAGCAGCTGAGATGATTATGTCACTTGTAAAGAAATTTGGCTCTCCTTTCTTTCTGGGTTGCAAACCTATCAATAACTTTGCTGTTGAAGTTGGGCATGTCTTTCACAATCTTTTTCTCCATAGAAAGCATGGCAAGGGCATTCACTCTTTCTTGAGACATTGTGTTCCTTAGGAACGTTTTGATTCTTTTTAGAGTGGAGATCAAGTATCAGATCAAGGACTGTGACGTCGCCCGGTATGGCGCAGCCGGGGCCCCACCCTGGAGCCAGGCCTGGGGTTGGGGCTCGAATGCGAGCGTCTGGTGGTCGGGCCTCTGCCCACGGGGCCCGGCCGGGCACAGCCCGAAGGGACGACGTGGGCCCGCCCTCCTGTGGACTCACCACCCGCAGAGGGATCCGTAGGGGTCGGGTGCAGAGAGGACTAGGTGGCAGCCAAAGGCGGGTGCCTCGACGACCTGGTCCGCGTGCGCAGCTTCTGGCGTTCGGGACATGGAACGTCACTTCGCTGGGGGGGAAGGAGCCTGAGCTTGTGCGGGAGGTTGAGAGATACCGGCTAGATATAGTCGGGCTCACCTCCACGCATAGCCTGGGTTCCGGATCCCAACTCCTGGAGAGAGGCTGGACTCTCCATTTTTCTGGAGTTGCCCGCGGGGAGAGACGGCGGGCTGGGGTGGTGGCGCCCGGAAGTAAGGGATGCCGTCAAGCTGAAGAAGGAGTCCTACCTGGCCTTGTTGGCTTGTGGGACTCCGGAGGCAGCTGAGAGGTACCGGCAGGCCAAGCGTGCTGCAGCTCGGGCAGTCACAGAGGCAAAAACTCGGGTCTGGGAGGAGTTCGGAGAAGCCATGGAGGAGGACTATCGGTCGGCCTCGAAGAGATTCTGGCAAACAATCGGCGCCTCAGGAGGGGGAATCAGTGCTTCACCAACACTGTTTACAGTGCGGGCGGGGAGCTGTTGACCTCGACTGGGGATGTGGTCGGGCGGTGGAAGGAGTACTTCGAGGATCTCCTCAATCCCACTGTCACGTCTTCCGATGAGGAGGCAGAGGCTGGGGACTCAGAGTGGGGTTCGTCCATCACCCAGGCTGAAGTCACTGAGGTGGTTAGAAAGCTTCTCGGTGGCAAGGCCCCGGGGGTGGATGAGATTCGTCCCGAGTACCTTAAGTCTCTGGATGTTGTAGGGCTGTCTTGGTTGACACGTCTCTGCAACATCGCGTGGCGGTTGGGACAGTGCCTCTGGATTGGCAGACCGGGGTGGTGGTCCCTCTCTTAAGAAGGGGGATCGGAGGGTGTGCTCCAATTACAGAGGGATCACACTTCTCAGCCTCCCCGGTAAGGTCTACTCCAGGGTGCTGGAGAGGAGGATCCGGCTGATAGTCGAACCTCGGATTCAGGAGGAACAATGCGGTTTTCGTCCCGGTCGTGGCACACTGGACCAGCTCTATACCCTACATCGGGTGCTCGAGGGTTCGTGGGAGTTCGCCCAACCAGTCCACATGTGCTTTGTGGATTTGGAGAAAGCGTTCGACCGTGTCCCTCGTGGTGCCCTGTGGGGGTGCTCCGGGAGTATGGGGTCCGGGGCCCTCTGCTAAGGGCTGTCCGTTCCCTGTATGACCGCAGCAGGAGCTTGGTTCGCATTGCCGGCAGTAAGTCAGACTTGTTTCCGGTGCATGTTGGTCTCCGCCAGGGCTGCCCTATGTCACCGGTTCTGTTCATTACCTTTATGGACAGAATTTCTAGGCGCAGCCAGGGGCCGGAGGGTGTCCGGTTTGGGAACCTTAGGATCTCATCTCTGCTGTTTGCAGATGATGTTGTTCTGTTGGCTTCATCAAATCAGGACCTCCAGCGCGGTTTGCAGCCGAGTGTGAAGCGGCCAGGATGAGGATCAGCACCTCCAAATCTGAGGCCATGGTTCTCCACCGGAAAAAGGTGGCTTCCCCGCTTCAGGTCGGTGGGAGTCCTTACCTCAAGTGGAGGAGTTTAAGTATCTCGGGGTCTTGTTCACGAGTGAGGGACGGATGGAGCGTGAGATCGACAGACGGATCGGTGCAGCGTCAGCAGTGATGCGGTCGCTGTATCGGACTGTTGTGGTGAAGAGAGAGCTGAGTCAGGGGGCAAAGCTCTCGATTTACCGATCGATCTACGTTCCCACCCTCACCTATGGTCATGAGATCTGGGTAATGACCGAAAGGACAAGATCGCGAATACAAGCGGCCGAAATGAGTTTCCTTCGCAGGGTGGCTGGGCGCACCCTCAGAGATCGGGTGAGGAGCTCAGTTACCCGGGAGGAGCTCGGGGTAGAGTCGCTACTCCTTCACATCGAAAGGAGCCAGCTGAGGTGGCTAGGGCATCTGTTCCGGATGCCTCCTGGTCGCCTCCCTCGGGAGGTGTTCCAGGCATGTCCTATTGGGAGGAGGCCTCGTGGAAGGCCCAGGACACGCTGGTGGGACTATGTCTCCGAGCTGGCCTGGTGTCGCCTCGGGGTCCCCCCAGAACAGCTGGAGGAGGTGTGCGTGGATCGGGAAGTCTGGGCATCTCTGCTGAGACTGCTGCCTCCGCGACCCGGCCCCGGATAAAGCGGAAGAAAATGGATGGATGGATGGATAGAGTGGAGAAGCATCTTTCAGATTCTGCCGATGTCATTGGAGTAGTGATAAGAATTTTTAGTTTAACTGTTTCTGAAAATGTGCACTGAAGGTTGTTCTCCATAAAAAACTGATACAGAGGGACTGCACCACTACACTTTTCAAACTCCGGGTTTTCATAGACCAAGGATAGTTCTGTCTTCAGTCTAGCCTTGTTCAGCATCGGATAGGCCTCCACTGTGGCATTCAAAGCAGCACTTGGAAAGGTTGTAGAATGTTGTTAGAACAGCTCTCCATGCAGCAGTGTTGAACTCACAAGGTGCCCAGTAAACACAAAGCGTTCCTTTGTTTGAGCCCAGATGGTATCACACACCTGTAAAACATAGAAAATAAATAACATATTAATTGCTTTACAAAGAGCTTTATTAAATTATGTCACAATAATTTGAATATAGTAAATGTGGATATGCAAAAATCAGGTATGAAATACAGTTGTCTAAACCAAAACTAATCAAGGATCTACAAGAGGAATAAATCATTAGTGAATTGAGATGTCGGGGCGACAGTGGCGCAGATGGTAGAGCGGGTCGTCTCATGATCGGAAGGTCGGGGGTTCAAATCCCGCCTCCTGAAGGTGCACATTGTCGTTGTGTCCTTGGGCAAGGCACTTCACCCACATTGCCTCCAGTGTCTGCCAACACTGGTAGCCCCCTAGGAGAGACCAACAGGCCCGGTTTGAACCGTGAGGCCGTCCTTCCGTGGACCCACCACCTGCAGAAGGAGCCATGGGGGTTGGTGCAATGTGATTTGGGCAGCTCCGGCGGCTGCCCCCACGACCCGGCAACGAACTAGTGGAAGAAAATGAATGAATGAATTGAGATGCTGAGGAAATCCAACTACTTTAGGGAAGAAAAACATTTAAAAATCAAGTTCATATGTATTTAAACTGTTTATTTTGATAATGATATTTTGTTTTACACTAAAAAATATGCTAAAAACAATAGCATTTTTTGTTTTTATTTCATCCTGAAATCATCTGGAGACACCCACCCAGGGTCTCGCGACCCCCCGAGGGGTCCCAACCCCCACTTTCGGAACCACTGGACTAGAGCACAAGAGGAGGCTTGTGAAAGTGAACTAAGCTGTACCTCAATAGCAATCCGATGTTATTCTGCGGGTCCCAGTGTCCTCTGTTGCTTGGCAGCTGGAATCTCCTCTTGCACAGTGAATATGGAAGACCTTGTTTAACATAAAACAATTGCTTAATACTGTACTACATTATTCTGCATTCATGTTATTCCTATGATTTTTAACATTTACCTGATGTTTATGATGCTGTCGGCAAAATTACAGATGGCAGCTTTGATGAAGATGGGGTCAATGTTTCGTTTCTGAAGCTGCTGAAAGAGCATGTCGACGTGTGGCATGATTTTGTGAAATAGTTGGAGAAAAAGCAAAATGTACTATCCTCACAAACCCTCCTGCTTCTCTCACAGTCACAGCATCAAAGTTCCCAGAGTCCTGAATGGTCTTAAAACACTTAAGAAGGTCATCCCTGTGCTCATATACAGTGTTCACTGAGCGACTGTGAAAGTTCCACCTTGTTGCACACGCTTTCGGAAGTCTGCTGCCAACCACATCATCAAGCACGCTGGTTCGTTTGGGGGCCTTGAAAAAAATGCACAAAATCCACCTAGCTCCGAAAAAAATGTGGAGACCTTGGGTATCTTTGAGGTGGCTTGCTGCATGACCAGATTGAGCTGATGTGCGTAACAATGTACGTAGTGTGCGTTTTCATAAATATCCATCACTTTACGCTGAACTCCTCCAGTGACACCTCGCATAACGCTCGCTCCGTCATAAGCTTGAGCTATTAATTTGGTCTTGTCTTTGGGTAGGATCAATGCACTCATCCTTTCCAAAAGTGCTTGAGCGATGTTTTCAGCATTAGCGTTTTCAATTGGTATAAACTCAAAAAAGCGCTCTTGAATGACGTTGTAGCGGTCGATGTAGCAAAGTACAAGTACAAGTTGGCACTGGACAGACACGTCAGATGTTTCATCGGCTTGAATAGCAATATAATCAGCCGCAGTCACCTCCTCGTGAATGTACTCCTGAACAACAGCCAGCATACAGTCCAGCAGCTCATTCTGAATCGTTTTGGACGTACCTCTGAACACAGTAGCTCCCTCCAAATGCTCCTTCAGAGCAGCGTCCAACGACGAGGCGAAGTTAACAAGGCCCCTGAAAATGCCAGGGTTGTCAGAGGCTTCAGTCTCGTCATGGCCACGCAAAGCCAATTCAAAAGCACCACAAAATTTTACACAGTCAATCAGTTTAGAAAGAATATAATGATTCTTGTTGACTTCCTCATTGTGCCTTCTTATAAAAAGCCGGTGGCCATCATCCAGCTGAGTAGCAATGTTAGCCTTCCCCAGCAACGCAAATTTCATGCAGTTGTCCATATGCATCTTTGTGTGTTCGTGTTTTTTAATTTTTCCGAAAAATGTTTAATATCCTGAACACCGTTTTCACACCAGGCTCGATCGGTTGCGGCAGTTTTAAACAGCAAACAAGGAAAGCAAAACAGCACGTTTGCTACTCCGCAGCCGGTTAGCCACGGCTTCCTAGTGTACCATGTCCGCGAAAAGCCTCTGGTATAAGACACTTCCTTGTCTTTCACCTGCTGTCAGATGTTAATTTGTGGCAGGTCCGGTCCCGTTTCTTTTATTTTAAGCTTTTCAGCCAGTGGTCTTCTTTCAAATGGATTTTGAAGAAGGAAGGGGGAGGTGAACTCTGCAGAGAAGCAGGTAGTGGACTTTCTCGTGTCCAACAACATACATGTGGACGTGAATATGATTGAGGCCTGTCATCCTCTCCCACGAGGGACAACATTCAGCCAGCTGTGATCCTGAGATTTGCCAATCGAAAACACATGATCGAAGCAAGGAAAAAAACTGAGGTACAAAAAAAATTCTGAATGATCACCTGACTAAAAAAAACGCGGACATTGCTAAAAAAGCCAGATTTTTGAGGAAACAAAATAAAATGCAGAACACCTGGGTTATGAATTGTAAAATATACATTAAACTTAATGGACCACCTGAAAAAGATAAAGTATTGGTTATAAGAGACATAGAAGAACTGAATAGGTATGAATGAATCCAGTAGTGGGTCAATGAGATAATAAGGAAAAAATTTGAAAAAAAATAAATAAATAGAAAAAAATATATATATATATATATATATAATACATACAAACAATATATGCGTATACTTATACAATGACATGCAATCATACTACATATACTGCTGATAGCAGTGATCTAGGATTACAGCAAAGGATCTTGGAAAGATCGGCCGAGGCCGATGCTTTTGCTTGACACGGCAGAGAGCAAAGAAACGCGTTTGTCGCTGTGGTTAAACGAGGCAGTTAAGCTTTGCCCGAGATGGCAGGGACCAGATAACGGCCAGGTTTTATCCCCACCCCGAGAACTCCCAGTTCTTGGACTTGAACTCTGGACCCAGGATCGAGTCGAGAGGCGAGCCACCCAACGGAACATTCTCAGGATCAACAGATATTCAGCGCATATAGCTACATTCAGCGATTTTCAGGGCGTATACTTGAACTCAGAACATATTGACAATTGAAGTTTTGCTAAGTTTTTGGACAATTAGAAGCCATTTTCTTTTGTTATTGCTTTGCAAGCCAAATTGTTCACTGGATCCTTTTGATAATTGTTTTATTTATTTATTTAAAGGGAACCTATGGTGTCATTTTTAAAGCGACAAAATGTGTTTGAAAATTGAAAAAAAGTGAATAATATAAACCTGAAAGCAAGATTAAACTTAAATTAAAGTAATTTAAAAATAGGTTTAAATTCAAAACACTCAAAAAAGTAAATAAATGACCGGTCATAAAACAAAACTTCTTGAAATACGTGAAACATACCTTTTTATTGAACTCAACTCAACGATTTAAAATAATATAAAGTGTAAAAGGTAACTAACAGAAGTGCCAGTATTAATGTTGTTGTTTGTCTCTCCTTTTATTGTCTATTATATGTTAAGTAAATTGCCAGCTTTTCCATTTAAAGTTATTGACTTTGGCTCTCATTTTGAATTTGAATTACACACCACTCCTTTCGAACTAGAACTGGTCCATACCCTACAGTCCTTTGCCTAACAGCGTAGGTGTTACACAAGTCACACATGAAAGGGAGGGGGGTTCATTCACTCCCAACAAAGCTGATGAAGAATGGAGCCAGAGAGTGGCTCCATTCTTCTCCACCATCACTTAACCGCTACATTTATGTATTTTTTGTTTTATATTGCATGGATACTTTACTCATAATCCTGAGCTCATGCATATTATTCATCAACCTATCCCAGGTAGCAATATTTCTCTGGCCGTCACCTCACCTAAGAATCGGCCCACAGTTGGCTGGGCCGGCGGCCCGTCATCGGTTGAATCAATATTTGCGACTCCCCCTGAATGTGGCGGCCCAGTGTCAGCCCAACTGCAGTAACGTGACTCTCGTTAAATATGACAGCCCAGTATCGGTTGAACTACAGTAACGTGACTCTCACTTATTATGGCGGCCCAGTGTCAGCCCAACTGCAGTAACGTGACTCTTGTTAAATATGACAGCCCAGTATCGGTTGAACTACAGTAACGTGACTCTCACTTATTATGGCGGCCCAGTGTCAGCCAACTGCAGTAACGGACCTCGTTAAATATACAGCCAGGTTGACTACGTACGTGACTCTCACTTATTATGGCGGCCCAGTATCGACTGAACTACAGTAACGTGACTCTCATTAAAGATGACGGCCCAGTATCGGCTGAACTACAGTAACGTGACTCTCATTAAAGATGACGGCCCAGTATCGCTGAACTACAGTAACGTGACTCTCATTAAAGATGACGGCCCAGTATCGGCTGAACTACAGTAACGTGACTCTCATTAAAGATGACGGCCCAGTATCGGCTGAACTACAGTAACGTGACTCTCATTAAAGATGACGGTGTTGTGGATTAAATTATGCCGCCAGGATAACGCATATCAGAAGAAATTAAATATCCAAAGGTGTAGACACTTTGTCGACATCACTCCATAATGAGCATAAATCCACTTGTTAATAAACTCCAATCTGTAATAACTCCAGTAATAAATCCAAGTAGCCATGTGAAACTCCGGTGCAGAAGATCTTTATTTCAGCGACACAGGCATTAAATCATACATACAGAGACAGTGACTCTCCCCTTGCCTGCCGAGTTTAGAGTGTTTTCAAACATGGAGCCCTCCCTTATATACTCTCTCTCCTAGACACTAACCCCATAAATCACCATCACCCCTTGACAGGACCTGTCAGAGCGTGCAGCTGGGCTGTCACTGTGACGCCTGTAGTCGGTGTTTACATCGACACGTGCGTTTGGGCTGTCAAGCTGATTGGCCCGTCTACGTGCTCCCCCCCCGCCTCTACAGCATGAGAACTTGTTGTTGTCTGGACATCTGGCCCGAGATGTTGGCTGAGAGCCCACAGTGGCGCACTTCTCACGCATGTACAGCATAAGACCGTGTTCCTTGCCAACAAGCTGTCAAGATGATCTACTGTCTGGGGAATTTCCCAGGCGCCTCAGCGTCTTGCCACTGCCACCTGCACTACTCTGCGCTGGCCTCACTCCAACAAGTGGCACGCTTCTCAGGGTCAGCAACAGCCAATCCCTGTCCACCCTTTCTCATGAGACGTCCTGACTGGATGGTGTCTTTCCCCTGCCCTCGTGGGCCCAAACTTTACCCCAGTGCACTCAAGTGACCTGGGCTGTATGCCTCTAGATGTATAGCCAGGAGGCCTACCCCCCAGTGGATATTCTATTCATTACACCCAATATTTAAAAGACTATGTCCCAACTAAATTTTAATCCTACAACTTTGAATACTTATGCATGGAATTTACCTTTTACAATACATAGTGATATACCTTTTACACTATAACACAGACTTAAAGACCAATATAGGCTTATTATGCTGTCCACAAGTTTTCCATCAGTTACATCATCTAAACAGCTTTTCCCACAACAACGGCCCAGTATCGGCTGAACACAGAACGACCCAAAAACCCCTACCTGACTCGTAACGATCTCATTAAAGATGACGGCCCAGTATCGACTGAACTACAGTAACTGACTCTCATTAAAGATGACGGCCCAGTATCGACTGAACTACAGTAACGTGACTCTCATTAAAGATGACGGCCCAGTATCGACTGAACTACAGTAACGTGACTCTCATTAAAGATGACGGCCCAGTATCGGACTGAACTACAGTAACGTGACTCTCATTAAAGATGACGGCCCAGTATCGCTGAACTACAGTAACGTGACTCTCATTAAAGATGACGGCCATCGCCCAGATATCGGGTCTGAACTACAGTAACGTGACTCTCATTAAAGATGACGGCCCAGTATCGACTGAACTACAGTAACGTGACTCTCATTAAAGATGACGGCCCAGTATCGACTGAACTACAGTAACGTGACTCTCATTAAAGATGACGGCCCAGTATCGGCTGAACTACAGTAATGTGACTCTCATTAAAGATGACGGCCCAGTATCGACTGAACTACAGTAACGTGACTCTCATTAAAGATGACGGCCCAGTATCGGCTGAACTACAGTAATGTGACTCTCACTTATTACGGCGGCCCAGTATCGGTTGAACTACTGCATAATGGCTTTATTTATATGTCGGCTGAGAATCGGCTGGGCCGTCGGGCCAGTACTGGCACAATAACCTAAACACGCATGTTAGACTTTAAAAAAGGCGCTGAAAAAACTGTTTCAAATACATTTATTTAAATCCCAACAATTGAACAATGTTGCAATAATTAAGGTGAAGGAACATGTACGAAAAAAAAAACATGAGAAAACGGATACAAAGTTGCCTGCACGATCAGTCATGACTGCAACACGGCAAAAGGCCAACACGTTTCAACAAGAACACTTACAATACAATATTGTTACAATTTTGCAATTGAATTAGGCTTAAACCTATGTTCTAACGATTTTTGCATTTGTTAGGCCTAATTTACAATTCCACCTGTTTACAGGCAGTCAATCCATGTAGTTCGATCAGAGTCCAAGCCAAAATCCAAGTGTTTACCCGTGATTTCGTTTAAATAAAACAAATAACCTATCAACATCATACTAGAGCTTTGTCCTTATTGTTTTCTAATATTTCACGTCGCAAACATGATGATCGAGCTGACTGGCACGCGGAGCCTCGCTCTTTCTACTGCTTCGCCTTCATGTGTATTTGGAGTAAACTTTATTCTCAAACTGCTGCTGTGTTGTAAAGCGGCTTTCGCTGAGGGCGAGAGCGCACCGTGGGTTAGCCTACGCCCCATGGAAGCTCTGCTCCAGGTAGGGAGGCGACCACTGCCGTGCCAGGCAGACCCGGGTTCGGCACATAGCATGTTCTCATCTCCCTCCTGAAAATCTCCTCCCGGTTCCACGTGACCGCGTGTCATCGTGAATAATTGTACCACATAAATGAAACTCCAGATAGGTCAATACCTAACTAAAGATGTTTTCCCCGGGCAAGCCGCACTGTTCATGCAACTGTTAATTTGGTAAAATTATCACAGAATTTCCCAGCGCATAGACAAATATCCCAACTCCTGCGTGCATCACTGATGGGGGCTCGGCAACATAATAATTTTGTTTAAACGAATCACAAACAAACACTTTGATTTGTATTAAAAGCCACATGCTATATGACAATATTAAAATGCAGCAGTATTTAACATGTATTTGTTGAAGGAACTGTGCCAAGTCCAATTTTCTCACTAGCTATAGTCTTCTACAGTTAATACAATTAATATTTTATCCTTTATGCTTTACTGGTCAAAAATCGTTTCAAGATTAAAAAAAAAAAAGATAAGGTCTGTCCAAGGCTGCAACTGCAGTCTCATTAAGAAATCAACAGAAAACATTAGCGTTTTATGGTTTGGAATATAACCTCTTTTCATTTGGGTTGCTGGGTATACTGATGCTGCACCAGTTGAGAATCACTGAATTACAGCTCCATACTTGTGTGTGTGTGTCTAGTATCTTACACTTGCAGTCCTATAGTCTCCAAAAAAAAAAAACAGCAAGCATCTGTCAGGAACTTGTAGCCAATGCAGTCACTGTGAGACAGAAGGAAATAAGAATAATTAGACAGCTCCTCATACAGGCATTAACACATTGTCTAAAACTAGGTTTTTAGTCATGCTAAAATAAAAGCGCAGCAGCTTTGAATGAGAAACTGTGGATAAATGCAACATAAAAACTTCAAATGCATTGCCCTGTATTTAGAGAAATTAGGCTACTGACATTTTTGTGACGCAGAGTTCCAAAGTAACAAACGCCTGTGTTACTGTCCTAAAACACAAATAAACAAAATATTAATTTAATCAACAACAAAAAACATCCTTTAGTGGCACTTTCATCAAGTTGAGCAGCAATATAGGCTAAATGGAGGGGGGAAAGATATACAATAAAAGGTGTTGAACAAACAAACAAACATGTAGATGGAAAGTGTATTAGATCATTATTATGTTTTTATTTATTTGATTATTTTTATTGTTGAAATACTACTTAACCCCTGAGTAAATGTGTGTCTGATTAAGGTTTAGTGTTGATATAGCAGAGACAAAACACAATGTTGAAAATTCTGATATGTATATACCCAGGGAAAAAAATTGAAATTCATCATTCTTATGATAAGAAAATGAATACAGGTTTAGATTCAGAGCACTTTGATTAATTTGCCACTTGCAGATTTACTCAGTAAAAGAGAACTATATCTCAATAATTCCAAATAATATACTTGAGTAAAAGTAAAAATATTGTGATAAAACTCAAAGAAGTACAGTTAAAATAGAGTTCCAAAACTGTAGTCACAGGTCTTCTTGCATGTCCTAAAATACACATTTTTATGCTAATTAAATTAAATTGAATAATAATAACGATATAAATACTGTCATGCTAATAATGCTAATGAGGTTGAAACTCCGCCCAGAACAGATCAATAATTAGGCAGCGATCAGGTGCGATTAGGGCCGTTCAGACTGAAACTCAGATGAGAGTTGGGCTGTAAAGACTTAGAATTACTAAGACTTACAAAGGTGTTACCTATAGGTGAGAGTAGCCGTTAATAGAGGGAGGAACCTAGCCAAGCTGAACCCCTCCAGTATAGTCCACGGGCTAAGCTTAAACTTTATTGTCGCTCACAAAGCCTTTTAAATGAGAGGCGAAACGTTCCACACTTCAATTACAGAGCAGCGCAGATTGAATCAGTTTGGTGACAAAGTAATTTTATGGAGTACCCCTAACAGGGTAAGGCTCGTAACATGTTGCTGGTTAAGTACAGAATTGTACAAGTCTTTACCTCAAGCAGAGCTCCGGTGAAACATGTGCTGTAGTCTCTCTTATGGGTTATATAGCTGCACTGGCCTCTCAAACCTGTACAAAATTTCACTAATCATTAATTTGCTTTTGTGAATATGAATGATATACTGTTCTTACTTACCTCCAGTCATTATGTCTATATTATATTGATAGACTGAGACCCAAGTCTATAGCTACAATTTTCAACCCTGTAATCAGACCTTTTTTTTTTTTTTTAATATTTTAATATTTTACCTTGTTGATTCTTTCTGTTAAAAGAGAAATACAATCATTAACAATTAAATGAAATAGTTTGTGATTTGTTGGTTTGTTTGGAGTCCGTACCTTTACCTTATTGCAAATTTAATGCCTTTTAATGATTTTTGATGATACTGAACTAAAAAAAAAAGCACAAATGAAATGTATACGTCTCCAATGAATATCTACATGTCTACATTACAATGATACATTTTTACTTTAAAATGACATAAATAACATTAATCAGGTACAGTTAATTGTTCACAATATTTGCTCAGTTTACTAAAGAACTACAACTTGAGCAAAAAAAAAGAGAAACTGTTAAAATCCCAAATGCAAACCACAAAAAAATGAGACTGCCACAACCATTAAAGAATTAGTAACAGTGTCGTCATTGGGCTCCAGGCTCTGCCTCTTCTCCTGGACCTAGATAGATGTAAAAAGGGAAAAAAAACCACACAACTAAACACATAACCCAATTCCATTTGTGCTTCCTTCCAACATGGCACATTGATAGAGAAAGGAGTATTGAAGGTTATGAGTTTATAAGCATGAACAGAATAAACAAGCATGGTGGGGTGTGGAAAAGGCATGTTCCTAGCAAACTATAGTTATAAGTGATAGAAAATAAGACTATGTGGTGGATGATATACTTGAATGCCTTACTATTGAAATTACAAGGCAAAAAAGAAAAATGTTATTGTAAGTTGTATTTATAGAGCTCCTGGCTCTGATATAGATGGTTTTTCCTAATTGGATGGAGGAGCACTTTTCAGTTCAAATCAGAAAGTTTGTGAGGGCCTTAACATCGATCTGTTAAACCCATATAAACATAAAAAGATGGACACATTTATAAATACTATATTTAGTATAGGTCTGTTTCCTCTAATAACTAAACCGAGTAGAATCACAACCCATAGTGCGACTTTGATTGATAACATTTTCTCAAATGAAATAGAAAGTGATACAGACGAATTAATGATAAATGATATCAGTGATCACCTTCCAGTTTTTGTATTGTTTAAAAATGGATATTTAAAAAATGAAGAGGGAAACAAGTATTGGTTTAGAAGCATTTACAAAGGAGCTATTAGCTCAAGACTGGCATATTTCATACAGAGAGAATTACACAAATAAATAAATAAATAAATAATGAGTTTGCGCGAATATTTCATGAAGTATAAAAAATTGCCCAATGAAAAATACTGTAATAGGGTACGTATAAGGGATCTAAAAACATATTTTAGATAGATAGAACTATTTACTTGAGTGATTATTTGAGTGATTATTTACATTATTTACATTAATATTGTAGCAGAAAATAAATAAAGTAACAAAAAAAGTACTCACAAACTCAAATGTTTTTTCAAAACTAATGGCATGCATATTTTACAGCCCTAATCCCTCCTTGGCAAGCAGCCTTCTCTTTCTACCCCCCTCCCTGTCTGCACTCAGTTGGAGCCATCTTTTTATCTTGCCCTCCACCTCCGCCTCGGTTGTAAAACCGATAATCGGGTTTTTACGTACAGCACCTTGAAAGGAAAAAACAAACAAACAAAAAACATTTAGGATGAATTACTGTTTTACTATTTAAAATCCGATTTAAAACAAAACAAAAAAACTATCACAAATCAAAACTCTACAACAGTACGAAAGTAAAAAAACAAAAAACTATCAGCACAAGTGACACCGTCACAACTAAACTTACCGACGACAACCTCGCGCAAATGCAGGGTGGCCAGGGCAATCTTGCCGTTGACCCCCCTCCAATTCTGTTCTGGGCCAGTGAATGGCTCAGAATTTTTTTTAGTACGCAGGAAGTCGTGTCCTGGACGTTGATGCCCCGATCGTCCCTAGGTAGTTAGTCTGCAAAAAGTAAAATAGTAAATTGCTAAATTCAGGTGAATTTGAAGGCTACCATACATTTAACCGAAAATATGCTTTAATGCAGTGAGTATTTCAAAACATCCTTTCCAAAATCTATCAAATAAATGCAGATAGACAAGCAAACTTCAAGCAGACAAAGAGGGATGAAATAGTATGACTGTCCCATGGTCGGCCACTCCCAATAGCCTATTTTTGTGCTTCATTTTGCGCTTAATATTACCAAATAAATAAAAAGCTCACCAGTGAACAGCGGAACTCTGCCGAGCCAAGCTTGTCCTCCATTGCTAATAGCTGCGGGAGGTCTGCAATTGGCAGGTCAATGGCTTCCTCCAAGCCTGGAGGAGTAGCCTGGTGCTGGAGTATCCTAAGAATTGTGTTGTTTTGCTGCAGCACCATTTCCAATTGGTTAGGACCTCCTTTAAAATGACTGTAAAAGTTAAGTTTAGAACAAAGTTCATTAATGTAAAAATCAAATAAACAAAACTGATTAGTAGTAGTCTGTTCAGTGTGGTAACAAAGCGTACCGGAGTGGCTTCCATGAGAGGTTTCTGCAAAAACAGAGTATTATTACATAATATACTGTATATAAAGTATTCCCGGACCTTGTGGGCCTTTCTGTGTGGAGTTTGTTCTCTCCTTCAAACGCATTTGGGGACTCATGTCAAGCCAGGCTAATGGTCAGAAACACCTGGCTGGAGGATTCATCTTTTGTACATGTTTTTAGTGGTGGGGTACCCGGAGGAAACCTATGCAGACATGCAAACTCCACAGAAAGGCCCCGTCCAGGTGGGAATCAAATAGGTGGTTAGGTGAATCTTACCTGGTTCTGGTTGTGGAGCTTGTAGTGGAGCTTGTGGAGACCAGCGGTAATGCTGGTATCCTGGCAGTGCTAAAAAAAAATTAACAGAGTTTGCATTTATTTATTTAATATACCGGAGAACTTAACTTGATAGTGAGAGAAGCTGTACACACCTGCCGTGAGCTCCGTGTATGTTGGGGGGAGGGGTGGTGATTGACTGGGGGCGGGTGGTTCAAAATTAACAAAGGGAGGAGGGGGGCATGCATTAAAACGAACGGTTTGGGCTGCAGGGATGGAGGACATCGGTGCTTCATCCTCTGAAGATGACAGAAATGATGTTTTTTCCTGAGAATACAAAAATCCATGTTTATGCAATAGGTTATGTTAATTTGGTCAACATTCAGTGTGTAATTGAGATGGAGGTACGAATTCCCTGGTAGTCAAAATGCTGAGTTTTCAAAAATTAAGATTTTAGGTGACTAACATGTTCACACGGAACAAAAACTGGTACACAGTTCAATGTCTTGTGGCATGTGTCTCCATCTGGACACATGACACAAGATCACAAAATGTGTCCAAATAGTGCAATAATCAATATGAACTTTGTTTTTGGACTTACAGCAAATAGATAGATTTCACAGATTCATTATTTGTAAATTTCCTGAAGTTTCTTTCAAAATTGTTTCTGTCCCAGAGTCACAGTGATCCCCTCCTCCATCAGAATTCAAATTCAAGAAAGTGAAGATTTTAATTTGATATTTACATTGCTTTGCGCCGACTTTTTTTGTTATTTTCGGTCTCCACATCTGACTGGAGGTCGGATGTCATTTCGGCTTTCCTCCGGCCCTCTTCGTAGTTCTCTTTTTACAAAAAAAAAAAAAAAAAAAAAAAAAAAGCAGTTTTGCAGTCAACAGGCTAGAGATGTAAAACCCACTTGGAGAAAGTAGGAAAGCAAACTCCTAACATGAGGAGGAGTGCTAATAAGTCTACTACAATTCTCCGGTGATATGTAACAATGGGCATTTAAAATTAAAAAGATGGTCTTTGGTCAGTGATGGTCTGTAAAGGTGGTAGTTAGGGCTGAAACAACTAATCGATTAATCGACGACTAATCGATTATTGAAATAGTCGACAACTATTTAGTAATCGATTAATCATTTTCTGGTTCCCACAGACTCAAATAATGACATGAAAATGTATTTTTGATGAAAACCTACTTTGTTTTTTTTATAGTTAGGCTCTGTAGTGTTTTGTACATTGTAAATTTCATGAATATGTGTCTCAATCAGAAAGCAGAATTAGCGCTAAGAGCCTCCAACAAACATTTACTTTAAGTTTACTCTATCAACGCGTCCTCAAGAGACGCCACTTTAGCTTTATGTGATAAAAAAATTGAAAAAATACTACAATTTTCCCACACTATTCACAGCCAAGCGATTAATCGATTAATCGAAAAAATAATCAAAAGATTAACCAATTACAAAATAATCGTTAGTTGCAGTGGTAGTGTATTTGATCTTATCTTCATATCATCCTGACCTCTAGCAAATCTGTGCTCTGAGGAAATGTCTAAAGCTAAATATTTCCCACCCACTACATACTACTGCATTAACTACTTTGGCTTCCACAGGCAAGGTTTCTAAGAAGAGGAATTACTTTTTGAAGTATTATTCCAACAAAGCAGAACCAAAAGTGATGATGGACAGCGTTTTGCAGGTTAAACTCGTTTTGATATTTACTTTGGGACTAACTTTGCCTGTAATAAATACATGATCTTGATCTTTTTTGTCAGTCTTATAATGAACTTACAAAGATTATAAAAGTGATTGGACAAACATTTTTTCTGGTAGGATATAGAGTTCAGATTCATCATAGAAGATAAGTGTCAGTCATAATAAATTAATGGACTCATTTACATAAAACCATTTGGACTATTTGGACCATTTGGAGTATTTACCAACTGTTTATATAGTGGCGAGAAAAAGTAAGTATACTATTTGGAATTTCTCACATTTCTAAATTGGTCACTGAATGTGGTCTGACACTAAACAGTGTCTGCTTAAACTAATACCACCCAAACATTTACATGTAAACATTCACAGGACAGGGAGGAATAAGCTTGAATCTCGCTGAACTGCAGCAGTTTTGTAAAGAGGAGATTCATCCTGATCGTTGTGAGCGTCTAATCTGCTACTACAGGAAAGCAGTTATTGCTGCAAAAGAAGGATCAGCAGCTATTTAATACAAGGGTTCACTAACATATTCCATGCTGTTGTGAATGTTTCAGGTCTTTCTGCAAAATATCTTGATAAACTTATTAATAATTTTCTATTGATGATAGCACGTTGTCCAGGCCCTGAGGAAACAAACAGCTCCTATACACGTGGCTATAAACTCACCAAGGGGTATAAACCTGTGTCACAGTGCCTGATGTTTGTTTATCTATCTGACAGTGACAGTGAGTATTATTGACCATGAACAGTGAAAAAAGGATGATGAATGGTTGTGTATAGTACTCGCACGCGGTACTGCTCCCACGCTGGCTCCACAGGGGTCGCAGTCCGAACTGCAAGGCTTAGTGCCGTGCCCCTCAAACCCGAGGGCCACGCACAGTGACCATTGACAACCCATAGTGATGGCACCAACTCCACCTCCTTCGCCTCCAGAAATTCAACAATGGAATACATTTCTGCCCAAAAGAAAATACAATAGATCAAACACTCGACAAATAACAAATATCTAACTGTACACTCTATTTATTATCTTTTATCATAAAGCTATAGCTTTTATGATAGTACAAATCCCGGCCTACACTGTGTGAAGTGCTTTGGAAGACCATGAAAAGAAATACAAATAAGCATCCATATGTTAACCCTAACCCTGGTAAAGTAAGAAAAAAAGTGTAGCAGCAGCACTGATCTTATCTGAGTAAATTCACATGTGCTGATGAGGACTGATAAAGATATGGTGAGGACAGGCCAGTGTGAACGAAGACATGTGATCACACAGTTACAAACCATTGTTTTGTTGTCTGACTGTATATATTTTTGCTTGAATTACAATTTGCATTGGAAATAGTGGGTAATATTGCCAAAAAATGAATATATCTATTTTATTTTTCAATATCTCAATATCGATATTCCGATTTTTGCTCAAAGACATTGCAAAGAAGTGTTGTTGGCCCTAAAGATATTTGTCATTATTGATGAGTCAAGTTACTGTAGGACTTGTTGATTTAATCAAGTATGCCTACTAGATTACTGTGCTTTCTATAGGCTATGTTATAGGCAGTGGCGTAGCTACAGCTTGAGTCTGGCCCCAGTGGCCCCCCTGGCCCGGCCCTGGCTGAGGTCGTTTCGTGCGGCCCGAGCCAACGTGTCCCAATGTGATGATGTGTTATTTGACACCTCTGTCATTTCTCTCTGAAACATTGTGCCATTTCTTCCCGTCTCTCTCTCTCTCACATAATGCGAGCGGGTCAGGTGTATGCGAATGCGAGCAGACGCGCATTAAGTTTGCCAAACACACAATTATAGAACATTAAAATGAAGCAATATAGATAGAATAGAACTCGACATGCAGTGTCTTTGTTGATTGTACACTGGAGCAAGTCTGTATTTGAGTTGAAATCAATCCAACTTTATGCAATACTGAACCATTCGCAGCTGCGACCACCAATCACACAACAAGATTTGCCAGGCACCTGTGCGTAATTGTGCGTAATTAGATCACGTACTATCACGTCGTTCCGCGCGCGTACGCTCCGCTTTGCGTAGCTGTGTTTATGCAGCTCCGCTACAATCACCTCAGAGCGGCTGAAATGTAAACGTGGCTCTGTAAACCGCTGAAAAACGGCTAAAGTGAGAATACTGGAGGCTTATCGTTGGACAGACTGACCGATTTGACCAAGCACAACGACACTCGTGCATCGTGTCTTCGGAGTTTTTCACGGATTATCACATGGAGGAGCAGGACTTTTCGCGGTCCTCGGCAGGTGGACAGCGTGTTTCCCTGTCTTCATCATTACAAAGGGCCTGACCAGTGACTTTAAGGTAAGGAACATCAGTTTTGGATGTGTTTTGTAAAGCGAGTGATGAAAATGATGTAGCGTGAGTTTGGGGAAACTGCAGGAGTGTTCAACCGGTCAATCGCTGTCTGGAGTCTAACTTAACGAAATAATATCTGAATTATTCATTTGGCGGATAAATGTTTGCTTCCTTTACCCCTTGACTCAGTTTTATCTGCGTTTGTGGGAAATGTGAAGATACAAGCGTTGAGATGTTTCTTTGCGATGGCAGGAGTTAACGGGTGTAGCTGAATCTGAATAAATATGGATGCAAACACGAGCGCGCCATCTCATAAGAACGCTTAATTCACGGAGTCTTGGACAGGAGAACAGCGGCTCCACAGACGTTGTGTTATCCGCCCTATATGTCCACCCAGCTGCGAGGAGGGGCACTGCTGAGCTTATCGAGTCTTGTGTTTTCCTGAAGTAGCGCCCGATTTGGATGTAGTCTCGCTAAAGCCCTAACATTGCCCTGTTTTTGCCCTGACCTTGTCCCGCCGTAGTTATTAATTGTATGATTAATAACTACATTTCTGTAGTTATTAATCATACAATAACTTCCAAACGCTTCCGACGCCGCTGCCTGTGATGTGACTGTAGAAGGAGCGACATGGCACAGGCTATAATGCGATCGGTAGCACAAGCGTAACCTACTGTCTTGTAGTTGCAGAAGAAACGTTGTGATTGTTAAGACGTATACAATACAAACAAACCCTGCGGTATTAAACTCGCTAAATTGATTAGTAAAAGAGAGTGCGCGATATTTATTTGGTCAACTTTCGTGTCAGTTCTTTTAATGTTTGGAGGGTCAGTTATGTACAATTTATGAAATAACAACTTGGATATTGTGTAAACGACGTATGGCCTATAGCCATCACTAATTGAAAACCAAGACTGTAACAGTCAATGCCTTAATCACTGTTTCTACAAATATTTACTTTTACATTTTAAAGATAGTTAATGTACACTCAACAAAAATATAAACGCAACACCTTTGTTTCTGCTCCCATTTTTCATGAGATGGACTTAAAGATCTAAAATTCATTCCAGATACACAATATTACCATTTCTTTCAAACATTGTTCACAAATCAGTCCAAATGCGTGATAGTGAGCACTTCTGCTTTGCTGAGATAATCCATCCCTCCTCACAGGTGTGCCACATCAAGATGCTGATCTGACATCATGATTAGTGCACAGGTGTACCTTATACTGCCCACAATAAAAGGCCACCCTGAAATGTGCAGTTCTTTGCTTTATTGGGGGTCTGGGGACTCAGAACCAGTCAGTATCTGGTGTGACCACCATTTGCCTCATGCAGTGCAACACATCTTCTTCACATAGAGTTTATCAGATTTTCAGCTTCCAAGAATTGTGTGCAGATCCTTGCAACATGGGGCCGTGCATTATTTTGCTGAAACATGAGGTGATGTTCATGGATGTATGGCACAACAATGGGCCTCAGGATCTCGTCACGGTATCTCTGTGCATTCAAAATGCCATCAATAAAATGCACCTGTGTTCTTCGTCCATAACAGATGCCTGCCCATACCATAACCCACCACCACCATGGGCCACTCGATCCACAACATTGACATCAGCAAAGCGCTCACCCACACGACGCCACACACGCTGTCTGCCATCTGCCCTGAACAATGTAAACTGAGATTCATCCGTGAAGAGAACAACTCTCCAACGTGCCAGACGCCATCGAAATGTGAGCATTTGCCCACTCAAGTCTGTTACGGCGACAAGCTGGAGTCAGGTCAAGACCCCGATGAGGACGACGAGCATGCAGTTGAACTTCCCTGAGACGGTTTCTGACAGTTTGTGCAGAAATTGTCCATCCATCCATCCATCCATTTTCTTCCACTTGTCCGTTGCCGGGTCGTGGGGCAGCTGCCGGAGCTGCCCAAATCACATTGCACCAGCCCCCATGGCTCCTTCTGCAGGTGGTGGGTCCACGGAAGGACGGCCTCGCGGTTCAAACCGGGCCTGTTGGTCTCTCCTAGGGGCTACCAGTGTAGGCAGACACTGGAGGCAATGTGGGTGAAGTGCCTTGCCCAAGGACACAACGACAATGTGCACTGTCAGGAGGCGGGATTCGAACCCACGACCTTCCGATCATGAGACGACCGCTCTACCATCTGCGCCACTGTCGCCCCCAGCCACTGTCGCCCGCAGTTTGTGCAGAAATTGTTTGGTTATGCAACCATTGTTTCAGCAGCTGTCTGAGTGGCTGGTCTCAGACGATCTTGGAGGTGAACCTGCTGGATGTGGAGGTCCTGGGCTGGTGTGGTTACACGTGGTCTGCGGTTGTGAGGCCGGTTGGATGTACTGCCATATTCTCTGAAACGCCTTTGGAGACGGCTTATGGTGGAGAAATGAACATTCAATGCACGAGCAACAGATCTGGTTGACATTCCTGCTGTCAGCATGCCAAGTTCACGCTCCCTCAATGCTTGTGGCATCTGTGGCATTTTGCTGTGAGACAAAACTGCACATTTCAGGGTGGCCTTTTATTGTGGGCAGTATAAGGTACACCTGTGCACTAATCATGATGTCAGATCAGCATCTTGATGTGGCACACCTGTGAGGTGGGATGGATTATCTCAGCAAAGCAGAAGTGCTCACTATCACACATTTGGACTGATTTGTGAACAATGTTTGAGAGAAATGGTAATATTGTGTATCTGGAATGAATTTTAGATCTTTAAGTCCATCTCATGAAAATGGGAGCAGAAACAAAGGTGTTGCGTTTATATTTTTGTTGAGTGTATATTATTTGAAAAAATTATGCAATGTTACTTTTCCTTTCCCTTTTAGACTTTTTCATTGACAAAAAATGGATGAAGTGGATACAACCATTTAACTCCCCCAAATGTATGTGTTACCGGCGCCAGCCCTAGGGGAAGCTGGGCGGTCACAAGTGGCACACAGTTAGCGTAACCGTGTTGCCAATGGTGGTGTAGCTGTGGACAGACACAGAGGAGACGTTGTTGATCAGGCCACAGCTCGTTTACTTCTGAAGTCAATATTAACATACATCTAGAACATTGACAAGATTCGTCCATTTGCAAAATACATAAAAAAAAATAATAAAGTAAAGTTACATACACACTCATTCCCCTTCACATTCCAACTCCATATGACTGTGGTAGTGTAAAAGTCCACAAAATCTCTAACAGTACATCTCCCTCACTTGCGCCTTTCTCCTTCTCTTCTCTACCACGTGCACGCACACGCACACATACATACACACGCACACATAGCGCAGCAACAACAAAAAAGAAAGCGCCTAGCAAACGGCGGCAAAAGTCCATGTAACTCTGAAACTAAACTTGAATTTGAGTAGCATATTGACTACTTGTTACCAAAGCACTTTAGCACGAAATACTGCTTGGATACTGCCTAAAAATAGACATTTTCTAACCTACACATACTACATTTCTACTAACGTTTTTTGTTTTACCGTTGAACAACGTTCACAACAAAAAATACATCTTCTACTAAAACCGAATTATCTGACACTTTCACAGTTAGTTCAGATCATACATTCAACACTTCGAAGTGGATTACAACAGGTTTGGACCAAGATTGAGTTACAAAATAACTTTTTATCGTACCTGTGGACAGACACAGAGGAGACGTTGTTGATCAGGCCACAGCTCGTTTACTTCTGAAGCTGCGCCTGCGCGAGCCTCTCTAGTCCCCACAGTAGCGCTACCGCACCATCTACTGGTCAGAATGTGTATTACCCAAAACAAAACAGACAATAGCGAATATACAAAAAATAGAGGGGGGGTTTGTCAAAAATATTAACTTTAGATGTAGCGTTTTTTCAACCTACTACATATGCACTGCATTGTGACTGCACTTACTGGATGTTGATGCAAATCTCAAGGCAGATTGTTTTTAACTGGAGTACAGGACACACATGGATTCAATTTTGATTATACACACCAACAGGAATTATCTTCTCGATTCATCTTGAACTATTTACAGAAAGTTTTTAAGAGGCCAACAATCCCCGACCCGAGGGGCCCAGTCGGTTTTATGGCGCCGACCACTCGCCAGTCACAGAGGAAGTACAACAGCTTATTGTGCGCACTTTTTAGGGGCTAGCCGGATCGATCTAACCCCACGCACAGCCTCCCCACTCTGCCGGATGCAGTTTAATGTCATTACCCAGGACGAGAGAAAGAAAAATATGGCCTCTGAACCAACTAAAAAAGGAGGTCACAGAAAATGCAGCAACGGAATTGCAACAAAGTTTTTGTTGGAAGGTAGTCTGACATATTTCTGAATGTTGTTGGCTATTTCTATATCTGTTTTTGTTATAATAGGCTTTAATGATTATATGAAACTGTGTTGATTGTAATCTGTGCTTTTGGGGGTGATTTGAATTGAACTGTTGTCCTTACTCTTGGAGTCCACTGGGGGCAGTGTGTTAGGAGTCAGATGGCGCAGACGCAGAAGAGTGTCAACAAGGACACGCCTACTTCATGTACTTTTGTGTGGTTAGGGGAGAAGTCTGCCCTTCTCACCCTGGCTGCTGGTCGATCAACATCTGTTAACTTCTGTCTTAGATTGTAAATTCAGGGAATAAAACAATGATTTTAATTTTAATAGAACGAGCATCCGTATTCTTTTTCATCCTTACTTTTTGAACAATTTCTTTAATTGGTGACGCCTGATGTGATGTTTGGGTGGAAAAGAAACGAGATGGCTCAGAGTTTTTGTCGAACAAAGAAACATGTGGTCCCGCGCCAGAAAACAGACTCACAAGGTAAGAAAAATACCTTAATTTGTTCATATTGGCTATGATAAAAAAAAAGAAAAGAAAAACGCTTGTACGTCTGTTTTATGGTGTTTGAGATTTTGAGACCACGCTAAATTTAAAAATAAGAAATAAATAAAAAACGAAACTTAAGAAAATGCAACTTAACTAATTTAGTGTTCAGACTGTACGCCTTAAAGCGTCAAAAAATGTGCCTATAAGACCTGCCTAGTTACGTTTTATCAAAGTTACATTATTTTAGCTGTGCCTGAGAAAAACAGGCCGCAGTGCATACATGCTTGAATCTCTTTGTTTCGGAAAATATCTGGTGTTTAAGTTATCTAGTTTACCACTTTACTATTTACATGTTCCATAAATTGTTAGCGTCTGATTGTCTGTGTAGAATATTTCCTAGTATTTAAGTCTATTTCCTGTTCAAATGTTGTGCAGGCTTAGTCAGGCCTTGTGGTTAGCTGTTAGCCGCGTCAGCTTGGCGATCGCTAGCATCTCATAGTTGATAAAAGCATTTAAAAACCGGGTGTTAAACACATGTGTTGGGCATAGCTTAGTGTGTGACCATGGTGATGGCTGCTTTGTGTAGTTGAAGGCTTATTTGACGATTGTTTGAGGTGGAGATATTTTTAAATAATGTGGAAGCATCTCTATATATATTTTATTTTGTTAGATGTAGTGACTTCTACAGTATATATAGCTATGTGGGGTAATGATTGTGTTCTGTTGCAGCTGATAGTGAAGCTCTCTGCCTGTTTTACATATACATGTGACATTCCTTAGAGAGGTTACTGTCACAGCCCCTCAGGCCTCTGAAGCCACTCCCTGAGAGGCCATCTACTCCCCTCCCCTTGTGTTTTTAGGAGTGAAGACAGGTGTGTTGGAGCCCACAGCTGAGTCTACTCTGCAATTAACAAGCTTCAAGAAGCACTCCCAGACAGCTCAGCCCTGCCAGATCGTATTACTCGCTCCAGTTAGTGCTACGTTCCAGCTCTTGAATTTGTACCTGTATCGTTGTTGGGACACTTACCTATTTTCTCCATTTCACTCCAGATCTCCACGCCCCAGCCACCTGTGCTTCACTCCGATCAGCCTTACTCACCTGTGCTCCTGGTCCCCGGTCCGCTCCACTCACCTGTGCTCCTGGTCCCCGGTCCGCTCCACTCTCCTGTGTTCCTTGTTCCGATCAACACCTGGGAAGAAGACTTACTTGGATATTACCTGGAAATTTATCTTGGCCAATAAATACCTACCTTATTTGCACTGCCTTGCTGAGTCTGCGCTTGAGTTCTTGCCTGATTCGTTACAGTTACGGCCCTTTGTCTCTACTGATTGAAGCCCTCGGGGCAGGGTTCAAAGGTGGAGAGGTTGAGCAAGACGCTCTGAGTACATCATGGAGTCAGATTATAGACAGGAAGGATGAGCCAGGAGAATTAAACAAACACTGTTTTTTTTTCTCTGTTGCTGCTGTGCTGATTGGTTTATCTACACAGTAGTACCGGAGGCCGCCATTATGGCCGCCATATTTTTTAGTAACAACATACCACCACTAAACTTTTACCAAATCCATTCCGTAATCCATTTCGGGTTTTGGGTTACCACCATAGCGTGCCTGTTAAATCCAGTCCGTTTTTTGATTTTGGCTCCTTTTGTTTTGACCATAACACAGATTCATAAACTGTGGAACTCGCTGTTAAATATTAAACATAAATATAAGGAAAATCCAAACACCCATGGAAAAACTAAAGAATAATAGCTTTCTTATTTCTTAATGTATTTTCAACCTATATCTGAGGCTTTTGGAGCATTTTTTGTCTGAACAAGTATAATTTTGTTAAAGCAACTAAAGTATAATTGAAGTCATCTTGGCGGCCAGCAGGGAGGGTGAGAGGTGCCTTGTTTTTGTCTTGTTTTGTCTTGTTTTTGTCTTGTTTGTGTCTTGTTTGTCTTGTTTTTGTGTCTTGTTTTTGTGTCTTATTGTGTCTTGTTTTTGTCTTGTGGTGTGTGTGGTGTTGTAGGGATGAGCGATGTGACAAAATAGAATATAGCAGATGGCTTTGGAGATCGTACGACTGTCTGATGTCATATCGCTCAGCCCTAGATTGTTGGTGATATAAACATAAAATAAAATAAAAACTATAACATTAGAAAATGATATATAAAAAGCAGGAAAACACGCCGCACCGAGTCGCAAGTGGAGTTCGGGTGTTGTTTCACAGATGGGTGGAATTTCCGAACTCTATGACTCTTAAGTGGACGGCGATTTCACTTTTTAGGTTTTGGGATTATAATTGGCTAATAATCTCGGTAAATTGTTTTGGTGGACGTGTTTTGCCTTGGTTTGCGTCAGAGGACGAACCTAAAAGCCACCCCGTAGACTGGTAGGATTGAACAGACGTGTTCACCTGTTGTGACGTTCTCTTGGTTACCCGTTGGGGAGTTTTGTGGCCCTCAGAAAACCAATGTATATAAAAGAAGAGGAGAATAAAAAGAGTAAAGAAACAAATTAAGTGTTAAAGTACTGGCCAGGTTATGTTATTATGTTATGATATTTGTGAATATTCTACTGGCCAAATACAAATGAGCTCTTGTATGGTCAGGTTAGATATTTGTACATGTGGTGATGGGATTATTGTGAAATTTTGGTGTCTTGTTGTCTTGTGTTGCCAAATGTGTTTATTGTGGAGTGACGAGAGTAGTAATAAAGGGGTCCTTTTTCCCGCCATTTTGTTTTTTAATTAGCATATGCAAATATGCAAATTAATGTCAACCCCCCGCCCCGCCTCCCTCCCGCCCTCCCCTGACACCTCGAGCAACGCCGCCAGAGGGAGCCATTTGTCCCTCCCTCCCACCCTCCCCTGCCACCTCCGCTCTAAGTCACTAGAGGGAGCCATTCGTCCCCCCCCCTCCCCTAACCCTGCCTGCACTTTGCCAGGACATGTCTGTAACATGTCATGGCATGTATAGGTGAATTTGACGCTATATAAGTGTCCGGACATGTTTAAGCTCTGCCTAGGGGTGTGTTTTCAGGGCTGTATAAATACCGGCGCTCTTTTTCTCATTTCATCGTCTCCTGATCCTCGCGAAACATCCTGTAACTGCCAACGGGCTGGACCACTATGGACGGACACACCGATCTCACCCCCAACGTCGGTACGTCAGCCTGTACTACGCAAGATGTGGTGGAAGGACGTCGGCGTCCTAAACCAGGACGTTTTCCGAACTCAAACCCGTGTAGCTGCGAGAAAACCTTTAGCCGTGCCAGGGGGTATGTTTGTTGGATAGCTTATTCTGATGGAAAATCACGTCACAAAGTGGCGCTTGTCACGATGCGTGTCGTAGGATTGAAAGGGTGCACTCTATGTCTCTCATGGACTGGAAATGGTTAATGACTTGTGTTTACGAGATTGATTTGATGGGTTTCGGCCGGGATCCTTATGTCTGTCAATGGGGTAGTGTAACCGGACCCGAAATGTACCATGTTGTGTCATACGGTGGTGTCGGAAAGACAGAGGGCGTTATTCGTGTATCTGTCTGTCCGGATAGAGACATGTTGTTAAAGAAAAAGAACCAAGATCAACATATTTTGTCCTTCTCTCCTTGACGATAAGTCTAAACCGTTTTTTGAAACCCTTTTTTGTATACAACAGCGAGACTGGAGATACATGCGCAGAATGTTTAGACAAGTTGACAGGACAGTCGAGCGAGACAGAATCAAAGATCATTTGGAGGTTGTTAGGAAACGCCTTGTTTTTGACAATTCACCGTCTAATCGGTAGACTGTTTTTATGCGAAAAAGACAAGTCCTGCATGAAAAACAGACGGTGGGTTATTTATGAGGATATACATTTGCTTTTATTCTCATGTTCTCATATGTGTTTTTTGTTTTTGTCATAGCCGTCTCGGGTTCTATTCCTGAGGAAACATGGACATTACAGACTTTGACTCAAGACCAGATGGCCAACCTCGTTTTGTTTCAAGACCCGATACCTCCTACGGTGTCTCCTGACTTAGAACACGACTACTGTGGTCCGGAGTGGATCGTGAAAGAGGCTGGAAAAGCGATCGAAGGGCGTCTCGAGAATGATGACGGAGGGCGAGGCGATCAGACCTGCCCCGGAGTGTTATCTGAGAAGTTTGTACATTTTGTCAAGATCGCCGTTGTTCACATCGTCAACCATGCCTTACATGATGTCTGGAAAGAGGAGTGTAACGGATGTCAGGTGGATCACCCCAGCCAACGGCAGCACACCTGTCTCTACCCCTTTCCAGAATCTTATTATCAGGACCGTTTTGATAAGTTAATGGTCAAGCTATGGAACGGAAGACTTTCATCTTCGATTATACGTTTTCTGAACACATGTGGTGTCTATGGTACAACAGGAAGGGTGCAAGGGGCTGCTGAGACAGTCTTATATGAACTGAGATGTGTGGAAAACATACACAACACGTTTAATGAAACGTATGAAAAGTCAACGGTGACTGGTATAAATCCAATGTGCTACAAGCGGCTTTAGAAGCATGGAGAGGCCGTCGTTAAAACTGGTTTAAACTGTCTTTTTTTTTACACTGTATACAAGTTTAAACTATAATGTTTTTACACTGTATATAAGTTTTAACTGTCTTTTTTTTTTTTTACACTTGATACAAGTTTAAACTATCATGTTTTTTTACACGGTATATAAGTTTTAACTGTCTTTTTTTTGTACACTGTATACAAGTTTAAACTATCATGTTTTTTACACTGTATATAGTTTAGTTTAGTTTAGTTTATTTATTTGTTTGAGCAGTTAACCTGCTCAAAGGGAGTGGGCTGAAGCCAAAGGCTTATAAGCGCCCACCCCAAAATAAAAATAGTAACATTACATTTAATATTTACAAGGTAGCAAATCATAAACAAAGGAACATGGGGCAAAGTAACAATAAATGATGAAGAATAAGACAAAAACAACAGCAAAATAAAGAACAAAAGAATGTGCTACTTTTATGTCATAAAGGTGCATTCATACATATTATACTCCCAGTTGTCATTACTATCCTCAATATAATTTAATTTGGGTTTAATTATCTTTAATTATCATTATTAAAGGTGCATTAATACATATTAATACATATTATATTCTGATCTTGCTACTTTCCAGTTGTCAATACCATCCTTAATATAATTTAATTCGGGTTTATTTATCATTATTATTATATTTGTTTAATTGAGTTATATGTGAAGTGTGATGTAAGCCCTGCATAATGAGGTGCATTAAAAAGCCAGGGTGTAGAACGGGCCAGTTGAAGAGGGCAGTAACTCCCCCTCAACAAACCCCCACCCAGCTGCCCTAACAGCTGATTTTGTAGATGATGTTCCTGTGCTGAGTGGTGCATTAAAAGACAAGGTTTTGAGCCCGTTGGGAGGGTCCCTCTCAACAGATTCATAACTTGCCTACCCTAATTCTCAATTTGTAAATTTGAGCAATAGAATGACAACCGTTCCAAGCAGCAACACTCTTCCTTGATTATAGATAATTGATCCTACTGCGCCTCCTAGTGCAACACATTTCTTGTTCTCTGTATATTTCAAAAGTCTTTTGTTTGTATTTATATTTGAACAGGTTGATATTTGGACTTCGTTTCAACTCCATTTCCAGTTTATTCCACAATTGTACACCATTAACTGTTGGGCTAAAACTTTTCAAAGTTGAGCTATGTTTCTGAGTCTTAAAGTTTAATTCGTCACGTAATTCATAACAACCAGTACGTTCTTGGAACCTTCTTTGTATTTGGCCCGGTAACAGTTTGTACCTTGCTTTGTATAACATCTGTACAGTTTGGAACTCAACAATGTCACAGAACTTCATGATCTTTGATTTTAAAAATAATGAGTTTGTGTGGTCCAAAAACCCAACTTTATGAATTACTCGGATAGCTCTTTTTTGCAACAATACTATTGGTTTTAATGTGTTTTTATAAGTACTACCCCAAACCACAGTACAATAATATAAATATGGCAAAATCAGAGAACAGTATAAGATATGTAGAGCTTTGATGTTTAAAATGTGCTTTGCTTTTGCTATTACTGAATGCTTCTAGAAATTTTCGTAGATATATATTTAATATGAGCTTTCCAAGTAATTCTGTCATCTATAATAACACCAAGGAATTTGATTTCATGCACTCGCTCTATGACAACACCCTCTATCTGAATGCTTCCTGAGCATTGGAATTACAGTTGCCAAATATCATCATTTTGCTTTTACTCAGATTTAGAGATATTTATTTTGTTTGAACCACTTATTGACACTTTTGAGTTCCAAGTTAACAATCCGACACAGTTGCTGTAAGTCGTCACCTGATGCAAAAATATTTGTATCGTCAGCAAACAAGATAAATTTAAGTACTTGAGACGTTTTACAAATGTCGTTGATGTACATATTAAACAATTTTGGGCCCAGAATGGAACCTTGAGGTAAACCACACACAATTTGTCGACAACTCGACTGATAATCACCTATTTTCACACATTGTTTTCTATTTTTTAAATAACTGGTAACCCACTGTAGAGCTACCCCCCATATCCCATAATGTTCTAGTTTATTAATTAGTATATCATAGTTTATTGTATCAAACGCTTTACTCAGGTCAATAAATAACCCTATTGCATATTTCTTGTTATCTACAGCATTAGTTATTTCTTCAATTATATCAAGAGAGCGTGTGAAGTTGAGTGATTATTCCTAAAACCAAATTGATTGTCCGAGAGTAAATTACACCTTTCAATAAAGCTGTCAAGTCTAGAGTTA
This sequence comes from Neogobius melanostomus, assembly GCA_007210695.1. Classification (NCBI taxonomy): domain Eukaryota; kingdom Metazoa; phylum Chordata; class Actinopteri; order Gobiiformes; family Gobiidae; genus Neogobius; species Neogobius melanostomus. Next base: position 11,461 of record VHKM01001140.1, on the reverse strand, counting down.
TAAACCTTCTCTAAGATTTTTGAGAATTGCGGTAAAAGGGAAACAGGCCTGTAGTTTGGTGAAGAGATGTTTATCTCCTGCCTTGAACAGAGGAATACTTTTGCTACTTTCATACTTTCAGGAAATTGTCCAGTTTTGCAGCGATAGGTTACAGATGTATGTTAACGGCTTAGAGATACTTTCAATAACAGTTTTAAAGTTTCATATCCATGTCATGGTAATCTGTCGAGGTTTTATTTTTACACCCTTTAACAATGGTCCAGTATCTCCTTTTCCTCCACAGGTTTGAGGAACATGGACAGAGGATTTGTGTCTATCAGTTCACAATTAAAGTTCTCAACATTTGTAATTTTTGCAGCAAGATTCGGTCCAACATCTACAAAGAATTTATTAATGTATCGACTACTTCATTCATATTATTTAAAGTGTTATCCTCATCTTTGAAATATTTTGGATATTTTAACTGTCTTTTTTTTACACTTGCTATAAGTTTAAACTGTCTTTTTTTTTTTTAACACTGTATATGAGTTTCAACTGTCTTTTTTTTTTTACACTGTATACAAGTTTAAACTATCATGTTTTTTTACACGGTATATAAGTTTTAACTGTCTTTTTTTTTACACTTGATATAAGCGAGACCGTTTCTTTCCGAATAAAAAGAGACTGTATATGAATGCATTGCCATTCGTGTTTTTTGTCATTATGGATAAGACATTACAAAGCGTTACCACGACCCGTACACACCCTGCGGGTCTAAGTGGCATCATTAACTTCAAAAAGCAGCCAAGAGGCTACAGTTACACAGCTTCGATAGAGTCAGTCACAACGTTTCTACAAGGGATGATGTCTACACTTTGCACGCACGAGCGCTCAAACGTTTCCTAGGAATAGAGTGCTAGTTCGGCGGTATAACCTGTTTACTGCCGCCTAACTGGCCTGTGCACAAAGGTTACCCACATACCCAAACTGCCATCAGCTAGTTAACAAAGATCTTACAGCCTAGATGCTTGTATGATACTGCATTTGAAAGATGAGCCTATCTGGTAACTTATTATAATGCAGGGGGAAACACAAAACTTAACTTTTAGCAGTTAAAATATGTAAAAATGTGGGTTATTTTCACTCGGAAACTACTTTCAATTGCTAACTGCCAAACGTGGTAAACGTTCAAGTATTCATGTGAATTCACTACACTCAGTCATACACCATGTGACAACATATGTGGTAAAGTGGGCTTAATCTCTGCACCAAAGGTTTGGTGTATGGGTCTTTTTGGTGTAAAATGGCTATTCGGCCACAAAACTGGCTGCCAATTGGCACAAATGTTGCCAAACTATATTATTTCATTTTATGACTTACTTTGACCATAAATCAAACACTTCATTATTTTGATTGAAGGCAAATTTACCCTTCTAGAACTTTTTTTTTAATTTTTTCAAACTTTCATTTTTTATATTTGAAGCTGAGTTACATTATTTTTTTATAATATACATTATGATATATAAATATAATATACAATAATATACCTATATATATCCACTATCATCAATAATAAATGTACGTCTGTCCAAAGAATTACAACATTTTGTACTCTTTCAGTGTCCATAATTGGTTCCAATTCATAGTACCACACTATAGACTAAACACAATAATTATAACATAATAGTTGAATTTAAATAGTATGCAACTAATACACGAATAAAGTCATGTGTGCGATAAAAAAAGCCTGTTGTACATACCAAATTGAGTTAGCGGATCTCGTTCCTGCTACAAATGCCATCCACGGTTCTTCGTCCCTCATTTGCCCACTAGTCTTTCTACACTCCAAATACTGTAGTTACAGCTCACTTCTGTGTGTAGAGCGGTCTTCTGCTTCTTTGGGCATGATTTATGGTAAAAAAAAGTTGCTAAAAGTCGAAAAAGCCGAAGTAAACAAAGCGTCTACGATGGGGGGTTACGCGTTTAGCTCATGGTCTCTCTATGACGCGCTCATTACGCGTCACGTAGTTAGGCTCTGAGAGCATCATTCTGGAGAAAGACACCAAACCCCAGACATCAATGGAAAGCTTGTGCTCATTGGCCACGAATATAATACGTCACGTTTTGATTACGTAGCAGAACTTTCGCCTTCAGTAATGGATAAAGAAGAGCTACGCACTCAGCCGTAGGAGCGCTTGTTTTGTTCACCGGGCGTACAGCGACATCCGGTGTACGGGAGAACTCTCCGTAAGTGTCATTTTGAAGCGAAGAGGAAGGAAACCAAGCATACCCAACACAAGATGCAAAATGCAGCTTATCGATTCACAGCGAGAGAAATTAGTGAGAGAATAGCTATTTGGCACGAGTCGTTGCGGTGGAGTACAGGATAACAAGCAGTTATTCAAGCAGGACCTAGTTGACATGTCTGAATATAGGGCAGACAATGACGATGTGCGATTCTGTTAACATGTATAGATATATTCTCTAAATACGCATGGTGAGATGTCTGGAAAAAACCAAAACAGAGGAACCTACTGTTTCAAATGCATTTAAAGACATTTGAGTCAAGGACGCATCCCTGATAAACTTCAGACAGGACAAGCACTGAGTTTTCATAATAAACATTCTCAAAAAGCTAATGACAGGGCATGGGATAACACTCTCTTCAACAGCCAACGAAACCAAAGCAAGCGTGGTAGAACTTAATAGATACGCGAAGAACGTTATTGTGCGTTATTTACGTCTTGTGAACTCCCGTGATATGACGTTATTAATGATCTCGTTTAGCGCATATAACCAATGCGCATCACAGCTCTATTAAAAACTACGCCTTCTCTGTAATAAAGATAACGAGAGACAAGTATTTCAAGGCATTGTATAAGTCAAAGTCAAGAAAACCACTTGTTTTTCTTAAACTTTGACGTTCGCGAAAACGGTGGGATTTCGACAAACACAGAGAATTTTCAGAAAAAGAGATACCAACAAAACCTTTACGGCTACGAATTCTTTCACAATTACACAGTGCATAGGACGAGACCCTCCGTTTATAGCTAACAGAACCTTGCAGGGGAAATAGTTAAAAGAAATTTTATGAACCCTGAACTGCAAGATGCTTGTAGAACAAAAACTTAATTTTAAGATTGGAAAAATCCTGGATCGAAGAGGGAGTCTGGCAAAAAGCAAAGTCTTTGTAAAGTTGGTTAGGTGGCCTTGACAAATTTAACGCCTGGATTTCTGGCAAAAAAACGTTGTTGATCTACAACCTAAGAAAGATTAACGACACAATGGATTTTATGTGACTTGGAAGTAACGCGTCCATGCACGTTTATACCTAACAATAAGATATGGAATTTAGAACTAAGTTGCAAACCCTCCTGTAATTCCGCATATGAGGTGGGTCTCATGAAGTTCAGTATCTTCGTAATTGGTTGAGTTTTATGACAAGGATTCAAACATACATATTCGGTCCGATGCCAAGAAAAAAGAATATTGTCATTCGACCAAAATGGGATTTTTACACACGATATTCAACAAAACTAGGTAAGAAATTAACTCTCAACTCGCAAAGTCAAGGGGACTATCGTCGATAAAGCTGATGTACAATGACATAATAGCCCCAAAATATAAATATGTTCTAAGGGCTGACCGGTTTCTAAATTCTCATTTTTAGAGGGCCGTCTCGCTGAATATTAGGATTTGAACCAGACGCTACTCTTAGGGTTGAAGAAACTCCAAACAAAAGCACCGCATCGGCATAATATTTGGCGGAAGTTACAACATGTTTATTTACAGCGAATTGTAATTATTCAGGCTGGTGGGTGATAGTCGGTCACAGTTACTGCGTTGTATATATATGTAACGATACACGAAGCATCCCCACTCATAACATCACGCACAAAGCCTCACTCCGCACCTATTTGTAAAGACGACGCTCGACGATTATAGAAATATCTCTTAAGAACGATCAGAACAACTCATACATTCTTTACGGAAAGGTGATTTTAAAGTTGCACTGTAAACCCTAAAGAATTATTTCTAAAAATAAAAAAAAAAATATGCACACCCCGTACGTACGTGACGATGCTGCGTATGGCAGCATATTACATGAACCAAGCTGGCGGTGATATCTAAATGGTTTCATCGGGTGCATAGAACACATACGGTTCAGGACTAGCCGGAATTTTAGTCCCTGTACAGAATGCCATATTTACCGCTTTTAAAAGAAGGAGGGGTGAATATTGCACCAAACCCCATCTGAAAACAGCGTTAAAAACATAGCGGAGAAGTATTGTCGAACATCACAAGATCACTTTTACAAATAAACATGATGGCGACGGTTTGGCATTTACGTCAAAGAGAGGACGGAAAAGACCCCCCGGACCAGGTCTGCGCTCGCAAGTGATCGGACGTCTAAAAAACCCAAACTAAAAGACGCCAAGACCTCGACAAGAATTATTTGCAGAGGAAGCAGAACCAAGAGCACGCGGTTCAGGAGCTTTTCTCTTAGACATATTAAATAATGTCGTTATGCATAACCAATCGGAACCGAATGTGTAAGACGGAATTTGGATTTATTTCTCGCTACGTTCACAACAGACTCGTGGAAAAAGTCTACATTCATTGAAATACCTCCTGTCTTCAGCCGCTAAACAGATTCTGGACCCATAGAATTTTTCTGACAGGATCCGGCGAAAATATTTGGACCCTCAACGACTCGTTATCCTATACCTCCGTGTAAAAATAGTAATATGGAGACGGACGACACCTTGTCCTAGCACTGACGTGGGTCTTGTCAAACTATCCGACATGTGCTTGTTCTCACACGATTGACTATGTGGGAGATAGCTGATCCACACCAATCCTCGACACATACGCATATTAGAGGAATTATTGCATGTTTTGTTAAATTATTCCGAAGGCTACGCTAACACTCAATTCAGCACAGCTTTATTTATACAAGGACTGCTGGGAAAAATGAAGTGCACGGTCTGTGACGGGTAATCAGGGTTTAAACGAGAGAGGAACATTACCGCGGCGCAGGATTGTAGAATTAATTGGCCCTATTCATGCTGATTTATCTTTCAGGAAAAGCTTTATGCTAAACGGAGGTGATGTGTCACTGAAAATTTATTAGATCAAAAATGAGTTTGCACTAATGTCGCCTTGTTAACAATGCTGATTCTGTGAAAAATCCATATCAGCAGCTTGTTCATTAAAAGGTTTCTGTAGCCCTTACTATACGGTTTAGCGCACGGCCAGAGCGCTTCACATACAAACGCAAAATATTCAGTTGATCGTGTTGCATTAAAACATTCTCTATCCCTGCCGGAACTAGAGTCTGAACCAGCGAACCATTTATACCTGGGGCAAATTCCGAATTTCTTAGTTGTAGCATTTTGTTGACAACGATGCGATACACTGGTTAGCTATGTTCGCAACCCTTTAATTCTTTGAACATGTAGACACTGAGTTATGACTTTTGCATGCGACGGACACCCTTTATCCTGGGAAACCTTCAACCTGTGTTTCAACCCGAGACAATATGCGGTGAAATTATCATTAGTTGCAGGGGACAACAGGCCGTCATCTTAAGGATAGGCCTATGGCTATAACGGCGTGACGAGTATGGAATGGATATACGCTGTTTTGTTTCAATCTGGAGCCCGACTGAAGGCCATGGTGGAATTGTCGCTAATTAAGACTGCAATGTACAGCTTGAAGTACGTTTAGAGTGCCTTGCCGAGAACTGTTAATCTAATATGTTTATGCAGTTTTTGACTCAATTATTGAGATTTTCGAAACCGGAGACAAGTTCTGTTGGACTACTACTAATCTTGACAAAAATTAACACTGTCGAGTTGCTAACATATGAGGAAAACGTGGTTTAAAAAGAGGAACGACTTTTGGGAGTACTGGCGTTGAACCATCGTTCCAGCCAAACGTCTTATGGAAAGTTCTGCCAGTGGCTATTATAACACGCACCCTTGCAAACACCTGGAGAGCATTGGTTAGCAGTTCTATTATTTACATTGCACTAGACACGGTTATTTTTTCGACAAGCTTTGTGGTAACTGCCCCCAAGCTATAAGAATTTTCCCGTCTAAAATCCAGAAAACTTCCTTATAAATTGTATGCCACAATGTCTCACTCGTCTAACAAGTTCAGGTAATCTTTCCACGACACTGTGGCCCGCATTGTGGTTTTTCTACATAATATGCCAAAACAGGCATGTCTTATCGAAAGTTCATGTCTATGTATTCAGACGAATCTGGACGCGTAATGAACGCTATGGTATGTCATGTTAAGAGAATACGACATACTCTGTCAGAGATTCAATTGTATGTTTCAGTTTCAGAACATAAATAAAAATTACCAGTGAGAAAATAAAGTTTGTTTCTTTGTTTTTATTCAGCAAACATTAAGTGTTTTAAACTTACAGTTAATCTATTCAAACATTTTTTAAACATGAGAATACCACGTATTAACAACAAATCAAATGATGGTCCATTTTAATTCTGATCACTCTGGAGGCTTATAAGTGTGCTGAACTTTGGCGACATAGAATATTTACGCTTAACAAACTTGCTTGTCAACCACTAGGCACGCATTTCTATTCCACAGCATTTCATATCAGATATGACACTACGCCACAAGCCTGTTGGGACTACAAGACAGAGGAATATTTACATCGGCTAAGTTCAAAAACATGCTCCAGCCTGTTAGGTCTCGCTGTATCTATACATTATGAGATCGTTGTCACGCTTTTAATTAAATAAAAATGTGACTGCCTCTGTACTCTGTCCGTTCATAACAACTTGCCCATCTTTAGCCCTGTGAGTTTACCCGTAGCACGCTTGATGGTGTTTAAAACATGATTCAGCGTTTTTTTGGACTTCTTTGGGTAAATGTCTCAAACATTCAGAACAAAACAACAATATCGTCGTGGCTGCAGCGGTGTTCAGTCGTAACACGATGCCACTAGTCTGAGTCTCGGCAATGACAATGTCAAAACAAGATTTGTCGCGTTCTCTTGTTTCGTCAGAGAGAGATAACGTTGCAAAATACTCAAATATTTTTTGGCCTTTTCATGCATGTTGACATCTTCCGATTTCTAATACTTCCGACATTAGGGCCCGGTCAGCTCTGTCTGCGCAACTCTTCTGATAGGAAACGTTTGCGTGTCTTGTTGTTTTATCTGTCCAGCTGTATGTTGGGGAACCGGAACATTTTCTGTGGTGGTGTTCCATATCACCCTCGCGTGAAAAGCTGCTTATGGAACGCCAGTGCGCAGCCAACAGTGGTACCAAAAACCGCCGTGTTGGTTTAAAACCTTTTTTTTTGAAAACTTTAACTTTTTGTCGGGCCAACAAACGAATTACAGGACTTTTCGTATTTTAATTTTTTGTACTGTTTGTTGTTAAAGGCACATTGGACCGTTTAAATATTCAGGGGCTAGCTCAACAGAGAGCATGTAAAAAGTCCGGACCTGCATTTGCTAACAATAACTCTTCGCATGCTCGGCTCTCGATTTATATAGAGCTTCCATTAAGCAAATTCCTTTGTATACGTGAAGACATTTTTTTCACTTTTAAATTTTGGCAGAAAACACGGACAGTCCCGATGAGAATGTTGATCCTGAGTCTTAAATGTCTGGTGTTTTAGATTTATAATCGATGAGAAGGTATCAAAAGGGCGATTGCCATAGCGTCATTAAAGCTTATAAAAATCATTTTTGAATTACCGGGAAACATTGTTCTCCCCCAACAATGATATTTGATATTTATGCACGGGTTATTAAACAGTGACTAATAGTTTGTGTTTAAAACTAATCGTACGACTTGCTTTGCCTTGGACAAACAAATTTGCACAAGATAAATACAGCTCAAGTTGCGGTGATGACAATATTTTGTGAAAGGTTCTGGAACTTCTTATTTGTGAAGGCCTGATTCATCAGGTCCGATCCACGAATTAGATTGTGTTTGTGGGAGCAGCGGTCGTCGCAGAGAGATTCGTATCCCGTTAATAAAATTATTGGCAAATCTTTAAAAGGCTCGTCATCTATATCGGTTGCAACAAGAATAGATATAAACAAGTTTTCCGATTTTGTGCGAATAATCTTGAAGCGTTTTCAATAAGACTTTTGACAAAATAAGTTTTACACGTTGATGGGCCACTGACAACGCAACTGAAAGGATGTGAAGGCGGACATCGTATTTCGTCTTAGTATCCATATGGAGTGTGGAATAGTCTGGGAGAGCACCGCGTTTATGTACAACTCTGACTTTTTTTTGTGACTGATTTGTTCTGAGGACTTTATCGAGTAATTCTGTCACTCACAACAGTCAGACGCGCGTTCTGTGTTCCTGTCTTCACAAAAAGCTTGTACAAGCCCTTTAAAGAGGTCGCGATGGACCGTTTTTAGAAGCATCACGGTTAAGCGACACTCCTTACATTTTATGTGTGTTTTGGTCTCGCACTGTGACGAATGCCATAACATTTAGGTCCACCGGACACCAAACCCAAATGTGTGGCTCGCGAATCGCACCAGTTACTCTAAGTCTACCCAACACCATAGCCGGTGAAAATAAACCGAATCAGTGTCACAATACAAAACACGTCGCTAGCAACCTGGTCAATAAATCATAGTAGCGTTAGACGAGCATAAGCAGTTGTCATTGCTCCTGATATAAGACATAAAACGTCTCACGTTGACCCCAGACCGCTGTCCAACAACATTCATCAGAAATGAAGAAGAACTGTCTCTATATCTTACTGTCGAAAACATCAGTCATCGGGTGTCTGTAGAAGCAACGTCAGCCTTTGCTGCAAACGTCCCCAAGGCGTTTAACTCAATTTTTGAACAGTCTAATGGCCTTATTCAGTTTGATTTTGTTATGGATCCAAGAATTCTTTCTTTTCAAGTAGTCCCTCTACGTACGTCCCCTCCGGCTAACACAGAATAGCCGCTGCTTCCTGTCTGCTTTTCAGAAACGTTTTTAAGACTAAATACGATCGTTTTTTTCTTTGAATGCCATACTTCGTGTATTTCACGATAGCATAACCCTTTTCGACGGCTTTTCATAATCGACAGAAAACCCAAGTGCCTCACGAAGCTGTCTTTCCAGATTCAGAGTGCAACACCAGACTGGTCCTGAGTTTCAGCACAGGTCGCTGCATTACGAGGGAACATAAGCTTCCCATTGACAGCCGGAAAAGGCAGCACGGTGGAAGAGACGCTCTCGGGGGGCACGTCACATTTGCAATTTCCAAAATTAATTCAAATGCTGTCAAAATCACCGCAGATTATTTAGGCATGCCAACAGGGTAATCTCGTTTTGCACTGAACAAAACGGGAAGACTGTGAAATCATAAGTAAAGATCCTTTCACTTTCGGAAACCTGATGATAAGATCATCGCATTGGTCCGTTCCTCCATAGAGGCCGTCTCTCGGGTTTAGGCTCTGTTTTGGTAGTTGTCCAAAAAAGCCTGACGGTAGTCTCAAAGCCTTTTTAAATTCACACTCCATATTTTAAACAACTGTCACCGATCCTAAACTCAACTGTGCTAACAATCACCAACTTTATTTTCGATATTTGATGTCGCTTTCGGTAAAACAACGTGATGTCCATGCATGATATAACCCAGCATTTCATAATGGTATTGGAGGCAGCATCGAATACGTCAACAGAATAGGAACCTATTCTGATTGCTCACCTCCCCTAAGAGGCATGGCGGATAGAACAATTTTGTGTTTGTGCTATGAACTAGAGCCATGGATCGACACATCTGAAAAGCTTCTCTTCTACATTGTATTAGGGCTATTGGGTCTTTAGTAAAGAATCTTGTATAACTTCATGCATAGCGGGATCTAAAGCTTTACAAGACGCAAATGATCGAGACCTGTGCTCTGTATTACCAGATCACGGTTGTGATACCGCAAACCTTAACATCGTCAATGCAATAAAGTCTATTTCTTTGCGCAATTACAATTCCAGACCACCGAACCGTTCATACCATTCCTTAAAATTTTCACTCTGTCAGGCTCCCCTCATGGAGTCAAAGCCATAGAAACAGGGGTGGGTATGGACCCAGTAATTCCTGATTTTGTCTTAGTGTTTGAACCTGTGCGGAAAATAGCTTAGCCACGCGTCACCCGTAACGCATTCGGAGGTGCAAGACGCATCGTAAGAAACTGAAGAATCAATCCATCGCTGATTTATTCTACAAATCAAAAAAAACGACTACCTCTAGCGTGACCTCTATAGACAATGCTTGACAAACAGTATTCCAGAATCAAGGTAATTGTAAACCCGGCAAGCAATTATGAGCGATAAATGGTAGCCTTTGTATCTTGGTTTCTGAACTGCGTACGAAAGATTGTGCGACACAGTCTAAAGATTCAAACTATAAACTTAATCTGCAGCGTCGGATGAGCACACAGCTAGAGACGGCCTCATGTTTATCGTTGTGATATCGTTTCAAATCGTAATAGATGTATTATTGTTTAGCAGTCTGTGGTTAACGGCTGAATATAACACTGGATTGTGTTGCTCAGCATGTATTATCGGTCATATTGCCGCATGTATGTCCGTTTTTGTAGTAGTTGAAATGCAGTTTGCAGGCATTTGCGCAATATTTAAAAACTCGCACGGGTACTATTATTGATGGACAGTGTTCCGCTGTTTGTGCAGGGGCGTAAACAACGGTGAAAGACAAATGCGTTTACAGACCATCAATTGATCGTAGGCCGGTTTACCCACATACGGAAATAACACACCCTCACAAATGCTTCACACAATGTGGCCTCAGAGGCTCATATGTATTCAGACATAATTTGCAGTAATAACTACAACCAAAAACCCGTGATGTTTTCAATTAAATAATGTGGTTGTCATAGTAATAGATAGACCGACTTTGCACATTAGGCTCATTATGCGGTGAAGCGCTTGTAGACGTTTTTACGCTGCCTCCCATGTAAAGATTACAATTTTGGTATGCCGAGATGGTTTTCTATATTCTCTTTCGGCTAAACTCACAGACGTGTCATATGTCAAATTAACGTTGTGTGAGGTTCCTATGCTGTTTTCTATTTATTTTCAACTCATAGGAAATATGGGCGACGCAGAGACTAAAACAGCAAGTTAGTTATGTTCATTCTTTGGTCAAAGATAGGTGTTGGCCTTATTTGCTAAGGTATTTCGTGGTAAGGGTACCGCAGCGAGTTAAGACGTACTCCCGCCACTTTGACTTTGGTGCAACCGTCATATAAATTGTAATGAGGAAGTCTGACATGAAATTGATCATTTGCTTTGAGGGTCTTGGAATGACTTGATCTACAAAAACATCTGTATTTGTAATCGTTGTGTTGAGTTCAATATTGGACCTGCACGCCGATTGCTAGCGACGGCCTCTATACAGACATTGAATGAAACTCCCGGGCGTGACATTTCGTATGCATGTTCGATAAATTTATCTCTCTCTT
>VHKM01000114.1:2267500-2482922 GCA_007210695.1 Neogobius melanostomus | reverse complement strand
AACTACTAATACTCGCTGCAGCCCCAACTAACTACCTACCACTACTACAAGCGCCGACTTACTACTACACTACTGCAGCCCCAACTACTACTACCACTACTGCAACCCCAACTACTACTACAACTACTGCAGCCCCAACTACTACTACTACTGCAGCCCAACTACACTACAACTACTGCAGCCAAATACTACTATACTGAAGCCCCAACTACATTACTGCATCCAATATACACAACTACTGCGCTCCACCTACTCTATCTGTTGCCACTACTATACCACTACTGCAGCCCCAACTATACTAACAACTACTGCAGCCCAACTACGTACTCGCCCAATCTACCACACTACTGCAGCCCCAACTATACCACAGCTACTGCAGCCCCAACTCTACCCACACTACTGCAGCCCCAACCTACTACAATTACTTGCAGCCCAACTCTACTACTGCGCCCCAATACACTCGACTACTACACCCCAACACTCACAAACTACTGCAGCGCCAATACTACTACGACTCTGCTGCCCGCTTAACTACTACTGCAGCCCCAACTACTACCACAAACTACTGCAGCCCCAACTACTACCACATCTAATTGCAGCCCCAACTACTACCACAACTACTGCAGCCCCAACTACTACAACTACTGCAGCCCAATACTACTTACTACTACTGCAGCGCCGACTACTACTCCACTACTACATCCCCCGACTGAACTATACACACGCAGCCCCAACTACTACTCCATACTGCAGCCATACTTATATCACTATGCAGCCCCAACTACTCTCCTACTGCAGCTTCCAATACTACTATGCTACTGTTGCCCCCAACTACTACCACTACTCACTCCAATACTACACAAACTTACTGCAGCCCCAACTACTACCACAACTACTGCGCCCCAAACAAACTACGTACAAACTACTGCACCCCCAACTACTACCACAACTACTTGCAGCCCCAACTACTACTACCACTACTGCAGCTCCAACTACTACCACCACTACTGGCAGCCCCAACTACTACAAACTATGCAGCCCAACACTTACTACCAACTACTGCGCCCAACTACGACTACTTGCAGCCTCAACTACTACCACCACTTACTGCAGCCCAATTACTACCACCATACTGGCAGCCCCATCTACTACAATTACTGGGGGCAGCCCCAACTACTACACTGCACCCATACTACTACGAACTACTACAGCCAACTAACACTACACTACTGCAGCTCCAACTACTACTACGACTACTGCTGCCGACACTACTCTACGACTGCAGCCGCCGATACTATCTACTACTACTGCAGCCGACTACTATACACTACTGCAGCCCAATAACTACCACTACTGCCCCCAACTACTTACTACTACTACTGACCCCGACACACTATACTACTGCACAGCCCGACTAACTACCACTACTGCGCCCAACTCTACTCTGCAGCCCAACTACTACTAACAACTACTGCAGCCCCAACTACTACCCACTACTGCAGCCCCCCAAACTACTTTACCACTACTGCAGTCCCCAACTACTACTACCACTACTGCAGCCCCAACTACTACTACTTACTTGCAGCTCCAACTACTACTACAACGTACTGCAGCCCACTCTTCTACCCTACCTGCAGCCCCAACTACTACTACAACTACTGCAGCCCCAAACTACTTACTATGCAAGCTCCAACTAATACTACGATACTGCAGCCGCCCAACTACTACCACCACTACTGCAGCCCCAACTATACCACAACTACTGACCCCAACTACTACTACAATTACGGCAGCCCATACTACTATGCAGGCCCCAACTACTACTACGATACTACACCCCACTGAACTACTACACTACTGCGCTCCAACTATACAAGCCACTACTGCAACCCAACTACTATACGTACTGCGCCCCAACTACTACAACTACTTCTAGCGCCCAACTAGTTACTACACTACTGCAGCCCCAACTACGACTCTGCAGCCCCACTACTTACACCACTACTGCACCCAACTACTATACAATTACTGCAGCCCCAACTACTTACGTACTGCAGCCCCAACTACTACACGACTCTAAGCCCCAACTGACTACTACAACTACGCAGCTCCAACTCTACTACGACTACTGCTGCCGACTTACTACTACTATACTGCCAGCCCGATCTACAACCACTATGCAACCCAACTACTACACGACTACTGCGAGCCCATACTACTACTACAACTTATTAGCCCAAACTATACTACAATACTGCAGCCCCAACTAACTACTTCAATTACGCGAGCTTCCGACTACTACTACAACTACTGCACCCAACTACTACTACCACTACTGCCAGCCCCACTTACTACTATTCATTACTCATCCCAAACTACTAATACACTCCTCGCGCCCAACACTACTACAACAACTGCAGCCCCAAGTACTACTACCAGTACAACACGGCCTGTCACCACTTACATCAGGAAACCCAGTTAATAATGACATATCCAAATACATTCAACCATTTCTACTAAGATTAATAATGGCGATGGCTGTAACACTTTGAGGCTTTCCTGGGAAAAATGTCTCGTAAGGTTTGAGTATCAGAGCTGCTATTCTGTTACACTGAATCTTGACAAACCTTTTATTTGCGACTTCTCATACACGACTTGAAGCACCACACAAATATGTGATGGAGTTTTTCAAAAGGTCTGTGGCGGTTTTATTATTTGAGCCAATTGAAGTTTGACTGATCAAACAATCAAGGCGTAATAAGATCATTTTCTTTGTAACGTGGGTCTTGTGCTTCACGGGCTGCCAGTGGTGGGGCACTCAGTCACTACGGCTCTGCTGCTAGAGGCAGGACATCAATGCACGACAGGGTGCCAGATTACGATAACTATCATATTTGTACGATAATTTGACCCTTAACGATGTTGAGCAATAATCAAAAAGCCCTAAATATGCATAATTCATAGCGCCAGTAAAGTTGGTTAAATGCACTGTCCCTTCAGACGCTTTGCTTTCAGCTTTTACAGGAGTTCAGGACTTAGCTCTGTATTCACGTAGGGCGTAATATCGCTGTCAGACGGGACTGTCCTGGATCGTTTATCAGTCCACTTATCACTATCCTCTGCCTTGGCTGCGCTGCATTTGACTGTCAGGCAAACGTAACCCGTCTCACCTTCTCGCATGTCGTATTTAATATAGAGAGCCATATTTCCTGGTTGCTACAGCACTATTGGCATAAATTATAGTTTTGCTGAATACGTATAGTTTTGGGCAGCGTTGTACGATATACCGGTTTGACCAATCTGGCAACCCTGATGTTCCTCTTTTATTTCATTCAGTCGAGCTAATTTAACCATTATTGCTGTAATGGCGCTCCGTACGTTTCCCTCGGCTGGGTCATCCATCCACATGTGTTATCTCTTTCAAAGCAGGGATTGTGTACTGTGTACGTTAGGAAAGGTTGTATTCTTGGGCAGACCCACGCCTGGTTCAAACATTTTCACCATGAATGCGAGTTAGTGGAAATGGGGAAGTATAGCACTTTTTTATTCACTGATCTTCATCGCTAGAGGATCAGAAAACATCCGTGAGTTTAGCACCCTCGCGCTCAAGGAGCAGTGACGTCGGAAGCCTATGACCCGCCTTGTGAGGACACTGCTGATATTCAAGCTCACGACTGAGAACCTTTTGAGAAATTGAGAATTTTGTCATGTGCCACTGTTACGCCAGTTTTTAGCCATTACTACTAAAAGCACAATGTGGAAAATAGTGTTTGCTTAGTTCAAACTTCTTATTATTTTTATTCTCAAGTGAAACCTCACTGCACATGTGAAAGATGAAGGTCACATGCAGTTACAAAGCCAGCGAGAGAGCTCACTGGAAACGTAAACAGGGTAAAATAGGCAAAATCAATCAATAATTTACTATAGATATTTTAACGCAACATTAAACTTTCTCTCTCTTTCGTATTTTCAAGACCAACTGAAGGGCTGAATATACAGTACATAACAGATCAGACGATTTAGCACATTTTTGGATCCATACTTCACTTCTGCATTTTCATTCATTATTTTAAGTGATTTACAACATGTGAATGCTCAGCTGCAATAAAGCTTGATCGCGTCAAAAATGGATTTATACTTGGATCTGCCTTTTTTTACTGATAGTAACGTTGGAATATATTGCATGAACATTAGAAATAACAACATATTTTGTTCTGTTCATCATTTATTTATTTATGAAGAATAATTACAAATGTTAAGGTGCCATTGACGCAGCCGGGGAGACCTCAAGAAAATGCTTCAGACTAATTTGTACTTCTTTTTCAAACAAACATTGCATTGCAAATTGCAAGATGGCTGTATGTTGTCCTCTAATATGTCCGTCAGACTCTGTCAAATTATTCTACAGCCATTTGTCAATTTGCCTGAGGCATTAATCCAGCAGTGTCTTGATTATCTTCTTTTTGCTATTTTAGCGTTGTTGAACCGAGCGTTCAACCAGATCGCCACAAATCCAAATTTCTTTACCCTAACCTAAACTAGGAGAAAGGAACACCCACGTAGACAAAATTCATTTTTCTGTGAGCTCACCAGGGCTGGAACAGGATCCCCTCACATTAAGAACCATACAGTTCATCTGTGGCCGATTGCGAAAACATCTTTCGAGGCTATTGTGGCGTGGACCACTAGTGACGGGACACTATCAGCCTCACACCAGTTGTTGTTCCTCATTTGTGTTGTGACTGGTCATGTTTGTGTGACTGTAGAGGTAGCCGAGGACAGAGGGACTTGATCCACTGGCATGTCCACACAGTGGGTTACTTTGTCCGCAATACCAAGAATCTCAGTTTTTTATTTTTGTTACGTTCAGAAAGTTTGCACTCATTCAATGCCTGTACGATCACTAAAGACCAGTTCTGTATATGCGTTTTGTACAGGTAAAAATAAATCTGAAGCTTTGTCCGCAAAACAGTGAAAAACGTTGTCTTGGCAAAGAGAATAGGGGCTAGCATTGACCCCTGGGGCACACCATAATTTAAAGGAGACACAGTGGAAGAATACTGTTTTATGTTTACAGAGAAGCTCCTATTGGAGAGATAGAACCTAAACCAATTGAGAGCTGTTCCCTTAATGCCTACATGTGTCTCCAGGTGGGTTAAAAGGATGCTGTGATCCACAGTGTCGAAGGCTGCGGACAAGTCTAACAGTAGAAGGACAGCAGATTTCCCAGCATCAACAGTTAAAGGAGGTTGTTAAAAACGTTTAAAAGGGGAGTTTTTGTGCTGTGCCGTAATTTCAAACCAGATAGGAACTTTTCACCAAGTTCACATAGGTCAAGGTGAGCCTGTAATTGGTCGTAGGCAACTTTCTCTAAAGGTGCTTTCATACCCAACGCGGATCACACGGCAGGTGCGGTTGATTCCTGTGTATTGTCAATGTGAAATGCGTGCCCAGATGTGGGTGATGACTTGGCACGGTGTGATCAGAGCTCAACGTGCGTCACCCACACGGAGTGAACGAAGCGCTGGGAGGAAGTCGAGATTCGAGGGAAAAAGGACACAGATCATAGAATTTGGAGCACATAACCACCTCTACTACATCATAAAGACACAGTGAACAGCTACCGCTGGAAAGAAAAGCTTCATGACAAGCCACAGCTGTGGTTTGAATGCCTTTCCTGAGCCCAGGCAATCCGATCAGAGGATTTATGCACTTCAATAAAGTTGAAATGAAAACACAAATGCAAGGAAGAATGCACTGGATTGTTTAAAGGGGATTTTACCAACACATGAGGCTGGACAGACACGTACTGCACACTCAAACCACACAATATTGTCAGCTATTGTTATAATATCCGGGAGAGAGGCAGGAGGGAGGAAAGCCAGAGCTGCGTTAAGTGTCAGAGAAAGGTATAAAACTATTCGACTCGTCACCAAAGCACAAGCAAAGAATCAGGAGTTTTCATTCACATCTTAGTGCTTTTTTTCTTTTTTACAGCAGTGGCGGCGCCTGAAATGAACTCATGCGAGCGTCTGATTACAAGCCTTTCAAGCGTCCAAATAGAAGCAACAGCGTGATCCATGTGGTTATGTGTGTAGGCATTATTAAACTTTAGACACAAAAGACAGCTTAGAGATGGGTCTAAAGTTAGATATCGCATTAGGATCCAGGTTGCTCTTTTTAATGAGCGGCTGAACAACAGCATGTTTCAGGGCAGAAGGAAAACAGCCAGACATTAGAGACTCATTTACTATCTGCATAATACAGGGACCAATACAATCAAGACATTCTTTACATAATCGACTATAGCCTGTAGCTTTTTCACAATTTGAATCAAATCAGCAACAGCAGACAGAGGGGACAATCTTAGAGCAGAGATTTTGTCTCTGAAAAATGTCAGAAAATCTTTGCAGCGTGTGACTGAGGGCTCAGCAAAGTTAATGTCACATGGATTCACAAGAGATTTCCACGTGTTAAAAAGCACTTGAGGTTTGTGAGAATTAGTGCACACAAGGTTTGACAGATACTGATCTCTCTGATACTGTACAAGCCTGTCTCTTAGTATTTGCAATAAGACTTGAAGATCGTCTTTTTTTTTCGCTCAGCGCCCCCCAAAAAATGTTTAAAAGCCCACCCTAGTTCACCTGCACTTCCTGCTTTCCACACTGGCGTCTCTGGCCTGGCTGTGCCCAGGGCATGTGTGGTGTTCTCGGGTCCAGGTAGCTATCGCTCATTAATTCCCTCACTCTTAGATTTTTGTTTAGCCACTAACACAGGTCTAATCTTAGCGATGCAGGTGGATGAAAGCCTCAACGCGCACCACCCTTATGGCGTCCACTGCTCCATGCTCGGGTTGTGGTCGGGTGCTGGGGTCCTCACGTGCGAAGTGCAGTAGACGGGCTCTGGACAGCTTGCCTTGCGGTTAGCCCTCTTAAAGTTATTATTTTTAAACTAAACTGTTTTCAGTTCTGCTTCTGTTTCATTAATTCTGTTTTTGAATGTTTGCCGTTCATGCAACTGTTCACTAACCTGCAAGGACTCTTGAACAGCAAGAGCCAATTGGCGGTCTTTATCAAGCTCCTCTCTGAGAAAGAAACAGACAGCATGGTATGCTTTTCAAAACTAGAGTATTATTCCCCATGATATTAATAACTTCCCTTCCACTAACAAGTACAAAAACATAATATGTCATTTTTATCTATTCATACATTATTATAACATTAGCAATGTTCACTGTTCATCAATTAGCCAAAAATATACATGTAATGAAGCACTATGTTGAAAGACTATGGTCCTTATTACCACTCGATGATGTCACACAGAGCCAGTAGTGAGTTGCAGGTTAAGCACCGCTCCATTACCTGGGGGTATTGAAAGTATGTAGACAGAAAAAAAAACAGTTTGATATCGCTGAATGGGGATTATGTAGAGGGACACCCTTGTTGTCACTGAACAAACATAGCCCATGCTATATCCTTCAGACAGGGCTTGGCAGTTCCTCCAATAGTTTGCCTCAGTTGCCACGGGCCAGGACAAACCCACCGATCTCTGTCAGAGGAGGAAAGACAGAGAAAAGGTGGTGACAGAAGAAGGCATGGTTCCCCCTCATTGTGTGGGAAGCACACTCTTTTCTGCCCCAGTCTGCGCTGTTCATAACGGCGAGTCTCCTCAGCAGTGGGCATGCATGTTGCGAGTGGTGTGATAAGGCCAAAAGAGATGTGACAGGTTGGCCTGTACATCATGGGGCTGAAACACAGCAGGATGATGGTTAAGCTGGGTGTGAGGCTGTATGGGAGACTTGAGGCTTGCTGGAGGTTGTGATGTTGAGCTGGAGGGATGTTGAGCAGGCTGGATGACGTGGCGTGGTGGAGCAGACTGGACACAGTGTCCTCCACTGGATGTCACAGCCGGCTCCGTCTGTGGTGGTGCAGCAGCAAACAGAGCTGTGGTGTGCTGCATTTTGTAAGCGAGCATTTTACATCGAGTTTCAGGTTAGCAATTTATTAGCATAGTATTTAGTTAGTTCTTTAGCGTATCGTTTCTAGTGTAGTTTAGTCAGGTAGTTTAGTAGCGTGGTTAGTTTAGTTTAATTAGTCATTGTGTGTTACTTTAGATTACCGGAGTGCTTTTACTAGGTGTTAGCATTAGTTGTTGTTCGTGTTATTGTGTGTAATATTAGCGTGTAGTGTTAGTTGTAGTCTTGTTTGTTAGGATGGGGAGAAAGTGTAGTGTTGTGGGCTGTCATAGTACTGTAGGGTTACATTACTTTCCACAGGACTTAGATTTTAGGCGCCAGTGGTTACGCGTAATTGCTGGGGGAAAGCTGCGAGCTCCCGCCTTATGCTGGAGTTTGCAAAAAACATTTTACGCGTGATTCCTTCGCCAACTTGATGGAGTTTGAGCTGGGTTTTGCTAAGATGCTCCTTTGAAGAGCGAGGCTGTCCCCACCCTTGGTCTTCCACAACTAAGGAAGGAGCTACCGGCACTGCTGCCCAGCCAACCCGGAGATTTCGGGCGCCAATCTGAGGTGAGTGAGCAACATAATGACTAAAACAACTAATAATGATGATTTGGCGCTTATAATAGCAATCTTTGTAGCTGCAGTGTTAGAGACATTTGGTCAAGGGCTGTAGACTTGTCACTTTTTGGCGGAAATCGCCGTGTTGATCTTGAAAAAGGTCATCCACGTAAATCGTGCATATCTATAATAAAACATATTTGTAGGGACTCTGTGTAGGAGACCCGGTGCCGCGCTCACAACAGCGCTAATAACAATGAATGTTGAATGCACCAAAGGGGCCTTTTCAGCGCCACAACAGCCCTGTTCCAGCTCCAGGGCTGTGGGCACTGACTGCGCCGCCAGACCCGCTTCAACATCCCCCTGCACCGCAAGGGAAGTGCGCGGGTCCGCGGAACGAGTCAGCGCGGTAATGCTGAGTTTAGCTCAGTCTAACTTTTGCCTCGAGTTTATAATGTCGTAAGCTAACGCGATCTCCAGACATGACTGTCACTAGCGTTTGTTTTTATCACGTCCACGTAGCTGTGTTGAACAACGTTATTAAAATAAAACCTTCAGCTCTATAGTCTCCGTGGTAACAGTAGGCTAAAGTTCCATCTCCTGAAGCTATGTAGCTAACATTTCAACATAATAAAAGTAATAAAACTATAACGTCAGGATTAGTATTTTATCCTGTGTCTTTTGCAGTCACTGCTCACTGCAGTGTGAAACTAAACACAAAAGCAGAGCCAAAACGGGTAAATACAACCGTAAAAATCCGAGTAAATCCTAAAACATGAAAACCTATTACCCCAATACTCCGCATGTCATGTACCATAATATTTAGCAGAAAGCCTGTTTAATAGATCTACAATAGACCCGTGTCTTAGCGCACAAGCTTCAAGCCAGTGCTGGGATCATCATCATTTACTTTGTTACTACTCCGATATAAAATGAAATAATCTACACTGCACTACAATCTATACCACTATACAAATAAGTCTTTCCTCCCTTAAAATGGTTTGTTATATTACTAATATTATTACTTATGTTTTCAGCCTAAAGCAACCAGAGAAATGGCCTGTCAGACTGATCCAATCATCAGCAGGCATGCGTGTGTCCAGGCCAATGTGAAACCTAGCAGGCGGAGCAAAGGTGATTTGTCTTTTATAACATTGTCTGTATAATACACTATTTGAATTGTACAAGAGTTTCATTTTGCTTTGGACTTGCTGTTAGATGCTACTGTAACCATTTTTAGTGCTATTAATAATGTGTTTTTTCTTTATTCTTTTAAACAGGCTTGCAGGTGCAGGCTCCACATAAGAGCGTCAGTGTATCATGTGATACTGGGACCTCCATGGAAATCCCACTTCCTGAAAGTCCCCGGGCGGCCTCCACACCTCTGAAAAGGAAAAGGTGTGAGGTGTCTGCGACAATGAATCAGAGGTGTGGGCAAGACGGGATGGACCTCAGTCTCAGGTACCTCCATGAGAGCCCACCAGAATATTTATGATAATGTAGTGTTGATCAATTTGCATAATAGATTTCATTGATGAATTATTGTTGGACACTAAAGTAATATTGAATGTAAAATGTTCACATTTATATAGCACCTTTCTACCTGCTTTAGGCACTCAAAGCGCTTTACTGTACATCAAGGAACCAGTCATCCATACACCAGTGTACGCAGACACTGGAGGCAAGGAGGGTGAAGTGTCTTGCCCAAGGACACAATGACGGTGTGCACTTGCGGGATTCGAGCCGCCAATTCTCCAATTACAAGACGACCCGCTCTACTCTGCACCACCGTCGCCGCAGAATGTATACAAGTGTAGATTGTGAATATAAATTTGTCAGTAATGTCGGGGTAAAGCGATTTGTCAGGAATTGGTTGTTTTCAGGTTCTAGAATGTGATGTCGCAGGAGCCAGTTTTTCCTATTAACCTACATACATATATGTATATGTTTATTTTTAGACAATGCTACAAACTCTGCGTCCCTGGAACTCATTTGCTGAGACCCACAGACGACATCACCTGCAGAGGTTCCGCAGTTCAGTGTGCGCTGTGGTCCAGAGACTTTCCACTTATATGTGATTTTTTTTTTTTTTAGGTGGTGACTTAGTCAAATTGTGTCACACTCATGATCACACTTTGAAAGTAAATGCATTTTGTGGGTTAAAGTGTCACAATCAAACAGAACAAATGAATAATTAGTTATGAACATTACATTCAGGACTCTGCAAACAAAATGCATTTCAGTTGTATCAATGGGGTAAAAGTAGACAACTTCTGCAAGTCTGTACATTAATTATCAGTTTATTGTGCCTAGAATATTCTGTAAACCTGTTGCATAGGAGTATCATGCTGCCAGACTTCTGATCAGTAAATACCTGATGTTTCAACTGTTATGTTTGCACTAACTGGTTATATGAATACTTACACTATTATGCTGTTAATACATTGTTAATCCACAAACTTGCACTGCTTTGTTTTGTCGATACAGTATTTTATATACTACATTGATGCTGATATTGTTTACATTGCTATATCGTGTTTATCTTTATTTTTTAGTTTCTTTTGACATGCGTAGACGTTTTATGATTTCTTATGTTAAAAAGTCAGTTTCTTGATGCACCAGTGCCCCAAATACATTGGCATTACAAAACATTCCAATGGCGATAACTTATTCAGATTCTTAAAAGAAATTGATCTGGAGGATGGTGGCTTTATCTTCAATGACATGCTGAAACTGATTCACAAATTGGTTAATTGTTTCATAGGAGTCATTAAGCCTCTTCTAAAGAAGAGCAGCCTTGATCCCAAGGTACTGAACAACTACCGGCCCATATCAAACCTACCGTTCTTAGGAAAAGTCCTAGAGAAAGTAATATATCAACAGCTCACTTACTTTCTCCTATCTAACAATGTGTTTGATACTTTCCAGTCAGGATTTAGGCCCCACCACAGCACTGAGACAGCTCTGATCAAGGTGACAAATGATATTCGTATGAACACAAACGCAGGTAAGGTCTCAGTTTTAGTTCTGCTGGACCTGAGCGCTGCTTTTGACACAGTGGACCACAGGATCTTACTTCACAGGTTAGAAAACTGGGTGGGAATCTCTGGTACTGCTCTAAACTGGTTCAAGTCCTATCTCGAGGATAGGACGTACTTTGTCGAAATTGGCAACTGTGTCTCAGACAAAATTTCCATGACCTGTGGAGTCCCCCAGGGGTCAATCTTGGGACCCCTCTTATTCAACTTGTACATGCTTCCATTGGGTCAGCTAATAAACAGCAACAATGTGTCGTACCACAACTACGCAGATGACACTCAGATCTACGTGTCACTGACGGCAGGTGAACATGGGCCTGTAGATACACTCTGTCACTGCATCGAACAGATCAGTTTGTGGATGCAAAACAACTTTCTCCAACTAAACTCAGACAAAACTGAGATCATTGTCTTTGGCCCACAGACACAAAGACAAAGTGTTATCAGTCACCTTGAGTCTCTCGCTCTGAAACCAAAAAATCAGGTTAGAAATCTAGGAGTAATCATGGACTCAGACCTGAACTTAAACAGCCACATCAAAGCAATAACGTCATCAGCTTTTTACCATCTGAAAAAACATTGCTAAGATCAGAGGAATAGTGTCAAAACCAGACTTAGAGAGACTCATCCATGCATTTGTCTCCAGCAGGTTAGACTACTGTAACAGTCTGCTCACTGGCCTTTCTAAACGAGCTGTTAGAGCTGCAGAACATCCACAACGCTGCTGCTCGAGTCCTGACAAGAACAAGGAAATACGACCACATTAGTCCAGTGCTCCGGTCTCTGCACTGGCTTCCTGTCACTCAGAGAATAGAATTTAAAACAGCTCTGCTTGTGTACAGGTCTTTTCATGGTTTAGCACCAAAGTACATCTCTGACATGTTAGAGCCGTATGAACCATCTCGGGCCCTGAGAACTTCAGGGAGGGGTCTCCTGGTGGTTCCCAGAGTCAATAATAAACACGGTGAGGCTGCGTTTCAGTTTCATGCAGCTAAAATCTGGAACAGTCTTCATGAGGATGTGAGACAGGCCTCAACTCTGACAATGTTCAAATCCAGGCTGAAAACAGCTCTTTTTACCCGTGCATATGAAAACTGAAAGTATTTTATCTGCACTCTTGACTTTTACTGTCATTGATTAACTTTATGTTGATGTTTTATTGATTGATTTTATCTGTTTTCTTGTAATTTCTCTTTCTGCAACTGTGAAGCACTTTGAATTGCCTTGTGTATGAATTGTGCTCTACAAATAAACTTGCCTTGCCTTGCCTTGCCTTCATATTCATTATTTTGGAGACAAACACTTGTGTGATATGTTTTGTGGACTGTACTTGAAAAGAATAAATGAACTATCTTGCAGGATGCATTTAGTAATGTGCATAATTATATACAACGGTGTCTATTATCTCTGCACGGGACAGTGAGGTGCTCTTCATATCATGCTTTACAACAACAAACGTAACATGTATTCCTACTGGTATTTTATTCAGCTCGCTTGGGATGGTAGTATTATTTAGCCTTTAGCTACGATGCTACTACAGTTTTGGAGATTCCGGAGGTTTCATATTGAGCTCATGTGATACAGCAAAAGTCCCTGCGATGCCCACACTTCGGCCGGAGGTGGTGGACAGGAATAATTGTGTGATGCTAGCTCTCTCTCTCTCTGGATGCAGTCATGACAGGCAGCGTTGGTTGATCTAAACTCACTCAGGATAGTTGGTACACTCACAAGTCATGAGAGTGTACCAACTATCCTACGAAAAAAAAAAATTTGCGTAACGGGAGTCAGTCAGTCCTGTTTACTCTGGCCCTTGGTCTGAGACTGTCAACAGAGCAGAGACCGCCCACACACTCCCCCTCCCCGCGTCCCCCCAAAGCCTCCCGCCACGCCTCTTTCGCTGAGTTTTTTGAATTTTGGGAGTGGGTGGAGTAAGCTCTGGAAGGGGTGTTTAGTAGCTCTTTAAATTACAGTGATGAGTTCTATACGGGAAACTTAAAATGAATCTGCAAAGGGTGTTGAACAAAACATTAAGAGGTTTAAGGTGCATAAGTATTAAAATAAACAATGTCCGCATAGTCAATAATTGGTAAAATAAGGTGAGTGATTATTCTCCTTCTAACTTGAAGTGTAAAGCAGTTTGATGATCTATAAAGTGGCATTAAGCAGGAGTATGTTTGCTTAATGATATAGTCAATATGTAGTTTTGAAGTTAAGTTCAGGATCAAGCCAAACTCCTAGGTACTTCACAGCGGTATCCTTGGCCATTGGGGTGCCATTGTCAAAGTAAATGTTCAAATCAGCAGATTGTAGAGAGTGGCGAGTTCCAAAAAGCATATAACAGTGATTTTTTTTATATTAAGTTTTAACAAATTCATTCTAAGCCAGTTCTGAATTGAATTGAAGTCAGAGCTGGGGAGGAGGAGTCTGTAAATCTGCCATGATTTCCCCCTCGAACGTGGTCAATGGCTGTTTCCAAATTGCCAGGGTCCTCGGCGTCTTGTAAACTCAGGCGAGTCCACGTTGTAGCTCGCGCTAGCTCCGCCCCCGCTCGAACTGTAGTCCAGTTCTGTGGCGGTGAACTCTGCTGTTTATGGCCCTGGCACATGCCCTGGCACACCGGTAACCAGCGGGGTCTACCCCCGTAAGCAGCCACAGTGTGAGGTCACGGAGCTAGTTTCCCTTGTATAACGAGTGTGACTCCAAACTCCTTTCTGCTCCACGGTGCACACTCATTTGCATAAAGCCCCAATGCGGAGTTTTTGAACTACAAATTAACTTCTAAAACAATCTTATTCAAATGATTAATTTACCAAATTAATACAAATGCAACTGAATACTTTTAGCGTCATTTTCCACTATGAATTTACCAATTAAGTAACTTATAACAATACGATAAATGTGATTAGCAAATATAATACTGCAGAACTAAACTGCCCACACACAGATCTCACACAAAGTGAATAGATTCTGATGTTCAACATGTTTATATAAAACAATGAATTCAATTGTATTTTAAAGGGTGGATATTGTTTTGGGTTTCGAGAGTAGGCTGCTAGACATTTTTGAAGTGAGCTTGAAAGAAATAGAATATATAGGCCTATATTTTCTTTATAAGAGCTTTTTGTTCTAAAATGATTAAAATAACATAACTAGAATTAGTAAAAGAGATATATCAACGTTTATATTCATAAAATATTAATAATGCTGGAAACCACTTGTAGTGATACGGGGGTCGCGCCCTCCTCCCGTACCCTATAATAGGTGCTCCCTCTCTCTTGCTCGGCCCTCCTGACCTCTCCCCTCTGACGTCACACGCCGGCAAGAGCAGAGTGATGGCCGCCATGAGCTCAGCCGTAGCATGTTGTGTTTATTGAAGAAGTAAACGCGTTGTCATCGTTCTCCGGCGTCAAGCCCCGGTGATTCGCTACAGTTACTTGCGTATGCTCGCTTCCTGGCTGTGGCTCCTTGTGTCGGGCCGTTGCGTCTCCGGTGCGGTCGAGGCATGTTTGTGCGCACGTTATAGTGGCATGCCACACGCAAACGACTCGGCTCTTGTCGGATGGGCCTTCTCTTTCAACATTCTTCTCTGTGACTGCTACGAGGAAACCTGTCGCTCAACTAGATGTTATATGGACGGTAAACATCACAACACGACCCCGGTGTGTAGTAGTCGGGCCTGCAGAGAAGAGGTAACGGCGTCAAGCAACTCTTCGCGAGTGCAGTAGGATGCTGCCGCCAGCGGTTGTGTTGAGCGCTTACTTCTATGGACATTGTGCTCAGCGCTGCCGTGAGAGACACTTTTCTTTTATTTCAGTTGGACTATGGGAACTATGGGGGGGTCAATGTAAGAGGGACGGTTTTGTGATGTCCCTCTGTTTTAATCCTAATCCAGTACGAAAATAATACAAACTTGATACGCAAATAAAATGACATATTTATATAACTTTACTGTCTCTGTCCCTATCCGTTAACGAACCTGTGTGACTTAAATGCGTGGGGATTAGTTCATCATTGGGTTCCCTTGACTCACAAAAGGTTGGGTGGCGTTGTAACAACAAGTTAAGGGTCTGCACTGCTAACACGTTTAAGTAAAAGGCCCCTTGCTACCGCTCATTATGCCACACACTGTATTGTGTTTTAGGTTATCTCTGCCAATAAAATGTATTCAAATCTGAATTATATTACATTGTATTGTCTGTCAATAATGATGGAAGAGTAGACGAGTTACAGCGTGTCCACCATCTCTTGTGGGGGTTATACATTAAGACATTTGTGGTGCCCTCACCACATTGTGCCTCATATACTGTAAATGTTAGACTCAGTGACAGGCTGGTATGAAATGGTTTGTATAATACTAAGTAAGGAGGCCACAATATTTTGACTCATGGCTGAAGTCAAGTTTCTCCAGCTCTCCCAAGGTTGGCAAAAAATGCATCTCAAAATGCATCATTTTTTTAAAGTCCTTCCAGGGGAGCATGCCCCCAAGAGGGGTAATATCCTTCTCACCTTTTTCACCCCTGACCCGTTTTCAGATGCAGCCTGAGCCAGGATCGATCCCTCAACCTCCCGCTGTGAGAGCGGCACCAGCTTTCCCACGAGACCATTCCTCAGCATGCTGGGTTAGATAATAAGGTTAGAGTCACAGGCAATAGTTGGAACCCAGTGATGTCAGTTTGAAGGTTAAATGTGTTCCACATGGTCTAGGGTTTAGGTGGCCTTAGCTCAGGGTGTGGAAGAGTTGGTAAGAAGACCAGCGTCACCAGAGATCCAAAGGTTCTGAGTTCAAATCCCAGTCATGTACATGTGCTCTAACCAAGGCCAGTGAGGACACACAATGACAGTAGTTCAGGTGGACAACCAGACACAGAACATCCAATGTCTCAGCTGTCTTAAAATAAAGTTGTTGTTTTATTACTATAAGTGTTTCTGATTCTACTGTAAGCTCCCAAAAGAACTGCAGTTCTCAGATCGTCCAGACAGGACTTGAACCCACAACATCTCGATGGGAGGTAGGACTTTTTATCTCAGAGCTAGAATCAAAAAAGTATTAATTTATACTAAAGACAGGCTGATTATTTTGTTCAACATCTCGGTGCTATTTCAATTGTAGTTTAGTGTTAGCCGTTAGCTTCAAGACATAAACACCTACAGTGATGAGCAGGAAGTGTCTTTGCTCCTGACACGATGTTTTTAACCTGATGATTTTAACTCACTGCCCGCCACGTAATCTTGAGCTATCTATTTTTCTGGACCAGACACTGCTACGAACTCATGGGGAAATAACGGGACAGGAAGAGCAGCGCCTCCCGAGGATCCACTCGGAGTCACGTGACTCACTGATCAAAAGCATCACGTTTGGTGTTGATATCTTTTAGTGATGGACAGAGCCGGTGCTGGCCCTTCTGGGGCCCTAAGCAAAATCAACACGGGGGCCCTACAGTACCTACGCATCCCATGGCTATTCGACGAAGCGCGAACCTGTCACTGTAGCGCAGCGGTTAGTGCTCGTGCTTCAAAGCTAGAAGGTCCCAGGTTCGATTCCCACCTGGACGGGTCCTTTCTGTGTGGAGTTTGCATGTTCTCCCTGTGTCTGTGTAGGTTTCCCCTACCACTAAAAACATGTACAATAGTTTCCCCTCTGGGGCAAGGACTCCCCTGAAAAATTGATTCTTAATCTCAGTGGGACTTTCCTGGTTAAAAAATAAATAAAACAAATAAACAGTTCCACTGTGCAGTAGTGCAGGGCAGAAGTGGAACATAATGACCTCAATTCAGGCCCTGCCCCACTGTGTGAGAACCACTAAGCCACTGCAAGACTGGGATTCAGGACTACTACTAGTCTATTTCCCCCACTTTTTAAAATGGTAAATGGCAAATGGTCCCATTCTCTCACCTTTGGTCCCTGACCCACAGTTTGGGAACCGCTGATTTAAAACTAACTAAAACCTGCACCTGACGGTCTTACTACTGAGAATTAGCCTGTGAGTAGCCCAATTAGTTTTAGACTGTGCACATTAAGCGAACCAGAGTTACTATAAGTAAACTGTGCTCATTCAACTCCTCTTTGACCAGGCCACGTAGAACGACTTTACTCTCGTCTATTCGCCCAACGACTGTCCTGATTCTCCGCTAGAGACAATAAGAAGAGAGTTTAAATGAGTGTGTGGCGATGCAGCCCCGAGTCCGAGCAGAGAAAACATGAGAGCAGCACCCGGGACACGGGTGACATGCAGGCGCACAGGAGGCGACGTGAGCACCGGGAGACAGACAGACAGCTAAGCGGGGACGCGAAGGGAGAAGCACTCGCGCCTCGGGAGTGACGGGGGGAAGGCGGTAGGTCTCTCCTGCTCATCCACTTCAGCAGACTGCTGCGTTTAGGTGTTTTATGTGCCAAAGTAGGAGGAGTGTGCGCGCTGTCAGAGAGCCTGTCCCCGTACAACGCGTTGATTAATAAATGAAAAAACACCGTAGTTTGACGGAGATGCGGGGCCCTTACGGCTGCGGGGGCCCTACGCACCTTGCGTAGTTTGCGTATAGGAAAAACCGGCTCTGGTGATGGAACATGGAGTGTTCCGCAGTGTGGCTTTAAATAAAGTACTACAAATATGATGCAGGAGTAGAAAGTATTTGAGTTTGAGCACTGCAATTGATCAGTCCGGTCAGGAGCTATAGCCTACTATATATCATTGTTACACAGTCTAGGCTTTCAATTCTATAAACCTAAATTCTATAAAAATTCTATAAAGAGTAGTGGCTTCTGTCCGAATAGCCAACAGAATCAGTGACTATATAGTCTACTATATAGTGCGGGCCTATGTAGTGATTGAGGGGTTGGGGACTAGGGTGGACATTCGAACACAGCCTGTGTGTGTCAGAAGCTGGATAGATCCAAGTGAGGCAACAGCTCCACCACATGGCCAAAGTACAGTATTACATCAGCTGAAGCCACATCTTCATTTAGTTTATTCAGTAACTTTAAAACAAACATTCTACAAAGTGCTCACAATAATCACATTTAAGCAGTGAGACCAGAGTGTGATAGGGCTGGGTTTAATTCATTCATTTGAATCCATTTTCCTTTCAATAGCCCAATATCGATTCAAAAAACCCTTAAATCGATTCTTGTAACACTAGCAGTGGTGGAAAAAGTACTCAATATTCTTACTAAAGTAAAAGTGCAGATACAGGACCAAAAATGTACTTCAGTAAAAGTACAAAAGTATGCTTTTTTATCATTTAAATCAAACCAGGGCTAAACGAGAAAACCACTAATTCAGGTCAAAAACAGGAACTAAACCAGGTCTAAACCCGGACTAAACCTGGTCTAAAGGAGTAAACCACTAAACCAAGTC
The DNA here is from genome assembly GCA_007210695.1 of Neogobius melanostomus. Lineage (NCBI taxonomy): Eukaryota > Metazoa > Chordata > Actinopteri > Gobiiformes > Gobiidae > Neogobius > Neogobius melanostomus. Next base: position 2,464,014 of record VHKM01000114.1, on the reverse strand, counting down.
TAAACTGGGACTAAACTAGTTCATCGTAGAGAACGTTGATTTCACTTTTAAAATAAAATACTTTTACTTCTAACCCAATTTAAAAATGTAGTGGAGTAGAAAGTAAAAAGTATTCATCATAAAATGTACTTAAGTAAAGTAAAAGTACCTATACTTTTTACTTTGTTACTTTCCACCACTGAACACCAGTGATGGGATTTATGTCTGTTTTCTGGGAGCTGAGTCTTTGGGATCAGTTCATTACAAAGAGCCGTTCAAAAGACTGGCTCTTTTTGATATCACAGTTTTTAATAACGCCAGCCAGAAAACTCACAATATCGAAGACGCGATCAGTAAAAGGCACTATATGTGGCCTGCTCCGTTGGTGGGCTGATTCTTGTGTTTGTTCTGGGGAGTTCTGGGTAAAACTGACTGAAAAAAAGATCCCGTTCTTTTCACAACTGGGATCTGGTTGGAACCGTTTCATCTTAAAGAGCCGTTCAAAAGAGCCGCTTGGTCATGAACGTCACATCATTATTTTTCCCATAGTAAAGCTTATTGAAAAAAAAGCGTTAAAATAGAGATGAAAATGTTCCGCAAAATCAACAAGAACACAATAAAAATCGCAAAAAAGAGACAAAACACGGTGACAACCCGACAAATAAGTTACCATCAGTTTTGTAGGTCTTAGCTTTCAAATGAGGCGTTACACTGGCCTATAGGCTGTAAGCTTTTACATTTGTGTTAACCTGAACTGGAGAAAATGCGCTCGGTAAGAGGTTAACCCTCACCTGCACATGTTCTACAGTTTAGCAATACCCAACTCTAAAAGCTTCTTGAAAAAAGTGTCAAAGGGGTCATTCCGTCCCAAATCATCCAAATTCTCAGAATCTTCCCAGGTGACCCTCTCAGATTTGGATGAAACTTCTGTTTCTTTTTTGAGTTCCTCCACATGTGTAATGAACACATGCAAAGTGATTTGCTCTAACTCCCAATAGTTTTTTTTGTGTGTGTGTGTGACAATTTACACAACGGCGTTGTAACCACCTATTCTGCCCCCGGGTGCTTTTTGTGTTTGTGTGCACTTTTAAAGAGCTCTAACTCAGAAATGGAAACATGTATAGAGCTAACATTTGGTCTGTGTCATGTCTACTAACAATCATCAGAAATGTTCTAGATTCTAAACTTTTGGATTTATAGGCTGCTAAAAATTGCAATTTCAGAATTTCAGACTTTTCCCCAAAAAAATGTCAGAGTGATCATCTTCATATTCTAGGTTTTAGTTTATTAGGATATAACCTCGCTGCAGTAGAAGCAGGATGTCGATCGGATAAAGGGTCTTTGACTTATACATGCTTTTCAGTCATGTGACTTTTGTTGTCCATCCATTTTCTTCCGCTTTATCCGGGGCCGGGTCGCGGAGGCAGCAGTCTCAGCAGAGATGCCCAGACTTCCCGATCCACACACATCTCCTCCAGCTGTTCTGGGGGACCCTGAGGCGACACCAGGCCAGCTCGGAGACATAGTCCCACCAGCGTGTCCTGGGCCTTCCACGAGGCCTCCTCCCAATAGGACATGCCTGAAGCACCTCCCGAGGGAGGCGACCAGGAGGCATCCGGAACAGATGCCCTAGCCACCTCAGCTGGCTCCTTTCGACGTGACGGAGCAGCGGCTCTACTCCGAGCTCCTCCCAGGCAACTGAGCTCCTCACCCGATCTCGAAGGGTGTGCCCAGCCACCCTGCAAAGGAAACTCATACTCAAACTCAACTCTTTTGTTGTTATGGTGGCCATTTTGAATACTAAAGTAGAATTATGCAGTACTACAACATGTAACAATATTTCAACTCAGACAACTGACTGACAGTGGCAATTTTATGTCCTCGTAATCATTGCTCAAGAATAGAGCCCTGGACATACCGTGAGAGAGAGCAGGTGGGCAGAGAGAGAGGGAGTGAGGAGAGCGGGTGCTTAAATGTCGCCATTTACGTTGGTTAAAAAATAGCAGCACAACGCATTAATGGGCCCGAAGCCCGGCCCGCGGGCCTTCGGGCCCCTCGGGCTCAAATACAGGGCTCTACTCAAGAAGATAACAGTTAAAACACGGCCCCAGAGACACACGTTTATGTGAAGAAACCAGTGAGTCAGTGTTTAAGCTGCTCAAGATGTAAGCATGCTACCGTTTAGCATTTAGCTTTAACACCTCAGCTCTGACCTCTCCAAGAGAAAGCCCTGAACCACAAACATCTATCCTTGGATACAACATGTGACAGAGGTCAGAGCTGAGCCGTTACTGTAGTATTTCCTCAGTGTTCATAGATGTGAGACACACATGTGTTTATCGTGTTGAAGCCATTGACAGTTGGTTGAATCAACTGTCAATGATTGACAATGATTGATGTTAGCATACTAAGATGTTAGTATGCTAATATCTTAAGCAGCTAAAACACTGACTCAGACTGAGACTCTATTGACATGACAAACTGTAAAAATCACAGAGAAAGGTTTTCTGTTTCCTCTTTGATGAGTTAATTTAGTCTTCAGAGTGAAGCAGATCTTTAGTAAATCCTGCTGTAGCTCGACAGACAGAGCTGCTACATCTGAGCCACATTTGCTGGTTATATCACATAAACGAGCGTCTCTGGGGCCATGTTTTAACTTTTATCTTCTTGAGCAATGATTACGAGGACATAAAAATGCCACAGTCAATCAGTTGTCTTTCATTTTCATCCTGAGTTGAGATATTGTTACATGTTATAGTACTGCATAATTCTACTTTGGTGCTCAAAATGGCGCCGGAACTATGCGTGATCTCATTGGAAATGCATGTATAGCTTCACAAAGATGGGTCCTACTCAGAAAAGCTCAAAATTGGCCCTCTCAACCTTTTTTGCTCGAAGCCCCCCACGCGTGCTGTAGTCAGGCCGCGCCCGAAAATAATTGCTAATAAGTATTTATTTCAAACAAATAAACTGAAATTGGAGTGTTTAATGTACCTGTAGTCCTTACTCAGTCATGTTGGATGATTTTAGACCATTTATTTTGCTCAAATAATATCATTTATGAACTGACCCTCTGGGCCCCCTCTGCAATCCCAGGTGCCCCCCTGAGGGGGAACCACTGCTCTAGTCTATGCAGGATTTGACCACGTAGTCAACTACTGAGGCACTTCAAATTTTTCCCAGGTAGAAGCCATATCAGTCAGTCTGTAGCCATTTTTTTTAAAAATCTAGCTTAAATGACTTAATGGTTAAAATATATTTATAATCATATATCCATTGTCAAAATCAAAAAGACAAAGTTTATAACGACATGCATATTTATGTACACAGACAAATATGAACATAACATTTTAGTTTTGCATACTTTTTCTTGAGATTACACATTTTGAACAATTATGACAGAAATCAATCAATCAATCAATCAATCAATCAATCAATCAATCAATCAAACAATTTTTTAAACTCCTCCTTCTGCAGCCTGTGCCTGTACCAGAAAAAAAAGCAAGCATTAATTTTATTACAGTTATTTATATTGTTGAAAAATGCCTAAAAATTGACAAAACAAACATGTGGAAAAAAAAACACCTGACTGTAACTTCACTGGGAGGGGGGACGTCTCCAGCTCGTTTCCATGGAGATGTTGACTAAAGGCAGCCAAATATGAGATTTAAACAGGTGAGGTCCTATCCAAATCCATTCTGTGATTACTCACTGCAAAAATAGTGTTATCAATGTCTAGCTGGTTATTAGGAGCATGTTTTGAATTGCTGGCTGCGGTATACAGTGGTCCCTCGTTTATCGCGGGGGTTACGTTCTAAAAATAACCCGCAATAAACGAAATCCGCGAAGTAGACAGATTTATTTTTTACAATTAGAAGAAGAAGAAGAAGAAGATCTTTATTTATATAGCGCCTTTCACAGACATAGTCACAAAGCGCTTTACATGAGAGCATTTTACATTCACTCCATACTTGGTGGTGGTAAACTACGTTAGTAGCTTCAGTTTCCCCTGGGGGAGACTGACAGAAGCGCTGTCGCGACTGCACACATCTGCGCCAACGGTCCCTCTGACCACCTCCATGCATTCACACACATCATTCATCCTGGCCTATTGTACATGTTTTTGGTGGTAGGGGAAACCGGAGAACCCGGAGGAAACCTACGCAGGCACGGGGAGAACATGCAAACTCCACACAGAAAGGACCTGTCCAGGTGGGAATTGAACCCGGGACCTTCTTGCTGTGAAGCGAGAGCACTAACCGCTGCGCTACCGTGCCGCCCAGGTTGTCAGTTATTATATGTTTTAAGGCTGTAAAACCCCTCACAACACACGTTATACACGTTTGTCACTAGTTCACGGAATCCCCTTTATGCCTGGTGTCACTGTGATTTTTTTTTGTCATATATGATTTTTAGATTCACATTACAGACGTGGGGATGGAAGCATCGTGAGCTGCTCTCGTCTTTAACGAAGCTTTAACTCAAAGACCCTTTATCCGATCGACATCCTGCTTCTACTGCAGCGAGGTTATATCCTAATAAACTAAAACCTAGAATATGAAGACGATCACTCAATACACTTCTTTTGTAGAGCCCCTGACATTTTGGGGAAAACAGTCAGAAATTGCCATTTTTAGCAGCCTATAAATCCAAAGGTTTAGGATCTAGAACATTTCTGATGATTGTTCCTGGAACTATGTTTAGTAGACATGGCACAAACCAAATTGTAGCTCTATACATGTTTCCATTGCTGAGTTAGAGCTCTTTAAAAGTGCACAAAAACACAAAAAGCACCCGGGAGCAGAAAAGGTGGTTACAATGCCGTTTTGTAAATTGTCTAAAAAAAAAAAAAAAAATATTGGGAATTAGAGCAAATCCCTTTGCATTTGTTCATTACACATGTGGAGGAACTCAAAAAAAAAAAGTTTCATCCAAATCTGAGAGGGTCACCTGGGAGGTTGTCAGTGAAACCACATGGAATGACCCAATATAGCAACGAAAACCAGGTAACAAAAATGCAACAAAGAAGCAACAAAAGAGTGACTAAAACTTGCCAAAAGCAACAATAATACTACAAAATGTTGCAAAACCACAACAAAAAAGCAACAGGGATAAAAACAATGAGAAAGCAACAAAAAACACGACAACAAAGTTAGGACCAGTTTTGTAAGCCTTAGCTTTCAAATGAGACATTACACTGTTGCTATCCGGTCGAGAAGCTTTTAGAATTGGGTTTAAGTCGAACTGGAGAAAATGCACTTGAGAGGTAAGGGTGTAAAATATTGGGGGGGATGAGAGTCAATTCCTTTCAGGGGGTCTAATTACTTAAAGCAGTATTAAGTAACTCATGCCCCTAGAGGCCATAAGCGCCACTGCCGGTGTCGTAGCATGTTGCGTTTTTTTACTCGATAATTGTCCGTGAGAGTAAATACTACGCTGACAGAAAAGACAAAGGGAGAGAGAGATATTGTACATCCAATTACACAATGGAGATCATTTTTTTCACTCAAACTTGGCTGTAAATACTGTTTAAAGTGGCGCTAGCCCGCAGTTAGCTTTGCCCGTTAGCCTGTTAGCTTCTTTTTTGTGATTCCATTAGTGTGTATTGGTGACTCCGACCCGGTGGCAGGCAAGTTGGAATTGTGGTTTTCTGGCCAGAGACACCAGGGGGAGATGAAAGACCCTCCAATCATCCCATTAACACTTGTATTACCCCCAGAGGGACTACGGAAAGGATTTATTAAGGTAAACAAGTTACTTAGTACTGCTTTAAATTAGTTTGGTTTGAATATTGTATGCCTGTGGTAAGAGGTAACAGAATCGAAAATCTATTAAAGTAAATCGAATCAGGCCCTTGTGAAGTGAATCGAATTGGATCGTTTTGGGAAATCCCAATCGATACCCAGCCCTAGAGAGTACCCATGAACCAATGAATTTACACAATTTACACTATACAAGCAGGACAATGCTATGAACTGTATAAAAAAGAAAACAGAATATTAAAAGTCTTGGCAATTATAACTCTCCAATAATTTGGTGCACAATTTTTTGTTAAAAGTTAATCTTATTGAAATGCCTAATACAAATAATTTATTGAGAATTTATTTGGTTTCATCTTTAAATGTAATTCCTTGAAAATATGTTATGTTTTTATACAAGTCAAGTCATACTGTACAGTAAGACACTCAACTCAAGACCAGTTCATAAACAGCTCTCTGGCCTCTTTTTAATCAAATCAAATCAAATCAAACTTTATTTATAAAGCGCTTTTCATACAAAAATGTAACACAAAGTGCTTTACAGTGCTTAAAAAATGATTAAAATAGTCCCCACCAGCTAATATACATAAATAACAACAACCCCCTACATCCCCCCACCCCACCAGCACACACAGACACATATACATACAGACAGCCCAGCTGTTAAAAGTCTTAAAGAGGGGGTATTATGCTTTTTTTCAATCACATAGCACCAGTCTATAGCATACTACAATGATGACGTAACCTTCTGCTGGTCTGTATATGCAGTAAATTAAAATAACTGCCTTGAATAAAATTGCTCTCTCAAAATGGCTGTACTGAACGTCTTGAAATAGGCCTCTGTCTCTTTAAGAAGCTTTTCGACACGCCCCCTTCAGCACACTGCTGTGGCATTTAAACAACAACACTGTGCGGGGAGGGGGCTCTGCTGAGCTGAGGAGCAGTGGTTGGTGGCTTGGCTGGTGACAAAAGGTCCAGAGGCGTCTCCAGGAGGTGGGGCGTTCCTAGGAGGACTGAGGCATAGCTACACCTAAAATGGCTGCCGTCTAAGTTTTTACTGATTACTCAAAAATATGTGAATGAGCCAAGGCAACACTCCAGGCATGTGTTTAATGAGGGAATGACATAATAACATGATATAAAGCTTGAAAAAGTCGATTTTACATAATACCCCCCCTTTAAGTAAAAATGGACATAAAGTGGGGTACATAAGGCTGAGTGCAGATGGACCGAAAGAGGAAACACCATCCAAGGAGCCGTCTGCACCAGGAGCAGCCCATCGGCCACAGCCACAGAGCGCCAACACAGGGCGTCCGGAGGAGGTGTAGGAGAGACGTCCAACCTCCATCCAGACACCCACAGGAGAGCGCCCGCACGGCCACAGCTAACCAGCACTCCCGGGGCAGAGGGCTCCCTCAGAGGAAACACTGGGAGAAAATAAAAATAAAAGATAAATTAAAACAGCTAAAACTCGGCTAAAAGTGTGGAATAGCACAAGATAAAAATAAATAAATAAAATAAAATAAAAAAATAAAAAGAGTGGAACTAAAGAAATAATTGTATAGAACTAAAACAGATAAATAAAGTTAATATAAATAAATATTAGTTAAAAGCTAAACTAAAAAGGTGGGTCTTGAGCCTGCTCTTAAATACATGAACGTTCTCTGTGGTCCTGAGCTCCTCCGGCAGGCTGTTCCAGAGACGAGGGCCATAATATTGGAAAGACGCCTCGCCGTGAGTCTTTCTGTTGACTTTAGGAACAACCAGGAGACCCCTACCGGAGGAGCGCAGGGACCGCGAAGGTTCATAAGGTAAAAGCAGTTCTGAAAGATAAGAAGGACCAAGACCATTAAGAGATTTAAAAACCATTAAGAGAACTTTAAAATCGATCCTGAAACACACGGGGAGCCAATACAGCGACTCTAAAACCGGTGTAATGTGGTCCCGCCTCCTGGTCTTCGTCAGGACACGAGCTGCTGAATTTTGTAAAAGTTGTAAACCTGAGATACTCTTTTTTTGAAGACCAGAAAGCAGGGCATTACAGTAGTCGATACGACTGGTGATAAAAGCATGCATTAGCGTCTCCGTGTTGGCCCGAGAGAGAATGGGGCGGACTCTGGCTATGTTCTTTAGAGGGTAAAAACCTATTTTTGTGATATTCTTAATGTGTGGAATAAAAGTCAGCTCAGAGTCGAAAATCGCACCCAGGTTCTTCACCTGTGAGGAAGGATTAAAAGACAATGACTGTAGTTTGGGTAAAGGTTTCTCTCTCTGGGCCTCAGGAACGATGACTAAAACTTCAGTTTTGTCCTGGTTAAGCTGGAGAAAGTTTTCTGCCATCGAGGATTTGATATCTAAAATGCAGTTAAAAAGTGCATCCATTGGCCTGGTGTCATCAGGAGACATGGAGATGTACAACTGTGTATCATCAGCGTAACTATGAAAGTTGACTCCATGTCTCCTGATGACATCACCAAGAGGGAGCATATACAGGTTAAATAGCACTGGCCCCAAAATCGAACCCTGGGGCACACCACATGTAATTTTATGGACCTTAGAGGAGCAGGTATCCACACTTACCAGTTGTTTTTGTAAGTATAGATGGATATTTTGCCTCAGATGCGGCGGAAGCAGGACACTCGGCTCTGCTGCGGAGAAGCCCACTCCTGAGGAAGTCAACGAAGTGAACCAGGGATGAAGGATCCTGGCACTTGAGACATTCAGAAGTGTACAGACTCTTCTGAAACCAACGCAGACAGTTCCCAGCTGGTGTTGTAATTTCCCACGCCTTTGTGCAGCTCCAGAAGATCCGACTTGGTCATGAGCGTCACACTGCGGTCCTTGCTGTGACGGCCCAGCGGAGGTTGCTGTAGGGTGGGTCCATGTTCTCCAGACGAAGGCCTTGGTATTCCCTCTGTTGGAAGGCTGGGGAATGTTCTCATAATTGCGCTGAGGGACAAATAATTACAACAGGAATGAAATGATGCCAAGTTATTCAAACAAAGAAGTGCTTGTGACAGATTTACCTCCATGTTTGGAACTCCACTCCTCATCCCCCAAACTGTCAAATAGAATGAGATTAGTTAGCTTGGATCAGAGAGTTTTATTGTCAAATGTATTACACCGTGCAGCATGGGGGATTGTTTCTCTTCTGCACTTGGCGCTGACTTATTTGAGCATGTCCAAACAATCACGTAGCAGTTTTGCGTTGGGTGAGCGTGTTTTTTTTTATTCTGTGGCAACAACACTTATTGGATCAAGCTGGTTAGTCCTCTTAATAATTGATTTCAATGGGAGTCACACTGGGACAACACACTTTTGTCACGATCCAATACATATCATGATACTGCAGTATTGCGACGCTGACCACACCATTAGGCAACATTGTTAACTTGAGCTGCAGATTAAAAAAAATTTCCAAACAAAACAACCAAGCAATGTGAATGAAAGAAAACGTTACCGTAATGGTCGGCCTCACCTCTCTTCTTGCAGAGTATCAGAATGGTCACTGAGATGGTAATAAGCCCCACACAGTTCAGAATTGCAGTTATGATCTGGATAAGGAATCCTGGAGCTGCAGACAGAGGGAAGTTATAGATTATGGGAGCGAGGCAGTGCATATGTGGAGGTGAATTTACCGGGGGATCCCTCTGGTTTCTTGTTTGGTGGAGTTCCTGATGGACTCACCGTACATGGGTCACCAGTAGAGGGTGCTGCAGATGGAGAATTAAAATTTCAGAAGTGGAAGGACACAAAAACATGCACAGAACTCCAACTCACCACGTTCAACCTCAATACTATACTACATTCTATATTAAGCTCATGCATGACGGCACTTCGGACCCGAAGTAACAACTTTTTGAGTGATAGTACAGGATTTTAGAGGCAGTTGTGGTGAACAGGTCTGGGCTAATTCTACACATTAGGACATGGCTGGAACATGTAGGGGATGAAAATACTTAGTTTTAACATTTTAAAACTCTGTATAGTCCCTTTAAGTCTCATTTCTATTGTGTGTTGGGAACACATAGGCCTAAAACCCTCTGACCTGTTTGATGGTTACTACGAAGCTATACATCTGTAGGAGCAGGCTGGGACATCATTTTGGCCGAAGGAAAACCTACGCAGACACGGGGAGAACATGCAAACTCCGCAGTGCCATGCCATTGGTCCGACAACCCATTAGTCCAACGTCTCATTACTCCGAAAATTTACCATTGAGCAGTACATTTCTTTAGTCAGAAAAAACCCTAAGCCGTTTTTTTCTGACTAATGAGATGTCGGACTAATGGCACCCCTACTCAATGGGACATTTTCAGAATAATAAAAAAAACATTTGTCTAACTTTATTTTTGTCTAAACAGCAGCACAGGCCCCTGCTGCAGCTAAAGCCTTTGGGCCTGGAATAGTACAAGTGAGAGTCCATTATAAGTAGATTTTTTTTCTGGCAGCCTAGAAGTGCCGCGGTCCATTGGGAAACGCTTCGAGTCTCCCTATTACCCAGCACTGCTCAATTCTACAGGAAGAACGGCTGAACTTTTGAAAAAGGGTTTAGAACAAGCTGCATAGAACAGATGAAGTAGAGGTGAAACATCATGTATTTGTGGCTAACATATTGTGGGAAGTGTCACACCCCCCACTGAAAATCTTGGAATTTGAAGAGATTGGACAGAATTATTATGAGAATATCAGCACCAAGTATTACATTTCACATTTCCTTACTTACCCGCCATGACTTCTACAATGAAATCTGAGCAGTATCGTCCGCAGATGAAGCGATATCTTCCGGAGTCGGACAGTGTTAGGTTGGAGATGGTCACAGTGACCATGTCCACAGGAGGAGAGCCTTTGTTCTCAGATGTAATGCTATAGCTGCCGTTTTTACATCTGCTTCCCCGGGTCTTCAACAAGACGTCCTGCTCTCGGTAAGGGTTTTTACACAAGGTCTTCAAGCTTACAATTTGCTGTGGAAACCAAAGGGCCACCGTCAGCTCAGCACCCACAGAGTTCTTGAACACCACATCAGCCTTAGTGAGATCCCACAGCGCTGCTCAACCAGAGCTACAGTTAGTCAAACAGGCGAACAGACAATAGTAACAACTTTAAAATGTGTTTGAGTTCATTTTCCATCTCACCCAAGCAGAGCAGCCACAGCTCGGACGACCTCATGATGCCACAAACTCACAATGTGAGTGAGAAATGTGAACATACTACAACTGGACAAAAACAGGAAGTTGACGGGGGTTGAATGAGGTTCAGTTTTGAGATGTGAGATGAAAAAAAAAAGAAAGAGGAAATAAACCATGTTTTGGAAGAGTCAGAGGGATGACTAAAAATCTGATCTATTCTGGTTTTCTTCTTTATCAAGAAAGATGACTTTTTTTGGTTCAGGAAAGTACCATTGAGATTTCAGAATTCTCTGTCGAATTGGCTCTATTTTAACCTAGCGTACAGTGGGAGGAAAAAGTATGTGAACTGTTTGTAATTTCTTACATTTCTGCCTAAATTGGTCATACAATGTGGCCTGATCTTTATTAAAATCACAAGAATGAGTAAACAGTGTCTGCTTAAACTAATTATTTTATTACTTATTATTAATTACTTTAATCCATTGTTCTACTGGGGGAATTGGGCACCACTTGGGACCCACGTGGGTAACGACAGTGAGACCTGGACAGGGGTGATTTAGAAGAACGGCTTCCCCGATCTGAACCCGTGTGGTGTTCTGTTATTGGACTTCTGTGCTAGTCACGGTTTGGCTTTGTGTAGTGTTTCAATCTTTCGTTTATATACTTAATACAAATATTGTAGTAATGTGTGACACTCAAAGACGTGCACGCTCATGTACGTTCATGCACGGACACCGGAGCGCACTGCCGCCGGCTGCGAGCGAGAAGCAGGAAGGATCCGAGCCACTCTGTGCTTTTAACCAAAGTCTGACCAACTCCTGCAGAGACCGCGCTGAGGGCTGGTCCAAGGCACAAGTCCATTCAGAGACGCTGCAGCTCCACAACCTCCCTCTTTCTCACACCACCCGGACTCTGCTCCTCATTCATGCCCAAAGCGAACCGGTGCCTCATCCCCACTGCACGTACAGCGAGCTAAAAAAACAATAGACTATCTGAGTGATTCAAAGCCCACCGAGCTTATTCTGTAGTTTCAGGAAATGTGAGCTCCGTGAACAGCACTGGGAAATATCACAATCAGCGTCTAAAAGGCTCTTCTTTACGTTCTAAAAGTGTATTTCCAAAAGTGTTATTGATGAGACTCTGCACTCTGCCAGTAGTTTACTTGAGATCAGAGAAACAGCGGTAACATGTCAGTAAAGATCCACCCGGCCTCCGCTTTCACTGCTGTGGCGTGAGGCCCCTCCCTCTCTGCTCCCGGGGTCTCCGGTAAAACCCTCTAATTATCGCCTCATGTTTAGGTAAATCTCATGTAGTAGAGTGGACTGCAGGTCCTACGGAGCAGAGCCCACCACCAATTACTCTACCATTTTAGTTCTCATTACCAACCGCTAAGAATGTAAAGTTAGATTCAACCTGCAGAAAAGGCAACACAGATTCGCAAAATTGGCAGGACAGAGGCATTCATCCACAAAAGCAGGACATTTATTAGTTATGTTTTGTTAAAATTGTCCATGGTTTCCTTTGTTCAAGGTGTGTCCAATAAGTTACGGCTATAGTTCATGACGGACTCACTTGAACGCGTTCTTTTTAGTGTCCATGTTAAAAAGAGCACTTCACAGTCTACAACATAAAAAGAACGATCCTGGCTGTGCAGGCGTCCTTCCAAACCAACGAAGGGAAAGAAGAAGGGGAGGTGTGTAGCGCTGACAGGACCCTAAGAATGGGAAATCTACATTAGCACAATACGAATTCGTGGTCAGATGTAGCTACGAGACCATTGACATACCAGGGCGACGATGCATGGTGCTCCCCAAACGACCCATACCGAGACCCCGAACATGTTACTTGTCCAGCTATGCGGTGGCCTTTGGCCGGAGCGCCAGCATGCTAAAAACACAATAGCATCGTAGCATAAGGTCTAGTCTAGTCACATGCTTGAATTTAAACTGGTCAACACGCTTACCAGCGATACGGTTGTGTGTACATCTAGTTGCTGGCTTGACACCTTGAGCTGCTGGCTTGACGCCTAAAGTCGCCAGCTTGACGCCTCCTGAGCGACGATAACAACTCACAACTTCACCAACTTTCACGCTGTGCCCCGCTACAGCAGCAGCGTGTGACGTCAGAGGGAGGAGAGGTCATGCCAGGTGCATGACCCCCCGTATTTATAGGGCACACACGCAATCTGACTGGCTCAATGTAAGGGCAATATAGGCTACACCACTACACTCATTTATAAGTGACTTTGCATGTCCTTATATGGTGACATGGAGGCGTGCAGGGGGCGTGACGTGAGGAGGGGTCATGTGCGCACATTTCTGCTCCAGGTGGAATCAGTGAAGGGGAGTTTACGTGGTGCTGCGTGTACGGACGGTTTCATAAGTCCCAATTTTTTTCTCCGTATACGTGAAGTTTGGGTTTTGCTCGTACGGACTCTTATAGGCAGATTCTCACGGACAGTTTTGTAAATGAGACCCCAGGCCTTTCCCTCATAAACCATGACTCTGGTGGGACTCAAACCCATAACCTTTGAATGTCTTTGCGCTTGATAGCCTTGAAGTCCATTGGTTAACACACTTTACCAGTCCTTATTGACATGACAAAAATGTAAGTGAGTGAGAAAACATGATAGTCATATCATCCTAAAAGTTTGAATCAAATGCGCCATGAACTGTATTAAAAGAAGCATCACAGCTCCTTTAACTCCCCTGACACTTTTGGATGTTCCTTGTCACAGCTGACGATGAAGCACATACAGGTCAATGATGAGGAGATGGAGGTTCCTAAGCTTATTTACACTTTTTAGATGCAGCCTGAGCCGGGATCGATCCCTCAACCTCCCGCTGTGAGAATGGCTAGATATGTCCACCAACTTTCCCATGAGACCATTCCTCAGCATGCTGGGTTAGATAATAAGGTTAGAGTCATAGGCAATAGTTGAAACACAGTGATGTCAGTTTCAAGGTTAAATTTGTTCCACATGGTCTAGGGTTTAGGTGGCCTTAGCTCAGGGTGTGGAGGAGTAAGAAGACCAGTGTCACTGGTGATCCCAAGGTTCTGAGTTCAAATCCAAGTTGTCTACATACACGCTAACCAAGGTCAGTGAGCATATGCAATGACAGTGGACAGTAGTTCAGGTGGTCAACCGGACACTGAACATCCAATGTCTCAACTGTCTTAAAATAAAGTTGTTGTTTTGTTACTATAAGTGTTTTTGATTCTATTGTAAGCTCCCAAAAGAACTGCGGTTCTCAGATCGACCAGGCAGGCAGAAGGTGGACTGACATGACTTGAACCCACAACATCTCGATGGGACTTTTTTATCTCAGAGTTAACGACTAGAATCAAAAAACAACACCACAGAAATTAAACAACTAAAAAGTATTTATACTAAAGACAGGCTGATTATTTCTTTCACAATGTACTATTTTAATGTGCTATTTTAATTGTAGTTTAGTGTTAGCCATTAGCTTCAAGACACAAACACCTACAGTGATGAGCAGGAAGTGTCTTGCTCCTGACGCGATGTTTTCAACCTAATGCTGTGACTGTCCATCAGTAACTCACTGCCCGCCACGTAATCTTGAGCTATCTATCTTTTTGGACCAGACACTGCTACGAACTCATGGGGAAATTATGGGACAGGAAGCAGTGGCAGCTGCTGTTCTGTGAAAGGGGGGAAGCTCATGATGAAATTGACCTGACCAGTTGAGAACCACTGGTCAGGCCGATCAGAAGCATCACGTTTGGTGTACAGTTGATATCTTTTAGTGATGGAACATGGAGTGTTCCGCAGTGAGGCCTTAAATAAAGTACTACAAACTATATGACCCAGGAGTAGAAAAGTATTTGAGTTTGAGCACTGCAAATAATCAGTCCAAATGGATGCTTTCAGGATCTGTAGCCTACTATGTATCATTTATACGGAGTCTAAGGCTCTCAATTCTATAAACCTTGACATTTAAGTGATTTTTGGTGCTGATGTAACCGAACAGAAAAAAAAATAGCTTGAAAATTCACAGAGCTCCACTGGCAACATCACCCCTCCACTGGGTATGTGCGATTCTTTCTGTGTGTGTCAGAGGCTGGATAGGACCAAGTGAGGCAACAGCTCCATCACATGGCCAAAGTACAGTATTACATCAGCTGAAGCCACATCTTAATTTAGTTTATTCAATAACTTTAAAAGAAACATTCTACAAAGTGCTCACAATAATCACATTTAAGCAGTGAGACCAGAGTGTGATAGGGCTGGGTTTAATTCATCCATTTGAATCCATTTTCCTTTGAATAGCCCAATATCGATTCCAAAAACCCTTAAATCGATTTTTGTAATACTAGTGATGGGATTTACGGCTCTTTTCTGTGAGCCGAGTCTTTGGGATCCGCTTATTACAAAGAGCCGTTCAAAAGACTAGCTCTTTTTTAATATCTCATGAGCCAGAGAACTCACAATATTATAAAAGGACTGATATTTAGGCTTTGAAAAACGTGCACCACAACTAATAAAAAGAGGCTGCAACCCTTTATAATGCCATGTGACTTCTTGCATTTTGTTTTGGTCATGTTAAATAAAAAGTGCATGATTAATGTAACAATGCATTCATTTAAATATTCATATTTTTTTTTACTAATTTACCAAGCTGGAGTTAGTTTTCACTATTTGCAGCATTAGTTCTTTTGAGAATGTCTTTCATATCCAAGTCAAATTGGTACTGTGTGATATCCTTAATATCTTAACCTCTTAACCCCCACTTTAACAGAGCACATTTTCTCCAGTTTGGCTTTACCGAAATCTGAAAGCTTCTTGGAAAAGTGTCAATATAGCAAACAGTAAGACACTCAACCAAGACCAGTTCATAAACAGGCCTCTTTTTACTCATTAGGCCCGAGCGCCATCAGGGCTGGCGAAGGGGCTCTTGTAATCGTATCGTACTCCCCCAAAGTGCGCGGAGCGCACAAAACGAGCGCGAAGCGCTCGCCTCCTCTCAAACATGCACCAACGCACTCCTCTCCTCGTGCATGTTCCATGCACGTGCACATGTATCAGAAAACGAACATTGTAATTGAATGGCCTCTTTTTACTCATTAGGCCCGAGCGCCATCAGGGCTGGCGAAGGGGCTCTTGTAATCGTATCGTACTCCCCCAAAGTGCGAACAAAACGCACAAAACGAGCGCGAAGCGCTCCCCTCCTCTCAAACACTCACTAACACACTCCTCTTGTCGTGCACGTCCCGTGCACATACATATATAATGCAAAAATCAACATTGTAATTGTACAGAGCCCATAGAAATCAATGGGCGACAGGACCTCTACCATGAGGTAGGAATGCGCAAGCACTTTCCGAAAATATATAGTTTATGGTACCCGCGTAAGCGGGAACATTGTTTTCGTATGGGAATATTATTCTTTCTTTCTTTCTTTCTTTCTTTCTTTCTTTCTTTCTTTCTTTCTTTCTTAACATCTTAAAAAAATTAATTTCTTTCATTCTTAACATGTCTGAACATCGACGAAAAGTCACAGATTTTGGCCCAAAATTCAAACCCGATCCGACGCAACTTTTGACTATTTCCAAATTTTGAATTTCAAAATAGTGGTGCGATAGCGCCACCTCCGTTTTTTTTAACATTGCGAGATAGGACTTGGCCAAAAATGAAGTTTGTCGTAGAATGATAAAAATCGGTACAGACGTGCATCATGACAAGTTGAGCAAAAAATATTATTACGGCAACGCCGTCCGCCATATTGGGAGTCGGCCATTTTGAATGACAGCCCGCGAAGCGGGAATCTGCCTTTATTTTTCACTTTGTACAAAATCTATCTCCTCCTAGAGCGTTTATCGGAACGACCTAATTTTGGGTGGAAAATAATCTTGAGAAGTAGAACTTTAAAAGTTATCCAAATTATTTTTCTAAATTTTACGGTTTTTATGCGGCAAAGCCGCAAACTGTACGAAGAATTTTGAGATTTTTCGCAAACAAAAAATGGCTCCCATTCGCACATATGAAGCCCGATTTCGCTCATTTTGTTATCAGTTGTTAAAGTCACAGTCCTAAACACTTTCATTTGGCAAAATTCAAATTGGGCGCGATAGCGCCCCCTATAGGAATTATATGGAGAGTACACATTTTAGTTTTACGAAAATTAAAATAATTTGGCACAAAATTCGATTTGGTCGTTCCGATCAGAAAAGTCAATCACACCCATGCCATATTTTTCACGGTGTTGCCGTAGCGATGACCAGAACGTCCCATTTTATTCTGATGGCAAAATTTTAAACTCCATAATTCAGCGAGAAGTGAGGACCCAAAGGTTATCCAAAGTACTTGGATAACCTTTGTGGATGTTCTGCGGCGCAGCCGCAACCCTAAGTAAAATGTAAAAATATGCTTCAGTTTGCAGATATAGTGTGATACAAATTCATACAAATTTTTTTCTGTATAATGTCAAAATTGAGCGCGGAGTGCGCGTTAGCGCATTCCAAAAATCCTAAAACTAAGACCCTTGGGAAAAAAGTAAAAAACAAACATAAAGGCAGTAGCAATACCATAATTTTAGATTGAGGGAGACAAAAGGGCGCGAAGCGCCCCCTTGCTTTAGGCAGGGCGGTCGGCGAGGGCCAATAATCGCCGCTTGCGACTATATTTACCAGTTGTTTTTGTAAGTATAGATGGATATTTTGCCTCAGATGCGGCGGAAGCAGGACACTCACGCAAGGACCGCACTCACACTGCGGTCCTTGCTGTGACGGCCCAGCGGAGGTTGCTGTAGGGTGGGTCCATGTTCTCCAGACGAAGGCCTTGGTACTCCCCTCTGTTGGAAGGCTGAGGAATGTTCTCATAATTGCGCTGAGGGACAAATAATTACGACAGGAATGAAATGATGCCGAGTTATTCAAACAAAGAAGTGCCTGTGACAGATTTACCTCCATGTTTGGACCTCCACTCCTCATCCCCCAAACTGTCAAACAGAATGAGATTAGTTAGCTTGGATCAGAGAGTTTTATTGTCAATTCTACGACATGTACTGCTCCGTGCAGCATGGGGGAGATCATGTGCACTATTTGCTATTTGAACATGTCCAGACAGTGTTTGCTTTGGGTGTTTTTTTATTTGGTGGCAATAACAAGTTTTACCGATAATATTCACAAAAGGATGTTGCCAAAAACATAAGGTAGGCTCTGACTTATAAACGAAACAGGACATTCATTGTCTGAAAGTGTCTGTAAGTGCATGTAAAGACATAGCATTTTGTTGTTTTGTTGGATCAAGCTGGTTAGTCCTCTTTATAATTGATTTCAATGGGAGCCACACTGGGACAACACACTTTTGTCGCGATCCAATACATATCATGATACTGCAGTATTGCAATGTCTGTTCTGTATTATCATGCTTGTATTTTACATCTTTTACATCTTGGCCAGGGGACTACAGATGAAAAATAGCCTTCTGGCTAATTCTGGCTTTTTTTAACCATGTTTGTTCATGTGTTATATGAAATTGTACTGTCCTCTTTCAAATAAACCAATCTAATCTAATCTAATCTAATCTAATCTAATCTACTGTAATCTAATGTTGACCACATAATTAGGCAACATTGTTAATTTGAGCTGCAGAAAAAAAAAGGAATCTGGTTTAGACACTATGTTTATTATTTTAGCAATGTTGTTTAGGTGGTAATAAGCCGCTGATGTAATGGACTTAATATGACTGTTAAAATTCAAGTCTGAGTCCATGATTACCCCTAGATTTCTAACTTGATTTTTAGGTTCTAGTGAAAGAGCTTCAAGATGACCAATGACTATTTCTCTGTGTTTTTGTGGGCCAAAGACAGTGATCTCAGTTTTATCTGTATTTAACTGGAGAAAGTTATTTTTCATCCACACACTGATCTGCTTGATACAATGACACAGTGTATCTACAGGCCCATGTTCACCCGCTGTCAGTGAAACATAGATCTGAGTGTCATCTGCGTAATTGTGATAGGATACATTGTTACTGAATATTAATTGACCTAACGGAAGCATGTGCACATTGAACAAGAGGGGCCCCAGAATCGACCCCTGGGGAACCCCACAGGTCAATGCCATTTGGTCTGAGACACCGTTTCCCATCGCAACATAGTAAGTTCGTTCCTCGAGGTAGGATCTGAACCACTTGAGAGCCTTTCCAGAGATTCCCACCCAGGTTTTTAACCTCTCTAGTAAGATTGCGTGGTCCACTGTGTCAAACGCAGCGCTAAGGTCCAGCAGAACTAAAACTGTGACCTTGCCTGCATCTGTATGTAGCCTGATGTCATTTGTCACTTTGATCAAGGCTGTCTCAGTACTATGGTCGGGTCTAAAGCCCGACTGGAACATGTCAAAAACATTATTTACAAGAAGAAAGTCTGTAAGCTGGCTGTAGACCACTTTCTCCAAGACTTTACCTATAAATGGCAGATTTGATATAGGCCGATAATTATTTATTTCTGTCGCATCAAGACCACTCTTCTTCAGCAGTGGCTTAATGACAGCTGTTTTTAGGGCCTTTGGAAAAGCTCCAGTCTGGAGTGAGGTGTTAACTAAACGTGTAAGTTGTGGTGATAAACTGCTCAGCACAGACTTTAAGAATCTAGTTGGTAGTTCATCCAGGCAGCATGTACTTGAGCTCAGACCAGAGATAACATCCTCCACTACTGTATGTCATTAGTGACCGGTGTAAAATGTGTCAGCTCTAGTTCTACTACTGGTTGCAGTGTTACCATTTGTATTGAACAACTGATAGCGTTTTTAATGGCTTGGACCTTGCCACTAAAAATGTTTGCAAACTCATGCAAAATTTTGCACTTCATTATAGAAATTAATTCTTGGGGCAATGAAGCTGGAGGGTTTGTGAGTCTGCTAACCATGGCAAACAGAACACGAGAATTACCATGGCAATTTGAAATGATTACAGAGAAATACTTTTCTCTTGTTCTACGCAAAGTCTGGTTGAACACGTGTAACTTTTCTTTGTACATTTCATAATGAACCTGGAGCTTTGACTTTGAGCAAAGTTAAAGCCTTTAGGTCTGGAATAGTACAAGTCAGAGTCCATTAGTAGATTTTTTTCTGGTGGCCCAAAAGTACCGCGGCCCATTGGGAAACATCCTGACTCTCCTGATTACCCAGCACTGCTCAACTCTACGGGAAGAACGGCTGAACTTTTGAAAAAGGGTTTAGAACAAGCTGCATAGAACAGATGATTGTAGGACAGCCCCTGGATGGACTGTACGAGGCTGCATACCATAACAACACACTGCGACTGGCTAAGAACATCACTTCAGACCCCGGCCATGTTCTGAACCTCGAATATGCGCTGTTACCATCAGGGCGGCGGTACCGTGTGCCACACTTTAATAAAGTCAGATTGAGGAACTCTTTTGTCCATCAGTCCATCCTGAAACTAAACGAGGATCTTAAGTCATAAAATCAAAGTGTGTTGTGGCGAGCGGACAATTGTTTATAATGTCTTTGTGAATTGTTTTATATCTGTATGTCTTGTTTGTATTTTTATGGAGCTGCTGAACTGTAAAACAAATTTCGGATCCTTGTATCTGACAATAAAGCATTTATCTATTATCTATCTATTATCTATCTATGAAGCAGAGGTGAAACATCATGTATGTGTGACGTATTGTGGGAAGTGTCACACTTCTTCAGATGGTGAGTTGTTGGTGTCGTGGTCTTCAGCCCTGCCCACGGAGGAACCCCGCCTACAGGGATTGGACACGAAGAACTGAAGCTCCAACAAGGACTGGACATTCTGCGATCTTGGCCCGTCATCAGCCCTAGGTCTACCTATAGCCTGTCCGTCCATGGGAGTGGATCTCTCCTTCTGTAGTTCTCCACGAGGTTTCCTTTTTCTCCCAGTGGGTTTTTGAGCTTATTCTCGTCGTGTTGGAGAGTTTAAGTACAGGGGACACGCCTGTGTCATCACCTTCTGCTGCCGACGTTTATTTGGACATTATGTTTGCCTGGATACTTTATCTGCCTGAATGCTACAATATCTTGTTTATTGTTCTCTAATGTTTTGCATTGTAGTTTTTAATATGTTTCCTTGATGTAAGGCGACCTTGAGTGCTTAGAAAGGTGCCAAATACAATGTATTATTATTATTATACTACTTAACCCCACTGAAAATCAGCATCAAATATCACATTTTGCATGAACAATCTTCCTTACTTACCCTCCACAACTTCTACAATATAATCTGAGTGGAATTGGACAGATCCTCTGCAGATGAAGCGATATCTACCCGAGTCGGACAGTGTTAGGTTGGAGATGGTCACAGTGAGCATGTCCACAGGAGGAGAGCCTTTCTTCTCAGATACAATGCTATACCTGCCGTTTTTACATCTTCTTCCCAAGGTCTGCAACAAGACGTCCTGCTCCCGGCAAGGGTTTTTACACAAGGTCTTTAAGCTTACGTTTTGTTCAAGAAACCAAACGGCCGTCAGCTCAGCACCCACAGAGTTCTTGAACATCACATCAGCCTTAGTGAGATCGCACAGTGCTGCTCAACAAGAGCTACAGTTAGTCAAACAGGTGAACAGACGATAGTAACAACTTTAAAATGAGTTTGAATTCATTTTCCATCTCACCCAAGCAGAGCAGCCACAGCTCGGACGACCTCATGATGCCACAAACTCACAATGTGAGTGAGAAATGTGAACATACTACAACTGGACAAAAACAGGAAGTTGACAGGGGTTGACTGAGGTTCAGTTCTGAGATTTGAGATGATGAAGAAAAAAAAGAAAAGAAGAGGAAATAAACCATGTTTCGCAAGTGTCAGAGGGAGCACAGTCGAAGAATCAGGAAACTATTTCTTATCCACAATTTTGAGGTTTTTCAGGACTCGAGTGACTGATTTGCAAGTGTTTCCAGCAAGAAGCGAGTAACGCAATTTGGCGCGTTAGGTGTGGACGCGGCTTCACTCAGATTGCAATGTTCGGTGTCATGGTCGTCCAGTGTTCTCCCCATCCCTCATGTCTGTGTTGCACCAAGTGTAGTGGAGACCGGGCTATTTGTCACAGGTTTTTCTAGAGTTTGCTGCTGATCAACAGAAAATCCCACAAGAGTCAGACCTGCATTAAATGAAAGCTTAAGCCCTTGACTTGAAGTAGACCTTTTTTCTATCGTATTGAGATAAATAGATATTGACCGTCAAACACAACAAAATCGAGTGTGACAATGTGCCCCACGTGCAGGGCAGGTTGTCACGATGCTTGGAGTTGGTTGTCACTATTGTTTTTTAATGGAGTTTTTTATATTAACATGAAATTTGATAAACCTTTGTAACTTTTTTGCTATTTGAAATAAAAGGACAAAATAAGTTTCAAAACAATGGTAATGCAATGCCAGATGTGTTCAAATCTCATTTGAACTAACAGTTGATTTTTTATTTAAACACTCTATGAGGTGTACAATATACACATTCACTAAATAACCCAAACAGAGGCCTCTATAAAAGCAAATGTTAAAATAAAATGATCCCAAAAACATATTAGTCACAAAAGGAAAATAAAAAAATCGCACCATTTATACCTCATGTGACGAATAACCCCTCAGTTTTTGTGACAAATAACCCAGAGTGTCCACTTTACCAACAATGTAAGCTAGTTAACAAACAGCTTTAGCATGTTAGCTATAAAACGGCTCAAATCAAAGCTAAAATATCTCTGTCTTTCAGAAAAGTGTCTTTTGTTTATGGCTCTAACAAAAGGGAAGCTCTCACTACAAAAATAACCCAGACATTAAAGTTTGGGGAAAGGCATAAAAACAATTCAAATGTGTCTTCAGTCCAAATGAGAAAATGATTATTGGAAGAGAAGCAGAATACCAATATACATATTATATATCAGTACCAGCATACAGCGGCCTCTAGTGTGGCTATAAAAAGCTATTTCACATATTACCCAGTGTGACAAATAGCCTCGGTCTCCCCTAACCTGTTAATCACACACCTTGACCTCCGCACTTTGCAGTCAAAGAAGCCCGGCTCTTTATCCACACCGGCAGAGTTTGACGTTGTCGGTAATACCTCCGTTTGCAGATGTGTTTGACTCCAGATTCTTTCATTAATATGCACTCTTTTGTCCGGGAAATGCCAACCTGCCAGCCACTTACCTGCTCACTAAAATAGAACGGTTTCATATTTGTCTTTGGGGCCTAAGCTAAAGTGTGACATTTAGAGGCTAATTCGTCAGTTCGTAACGCGTGATTCTCCACGGTTAGTGCGAGATACTCTGGTCAGGAGGGTCGGTCTGCTGTGAAAACTCCAGATTCCATGACACAAATTAGAATTAGGAACAGGGATATGGTTAACCTTATGGGTGAGGGTTATTTACATATTCAGACAAATCGCACTAACCATAGCGTCTGCTTTAACTTTGCCAGGCAGTAATGTGAATGCTACCACGTGATACGAACTGACGAATTAGGAGCAAATTACAGCACAATTAAATAGGTAAAACAATCGAAAAAAACGGTCCATTTACCATTTTATTTTTTTATTGAAACATATATCTCATCTAGTTTTCTAAACAACATTTTTCATCAGTTTATGTTTTTTCTCAGAACAACTCTCCCAGCTCTCACACAGACACACGCTAACACTTTCTTTCAATATAACGGGTGGCCACAATCAAAGTGTCCTGTCACCCACGCAGATTAAAGATTTTACACAACATATATCCAAATACATGGTTAATATGTGATAGATACATAATGTTAACACGCGTAAGTCACTTTTATTGGTGCCACTTGATTGAATTGTTTTTTAACTTGTTGCAGCGTTGTCAAATTGGGATAATTTTGGATGTAACACATTTGCATTTCACAAGAACCCTTCTATAGGGCTCTACGGTGTTACGTCACAAATCAAGCGGAGGTGAATACAGCGCTCTCGCTTCATTGAAAACAATGGGAGATCGCTGATATTCGGTGGCTGTTTGAGAGGATTTATTAAGGTGAATAATTGTCGGATTGTGATGAAATGTGATTTTATTAGCATGACCTGCCTATTGAGGCAAAAGTCTGATATAAACAGAAATTTGACTTAATTGGTCTCGATTAATGTTTATACAAACTGCCAAGAGGTCGCCTAGTACACGTCGCTAATCCATCGTAACTTTGTGTTGAATTTCACGCATTTATGTTTCGCCTTACGGGAAATAATCCTGATCTAAGTTAAACGTAATGCTGATGAGAAAATGTTTTAGAAGCTTTTAGGTGACGTTCTGTCTAGTTTATTCGGCTTTAGATTTAGCTAAAGCATGACTTAGCTAACACATGTCATGACATTAAACATTTGATTAACAATTTATTTTATGTTTAAAGCAAAGTAAATGATAGAATTTAGAGCCTGATGTGTCCGGCACAGTTACGTTAAACTTTAAAACATAATCCACACATTTAGATCTGCAGACGTCGATTCTAATCATAAAACTTACTCAGTTTACAAGATTGAAGCTGTAGTTCCGACAAAATGGAACATCCGACCGCACAACAGCTTTTAGGCCGGATTTACTGAGAAAAACTAAATGTATCGAACACAATCTGTCACTCACAGGCAAAAACGCTGTTTAATACCGCCATTGTTTTCACCTCCACATCCGCGGCGCTCTGAAAGTACCCGGATGGTAGAAAAGACCTATAAGGGCTGAATAGAAAATGAACCATTTCGTTTTTATGTACCAGTTGTTATTTATCATGTTTAAAATGCTTCTGCTTTAGCTGTAGGTCAAGTGTAAACAGATCTGAGGATTTTTACAGAAGTGATGCCAATTTAAAGTGTTATGAAGTTCTCCTCAAAAATGCCATTTTCTGGTTTTCTGTTTATAAAATAGTTTCAGTGTTGTTTAAAAGGGTCAAGTAGTGGTAGTTCAGTGTAATATGTGGTAGTAGGAATCCAAAACAGGCCTGTGGTAAATAATATTACAAGTAATACTATTTTTTAAATAGTATTACAAAATATTACAAATAATACCATTTTTATCACTGAGGCATCGTTGAAAATAGAATAATGTCGTGTCCGTAACAGAAATATTCATGAGCCATAGCTCTGACATAAGACACATACTGTAGGTTTTGTTTTTTCACACGGGGGCAATTAACAGAAAGAAAAAGTGTTTCGTGGTGCATTATCAAAAACAGGCAAACCATGGACACATTTCTTTTGTCTTGCAGACGTGTCGTGTCCGTAACGCTCTGTTCCGCTCATAAGGTGGATGTCATATGTTTGTGAAAGCTCCATACTTCTTGACATTTTGAACAAGGAAACAAGAATAAAATCTAAACTGAAAAAGGCTTGATTTTTCATGTAAGTGCACATTTTTTGACACTTTGATTGTGGCCGATACGAGAGACTCACACATAACCGCAAAAGAGCAAAACGTACAATTTGTGTAATTTTTACACTGAAAGATGGTCCTGCAGGATATTTTGATCCAAACCCAACCAATGCTCTAAACCGATTCTGTGCTAATTTCCTGTGCTCGGAATGTGGAGGCTGCTGTAGGGCGTGTCCATGCTCTCCAGACGCAGGTTTTGGTACTCCCTTTCACTGGACGACTGGGGAATGTTCATGTAATTGTGCTGAGGAAAAGATACAAACCACATTGTTACATTATTGCAGTTTTTCGACGTCTCTTGGGCACAAGAAAATGAAGGCCTTTGTGCGGCGTTTAGAACATAATCATGAAAATCCTTTCTATTACACACATAAATAAACTAATCCACAAATCTTCTCCAGATCCTGCTTTCTGTTGTTTTCCATATGTTATGCCAATTTTATGTATGCCTGTCAGAATTTGTTATGGCTTCATCTCCCGAGAGTAAAATGTAAAACCAGAAAGGCACGTGATGCACAAACTCCAATATAAAGTCAACTAAACTGCAGGAAGATGTAACTTGCAGTCTCTGGTGGCTCCATTGAAATAACAGCATTTTACAATCAAATTCTCATGATAATGCAAAACACACAAGTTTTGGTCTGGCCGCCAAGCCCAATTACCTATTGCATTTTGTCCTCATTAAGCCGGTCAAGCCAATAAAGTTTAAAACATCTCTCCTTAAATTGCGATATGAAACTACACAGACTGATGATGAAAATACTGTTTCCTTCTCAACTCTGCTGCTACAGCTCAGTCACAGAAATAACACGCTCTGGAGAAATATTCATCAAAATCCTTTCGTTTAGTTCACCTCAGACTCTGTAAAGCGTTCTTTCTTTCACAGCAGATCTTATGCAATTGGTCTATGTGGCTTTAGTTTGGTTCTTATAAAGTGTAAACACAAGTGGGTAACGTTGCCATAAGTTCATAGATTTCCTATAATAAAACTTTCAGATGTTGCTGTGGCTCTTAACGCTGCATGACCTGCTTTATACTTTCATATACAGTGTAGGGATGTAACGATTCACTCAAGCCCCGATTCGATTCCCAATTTTAAGTTCCCGATTTCGATTTCCCCCCCCCCTTTTTTTTAACCTTTTTTGGAAGAAAATGAATATGATTCATTCATACCAATGTTTCTTTTATTTTAACATCTGCATTTTTGTCCTTGTAACAAACTAACTGTCTCAGTAAGAGAACTTTACATTGCAAAGACATGAAAATGAACTATAATCATTTTGACATGTGTGCTTGTACAGTTTTTCGGCATAAATAAGATATGTAGCAAAGCAAACACTTTGGACTTATATTTATTTACCTTTTTTTTTTCAGTGCAATTTCCCTTCTTTTTTTCCTCACTGTCAGACATGAAGCCAGAATTAAATTTTACTGTTTTTAGTCAATTAGATTTAAAACAAATATTTCTATTTGCTAAATGCCAGAAGAATGAAAGATATAATTTTTTAGAAATGTTTCGGTAGTGTACATACACTAAGATTAATACACCTTTAAACAGTTTGGGGTTGGCCCAGGTGACAATGACCTGACCTTGGAAGCACAAGTCTGGTTCATCCTTGGGTGTAATTTCAAGACACTTGAAGGTTCAGGTTCATTGGTTAAAACAATGATGGAAATGATCAGTCATCATACAGATCAGAAAGAAGGCGGGTTCTGTGTCCCAGAGATGAACGTGCTGTGTCTGAAATGTGAAGATCAACCCAAGAACAAATGCAAAAGACCTGGTGAAGATGCTGAAACTGGTAAGAGTTTGTCATTATCCAGAGTGAAACAAGTACTGTACCGACATGGGCTGAGAGGGAACTCTGTCAGGAAGAAGCTCTTACTCCAAAAGAAACATGCACACAAGGATAAAGACATTCATTGTTGGAGACATATCCTGTGGTCTGACAGAAAAAATAGATAAATACATTGGGCCATAATGACCACGGTCACGTTTGGAGGAAAAAGCCTGAGAACACATCCCAACTGTGAAATACAGGGGTGGCAGCATCATGCTGTGGGGCTGTTTTGCTGCGGGAGGGACTGGTGCACTTCACTAAATAGATGGCATCATGAAGAAAGAACACTATGTGGAAATATTGGAGCAACATCTCAAGATATCAGGCAGGAAGTTAAAGCTTGGGCGCAGATGGGTCTTCCAAATGGACAATGACCCAAAGCATATGGCCAATACGCAGAGGTGTAGCTTGCCATAAGGCAAGGCAGGCAGCTGCCTGGGGCCCCCATGAACCAACCCGTTATTTAGAAGCCTGCAGTAAACTCTTGATATACACAGTCTTCCTAAAGATTTTGGTGATGCAGTTACATCATCTGTCCACCAATGCGCTGCGGCGCTTTTATCCCTATCCTGCTGCATGCTTTAGTGAGTCATGGTTCCCTAATGTTAACTTATAATGAGCAGTGGACAGACTTTTTTACACATGGCTCCACCAGATTATACTGTATTTCTAATCGTGAAACAAGTTTATTGTAACACATTTCATGACCTAAAGAATCTCAGCCTTCTGTTCTGAGGAAAACTTATGCATTATGGGAGTTGTCAGGTGACCCGCTCCTGTCCAAATGATGGCCTCTCATCTGGCGGCCACCAGAGGGACCCCTACTGACATTCTTGCTTGGGGCCCCTTGGTACCCTTGGTACGCCACTGCCAATTTCCTCTCCCTCTTCCTCTTCCGCTCCCATTTTCTGCCTCACCCTTGTCCTCCCTGTCCTCTGTCCTGTCCAGTCTTTTGTCATTGTATTTGCCTGAGATCCCTAATGTTCTTTGTACAGTATATTTGAATGTGTATCTTGTGGTCCCATTGTTCCTTGTCCTGCAGTCGTTCTGTTCCTGTACTGTCTTGTGACTTTGTTGTGTGTCATTGTTAAATGTTCAATGTGAAGTTTCACATCAGCCTGTCTAGGGACAACAGATGGAAATTAGCCTATGGCTAAAATCTGACATATTTACATATTTTATATGTTCATTAATATGTACTGTCCCCACTTAAATAAATAAATAAATAATAATAATAAAAAATACTGGTTACAAAGTGGCTTAAGGATAACAAAGTCAATGTTTTTAAGTCACAAAGTCCTGATCTCAATCCAGCTGAAAATGTAAGGGCAGAGCTGAAAAGGCATATGCACGCAAGGTGGCCTATAAACTTGGCTCAGTTACACCAGTTCTGTTTGGAGGAATGGACCAAAACTCCTGCCAACTATTGTGAGAAGCTTGTGGAAGGAAATCCAAAATGTTTGACCCAAAATATAGAGTTTAAAGGCAATTCTACCAAATATTAATGAAGTATATGCAAACTTTGGTTTTGTAAAAAGTAATATAAAATTGTGTAGACAATTCTATCCCTCATTCTTCTGGCATTTAGCAAATATAAATAATTTAAAACATTCTAATTGACCTAAAATAGTAAATGTTAATTCTGGTGTCATGTCAGACAGTGAGAAAATATTCAAATGTTTCTTTTTATGTAAACATCTGGTTCCCACTGTATTTAGGACAAAGCTCATACTTTTATTGAGTGAAACGTCATTTCAAAGTCGTGCGGCGATCGGCCGAGTTCAGAAACCTTTTGGAGGCAGCAGTGGCTTGTGGGATTGTTCTTAGCTCCTTATGAGGAACATCCTGAGGTTTCTATACTATAGGACTATAACTCCCTCCTAACTGCACTGACTCTTTTGGATGCTCCTTGTCACGGCTGACGATGAGGCACGTCCAGGTCAATGATGAGGAGAAGGAGGTTCCTAAACGTATTAACTCTTTTTAGATGCAGCCTCTGTTCATGCTTGACATATTTTGACACTTGCTTTAACCTTTTTGGTGGCAATGAAGCAGAAAGTGGATTGATGAGACCGTGAAATAGCAGCAGAAAATGGTACAAATCCTTCTAAACGATGCACGTGAGCATTTGATCTTTTTGCAAAACAAGAAAATTGTCTTCATGATTTGTAAAAGCACCTGATCCTTTGCATGTCAAACAATTACATTTGAAATGATCAGAGAAATGTGCCCAAACTTTTATCGCACAAAGAACTGTCAGCCACAGCATTACCTCTAGGGTTGGCTCTCCTCTGCTCGCTGTAAAACAAAACGGGAAGACATTTAGAGACAAAAACAAACAGACAAAAGATATCTTGAAAATGATTATCATCCTGTTGGACTAATCGGAGCACTTCTGTCCAGCAGTGGCATTTTGACAGCACATGTTAATGTCAGGGAATTAGACTTCAGAAGAGAGATTGTCACTATAGTCGAGAGCTATTTCTTTGGCTGGAGGCTTCCCACATGGAAAGAACCTATATGAGGATATATGCGCATACATGAATCCTATATGCAGCATATATGCACACATATGCTGCATATATACAGCATATATGCACATATATGATAATATATATGCGTATATATGCCACATATAGGCAAAATTGAGGTGCATATATGTGCATATATACAGCATATATGCACATATATGATAATATATATATGCGTATGTATGCCACATATAGGCAAAATTGAGGTGCATATATGTGCATATATACAGCATATATGCACATATATGATAATATATATATGCGTATGTATGCCACATATAGGCAAAATTGAGGTGCATATATGTGCATATATACAGCATATATGATAATATATATATGCATATGTATGCCACATATAGGCAAAATTGAGGTGCTTATATGTGCATATACAGGCTACATAGGTCTCCTGTATTGCTTCTTTATATCCACATATAAGCCCTATATGTACATACAACATATGTCTCCTATGTTGCTCATGGCAGGATCTAGTCATTTTGTAGCTCCTATCTCACTTTAACAACTGTCATACATGATGCCTAGCTCATATTTTCTATTATCAAAGCAATAACTAAAACTAACTTAAACAAATTATGTAAAATTGTACAGTATTGTGATAATTATATTATTGCAATATTTCACTAAACCATTTCAACACGATATGTTCCAT
The DNA here is from genome assembly GCA_007210695.1 of Neogobius melanostomus. Taxonomy (NCBI): domain Eukaryota; kingdom Metazoa; phylum Chordata; class Actinopteri; order Gobiiformes; family Gobiidae; genus Neogobius; species Neogobius melanostomus. The sequence goes on along the minus strand of VHKM01000114.1, from coordinate 2,433,730 downwards.
TCTAATTAAACACAAATTGTTTTTCAGCAAATTGCGTCAAAAGAAGACTTAAAAAAAAGACTACATCAGGACCAAAACAAGACTAAAATAGAACTATGTTAGTACGTGTTTCACCAAAACGTTAACACATTTATAAGTTCAACGAATTGTTTGATTTCAATTAGTTTGAAAAAAAAAAAAAAAGAATATTTCGATCACAGTCAGAATAAGACTTTGGTGATAGAGCATGCCTATGGCTCTGCAAGAATGCTGGACCAGGATAGAAACCCAGCTTGGTCCCAAGGAACATGAACATGGAGTTCTGTCGGGACTACTTAAAAATAAAGAAAATAGTTTTTGAAAATAGAATAAAAATCAAAATGGAAAATAGAAGATATTAAAAACTCAATATAAATTGATTTATTGAATAAACAAATGCATATAATAATAAAATAAATCTAGAATGAATTTGTTATGTGTCCCTGAAAAACATTAACACTGTGTTTTGAGTCAATTTTAATGGCTAAAACATGTCAGAAATGAGTTTGGCCCATAGACTGTATATTTTTGGCCACCACCTAAAATTGGCGCTGTTTAGTCCCATTGTCAGAAACGAAGAAGAATTCAAACAGGCGGAAGGCGGCGACAGGAGAAAGGCACCAGCGTATCTGGTCCTGGACACAACTTTGAACGGTGAGTCTATTAAGTGTAGTACTATTCTCACGCCAAGTCTTTGTAGTCACGAGCCACCCGCGATTTCAGCCAGAATAGCATAGCGGCGATATCAGCGCTGCTTGTGGTAGAGGAAAAGGCGACAGGAGCTAACGTTATGTGGCTAAACAATGGAGGGAACTGCGGCGAGAGGAGAACCCGTGTGACCGCGGTCAGAGCAGAGAGATGCAGGTACAACTTAGAGCTTTGAACACAACACTGTCTATCTTTGTCTTGTTATGCTAGTTAATAGTATGCATGAAAGCGCTTGTACAGCATCAGTGATTATGTGCCAATAAAGTTGCTGTTGGTTTGGTTAAATGTCTGTGGGTTAGTTACTTACATTTTTGTTTTGTTTTAACAGTGCCGATTACAGCAGCTTCTGTTCTGAACATTTTTAGACACATTTGAATCATTATAGAAGTCTTATAGGCCCGCTAAAAAAATGTAATGTTAATATATAACAGATGTAGAAAGGTGCAGGTTCTCTATAAGCCTGAGTGTTGATTTTTGTTATAGTGTTATAGTTAAAATTATAATTTTTCATATCAGATGACAGTGAATTAAATCAAGGGTGTGCCTCCTGAACCAATTGTACTATTTGTAACTTTACTCCTGTTAGTAAGATTATATGCAATTCTTATTTTGATCCACTTTTTCTTTTTGTATATTTGGTCATGAGCATCCATTGTATCTGCATTGTGAATGTACAAAAAAAAAGAGCGGCAGTAGTGAAAGAAAAGACAACAGTATGAAATGTAAAGTGTGAAGTAACTAAAGGGGCAGATATTATAAGACATGTTCTTCTCTGCTCCGTTTCATTCATACTGTATTGGCTTGGTGGATTTGTTGTGATTGTATGATGTCACTTTTGAATGAAATAAATAAGAAAATGAAAAGCTAGGAGTCATGGGTGCGTTTACACAATCAGGAAATTGAATAACCTTTGATGCAAGTTAATATATGTTTTCATGGCGTGGCTGTGTTGTGCCATTCCTCTTACATTTTACTCTCACATTAAACAGAAATATTGTGACCCTCAGGTGAATAATGGTGTCAGAGGAGAAGGAGCGAGATGTGGCGTGGAAGGAGCTGCGCAGGAGGAAGAGGATGGAGGAGGTGGAGGAGCTGACCACTGCGGGACACAACGCTCTGTAATAGGGACAAACCCAGGAGGTGCTACCGTTTCAGAGGATCAAAGGAGACTGAAGGCAGCCCGCCAGGTTTCCACGCAGCGGCTTAGGACTAATTCTACATCTGGTACGTTTAATTTTGTTGTACAGTTGTATAATGACAAATAATACTATGTGAGTATTACTCTATCCATTTAATAATAATGTTATATGTTAATATGGCATTGTTTTAAACTCTGTGGTTGATCATTTTTACTGATGTTGATGTGTTGTGTATGTTGCAGGACCTTAAGGACGGCTCTGAAGGACCATGTGCACGGTGGGAATGGAGGTGAGAGTCCTTCATAGTTGTCTTTTATTTGCTTCTTTGTTGTATTATTTGTCTTGGCACCTCTGAAAAAACCTGTCGTTCTGTTGTTCCTTCACTAATGTGTATTCCAGCGTCCACATCTGTGGGAATGCCGCCCACAACAACTGCAGTCCTTTATTAAGTAAAAACCCTTGCATGTACGATGTAGCAAATGAGAAGCAGAGTACTTTGTTCACTGAATAGAAGTGCACTACAGTACATAGCGTTTCCATAGATATGGAATTTAAAATCTATATTTAAAAATCAAAAGTATAATAATACCACCTTAGTTTTCATTTAAATCCATTATTATAGAAGACAGTATATTTTCTGTTGTACAGAACCTGAATGGAACCTTTTTCACCATGTTTGTGTTGGCATGTCTGTATCAGGGTTGACCTGGCACTAGGCTTAACAGAAACACAACATTGTGTCCTTACTGAAAAGTCCTGATTTATACTTTCATGGAGATTAGAGCTAGCATGCTTAAATAATTGTTTGTTCCCCAGAAAAGCAATAAACATTGTTTGCTTCTATTCTCATTCCAGCATGGGACAGACCTTTGCCAATCAAAGGAAACCGGTGGAGAGGGGTCACCTGCCAGCCCCAAGTATTGGAGACAGTGATGGCAGCCAAGGACTAATGCCTCCTCTATGAGGAGGTAATCTACCTGCTGGACTCCCTGCTTCGGACATTCCTACAGAAGGGTGTGTATGGCATCACCACACCATATGATGTGTTGACTGCAAGGGTGAAAGAACTCCTGGGACTTATCAAAGCAATTTTGAAAAAAACAAACAAAAAAAGGGGATTGCCTGATATGTAAATGAACTGTGGAAGTTGTTGAGATTGTTTAAATCACATTGTGGCATTGGAGTTTATGCTGTGGCAATAAGTACCAAAAACAGTCCAAAAGTCGGATACAGGCAACATGTTTGCATTAACTTTTCCACAAGTTTAGGTTTTGACCAGATTCTGGACTCTCTCGTATTCAGACACTAAAACAATAAAATATTTTTGCAGAAGTGCATAAAAGCTCGATCAATATGCACTTCCAGTGGTGCAGAAGTGACATTCACCTCCGGGTTAATGTAATCTTTATACAATGTTTTACGTGATAGCGTTTCAACCAATGAGCATCCAGATTGACAAATCAAGTAATAATACATTTTATTGTCACTGCATACATGTAAGATGTTTGCTTTAAATTGTTCAGAGGTTGTTTTGAGTGCTTAAAGCCAAACTATGACGAGTCTATTGAAACAACTGTTTGTGATACTGCCTTTTGTGTTATAACCAACAAACAACCCTAACTACACTTATAAATTGTTTTACATATGTGTACTATTGTTGAATTGCAGTCGGAAGACTTATTTGAAAATAAACTAAACCTAAACCTAAACTTAAGACAAACAGCACTGGAGGTATAACCTTGGTTGGTACATTATTTGATTTGGGTACTAGAATTAAATTCACAGAAGTATTAACCAATATTAATGGTTCCATTTGTTTGGTTAAATTTAACCAATCTGGTTGGTGTCCAACCGATCTATTGGTTAAAACAACCAATCTTAAAAATGGTAGTGTTTTTAACTAATCTTGGTTAAAACACTACCATTTTAGATATTGTTTTTTCTATTCAGTTTTTTCTTATTTTTGTTCTTGTACTATTTGATTGTAAATAAATAATGTAAATTTGTACATGTTGGGCTTTTATTTATGTTGCCTAGTAACTATGGATTTTAATCATTTTACAAAAAAAAATTATATAGGTGCATATATGTACACATATTTATGTGACATATATAAAATTGGCCGTTTTCCTATATGTCATGTACATATATGTACATATAGGTGCATATATGTACACATATTTATGTGACATATATAAAATTGGCCGTTTTCCTATATGTCATGTACATATATGTGTGCATATATGTGTGCATATATGTGTGCATATATGTGTACATATATGTGTGCATATATGTGTGCATATATGTGTACATATGTGTACATATATGCACACATATATGTGTGCATATATGTGTACATATATGCACACATATATGTGTGCATATATGTGTACATATATGTGTGCATATATGTGTACATATATGTGTGCATATATGTGTACATATATGTGTGCATATATGCACACATATATGCACGCATATATGTGTACATATATGCGTGCATATATGTACACATATATGCACACATATATGTGTGCATATATGTGTACATATATGTGTGCATATATGTGTGCATATATGCACACATATATGCACACATATATGTGTGCATATATGTACACATATATGCACACATATATGTACATATATGTACATGACATATAGGAAAACGGCCAATTTTATATATGTCACATATATTCAAAACCTATATCAAAACCTATATCAAAACATATATGTTTATATAGGTTTCTTCCATGTGGGTTTGGACATAGCTACATGTATTTCAGCAGTCAGCTCATTTTATTATTATTCATTTATTCTTTCTTCTGATTGGCTGGTACTGTAGACAAGAACAGCGTGCTTTGGTAATGTACGAAAATACATGTTTTGGAAAATGAATAATTACAATGAGCAGGCGAGACGCTGCAGGTGAGAGGAGGGAACATTAATTTTGAGAAAAACTTCAAATTAAAACTGCATATGTTTCATACAAAAATGGGGAAACAATATCTGTAAGAAAATAAAATTTTGCTCATTTTTTGATGCAGTACAGACATAGTACTGATGCAGTACAGACGCAGTACAGCCGCAGTGCATGCAGTACAGATGCAATACTGATGCAGTACAGACGCAGTACAGATGCAGTACAGACATAGTACTGATGCAGTACAGACATAGTACTGATGCAGTACAGACGCAGTACTGATGCAGCACACGCAGTACAGATGCAGTACTGACGCAATACTGATGCAGTATTGATGCAGTACTGATGCAGAACAGACACAGTACTGATGCAGTACAGACATAGTACAGATGCAGTACAGACGCAGTACTGATGCAGTACAGATGGAGTACAGACACAGTACTGATGCAGTACAGACATTGTACTGCATCTGTACTGCATCAGTACTGCATCAGTACTGACGCAGTACAGATGCAGTACAGATGCAGTACATGCAGTACAGATGCAATACTGATGCAGTACAGACCCAGTACAGACGCAGTACTGATGCAGTACGGACATAGTACTGATGCAGTACAGACGCAGTACTGATGCAGCACACGCAGTACAGATGCAATACTGATGCAGTACTGATGCAGTACAGACGTAGTACAGATGCAGTACAGATGCAGTACTGATGCAGCACACGCAGTACAGATGCAATACTGATGCAGTACAGACGTAGTACAGATGCAGTACAGACGCAGTACTGATGCAGTACAGACGCAGTACAGACACAGTACTGATGCAGTACAGATGTAGTACAGACGCAGTACTGATGCATTACAGACGTAGTACAGATGCAGTACAGATGCAGTACAGACACAGTACTGATGCAATACAGATGCAGTACAGACACAGTACTGATGCAGTACAGACGCAGTACAGATGCAGTACAGATGCAGTACATGCAGTACAGATGCAATACTGATGCAGTACAGACGCAGTACAGACGCAGTACTGATGCAGTACAGACATAGTACTGATGCAGTACAGACGCAGTACTGATGCAGTACAGACGCAGTACTGATGCAGCACACGCAGTACAGCTGCAATACTGATGCAGTACTGATGCAGTACAGATGTAGTACAGATGCAGTACAGACGCAGTACTGATGCAGTACAGATGCATCAGTACAGACACAGTACTGATGCAGTACAGACGTAGTACAGATGCAGTACAGACACAGTACTGATGCAGTACAGATGCAGTACAGACACAGTACTGATGCAGTACAGACGTATACAGATGCAGTACAGACGCAGTACTGATGCAGTACAGATGGAGTACAGACACAGTACTGATGCAGTACAGACATAGTACTGATGCAGTACAGACGCAGTACTGATGCAGCACACGCAGTACAGCTGCAATACTGATGCAGTACTGATGCAGTACAGATGTAGTACAGATGCAGTACAGACGCAGTACTGATGCAGTACAGATGCATCAGTACAGACACAGTACTGATGCAGTACAGACGTAGTACAGATGCAGTACAGACACAGTACTGATGCAGTACAGATGCAGTACAGACACAGTACTGATGCAGTACAGACGTATACAGATGCAGTACAGACGCAGTACTGATGCAGTACAGATGGAGTACAGACACAGTACTGATGCAGTACAGACATAGTACTGATGCAGTACAGACGCAGTACAGATGCAGTACAGATGCAGTACATGCAGTACATGCAGTACAGACGCAATACTGATGCAGTACAGACGCAGTACAGACACAGTACTGATGCAGTACAGACGCAGTACTGATGCAGCACACGCAGTACAGATGCAATACTAATGCAGTACTGATGCAGTACAGATGTAGTACAGATGCAGTACAGACGCAGTACAGACGCAGTACAGACACAGTACTGATGCAGTACAGACGCAGTACAGACACAGTACTGATGCAGTACTGATGCAGTACTGATGCTGTACAGACATAGTACTGATGCAGTACTGATGCAGTACAGATGCAGTACAGACGCAGTACAGATGCAGTACAGATGCAGTACATGCAGTACAGATGCAATACTGATGCAGTACAGACCCAGTACAGACGCAGTACTGATGCAGTACAGACATAGTACTGATGCAGTACAGACGCAGTACTGATGCAGCACACGCAGTACAGATGCAATACTGATGCAGTACTGATGCAGTACAGACGTAGTACAGATGCAGTACAGATGCAGTACTGATGCAGCACACGCAGTACAGATGCAGTACAGACACAGTACTGATGCAGTACAGACACAGTACTGATGCAGTACAGACGTATACAGATGCAGTACAGATGGAGTACAGACGCAGTACTGATGCAGTACAGACATAGTACTGATGCAGTACAGACGCAGTACAGATGCAGTACAGATGCAGTACATGCAGTACATGCAGTACAGATGCAATACTGATGCAGTACAGACGCAGTACAGACGCAGTACTGATGCAGTACAGACATAGTACTGATGCAGTACAGACGCAGTACTGATGCAGCACACGCAGTACAGATGCAATACTGATGCAGTACTGATGCAGTACAGATGTAGTACAGATGCAGTACAGACGCAGTACTGATGCAGTACAGACGCAGTACTGATGCAGTACAGACACAGTACTGATGCATCACAGACGTAGTACAGATGCAGTACTGATGCAGTACTGATGCATTACAGATGTAGTACAGATGCAGTACAGACGCAGTACTGATGCAGTACAGACACAGTACTGATGCAGTACAGATGCAGTACAGACACAGTACTGATGCAGTACAGATGTAGTACAGACACAGTACTGATGCATTACAGACGCGGTACTGATGCAGTACAACAGACAGCATACAGACGGTACTGATGCAGTACAGACACAGTACTGATGCATTACAGACGTAGTACAGATGCAGTACAGACGCAGCACACTCAGTCCCAAACTTGCCCTCCGACTGCCCAGACACACATAGTACATAACATTTATCTAAATATATGAATAAAACTCACCTTGTACAACATTAATGCTGAATGTCAGAGCTCTGTGGTCCAGTCGGCACTGATAGAGTCCGGAGTCAGATCTGCTCATGTCTGTGATGGTCACGAACATAAAACTGAAACCTTCAGATTGTTCTGTGTAATTCAACCTGTATCTGCCATTGTGACATCGCCCAATGTTTTCACCAAAATGTCCTCTGGAGCGCACTCATTTCTACAAAAGCTCTTTTGACTTCCAGATGCTTTGAACACACAGGGGATCGCAATGTCTTCTCCTGCTGCTCAGTCCCGGCGCCAGCTCAGTACAGAAGGGGGGGCGGCTGAAAACCAAGGGGGGGCGATGACGTTAGGGTCAGCACACACTGCACGATTTTTATGCCCGATTTTGATACAATTCTCAGTCGCGCCGAGTCTTCCCGAGTCGTGTCTAGTCGAAGGCAGTCACACAGAGTCGTGTTGCGTAGTGTGGGGGGGTCACGACTGGACTGGCGTTCGAATCGTGTAGTGTGGGCAGCAGTCAGACGCAACTGGACTACAGTCGCAGGAAATCAAACATGTTTGATTTTTAAGCCTGATTTTGGACGCACGGGAGAAACATGGGTGATTTTACCGTCCCCAAAGTGAACACACAGAATGCAGCGGCCAATGACAGAGGGAAATAAAGACAGAAAAACACCGCCGCGCCTCCTTTTTCATTTCTCTGTTAAAACAGCGGCACAAACAACTCATTTCATGGCCACAGCGATTCCCACACGAAACAGCACAACTTTATATCACCAAAAGTTAACGAGAACCATCTTTTCAAGCTACATTTCAACCGCGAACAGAGTTTAGCGACACTTACTGAGTTTGGAGACGAACTTTTCAGCTTCACCTCGCCGCTAACCGCTCGCCTCTCTCCTCTTTCTCCGCTGTCTCCTCCGCCTCCTCCATCTCAGGGCTGAGGCCCGTCTCCTTCTCTTATTAAATCCACTGAAATACGTCCCGCTTCTTCGTGTCGCCGACTTTTATCTCCATTTGACAGAACTATAGCCAAGTTGAAGGCTTCGTAGCAGCAGTAGCCTTGCACTGCGATGTTGTGACACGATTGACCAATCGGGACACGCACATTTTCCCACGCTCACAAACACTCCATTCTGAACAGAAAATATAACTGCTGGCTACAGGCTACTCCTTATGGCGGGATGATGCACTGATGACATAGTAAGCAGGTGCGTGATGGGTTCAAGGACCACTGGAAACTCTGAATTTGAAATTCCAAAACTGTTCATCATGGATGTATTATAATTAACGCTGTTCATTAGAGTCAGTGGAGTTTTGGGTTGTTTTGAACACATCATAGACTGAAAACAATATATTAAAAAAATGAAAACACTACATTTTGACTGAGGGGGCGGGACTGTCCGCGTGAGGGGCGACGCCCCCTTACGCCCCTCTTGACGCCGGGACTGCTGCTGCTGCTGCTGTGTACACAATATCCCCAGTATATTCCCCCTTCCTCTCCACTGTTCAACAAAAACAGCAGATGCTCAGTTTAGTTATTGCTATTACAGGATCTTGTTCATATACCAAATAAACTGTCCCAAATCATATTCCACAAATAGAACCTATTAATCATTGCTCCAATACAAACAGGGAAATACCTGGCACTCACCTCCTACAACTTCAACCAAAAAATCAGATGTGCCATTTTGGACAGACCCGAACCAATGGTATTGGTATCTGCCAGAGTCGGACAGTGTCAGGTTGGAGATGGTGATCAGGTCCACTCGGGAGAGCCTTTCGTCTCTACTTCAATGCTATATCTGCCATTCGTCTGTCTGCTTTCGGTCTGCACCAAGATGTCCTGCTCCCCGCACTCGTTCTTACAAAGCATCCTCCACTTTACGTCTTTTTGAGAAATCCGAGTGACCGACAGCGTGTCTCCTTCAAGCTTCTTAAATAACGTGTCTCTGGTGGTGGTCACGAGGCTCCCGTTCCGCAGCACTGATCAACGAGGGTTAGAGTAAGTCAAACTAAAACAAATGAACAGACAATAGACAGAGCATCTTCTCACCGAAGAGGAGCAGCCACAGCCCAGGAAACCTCATGATGAAAAGAAAGAGCGAGAGTGCAAACATGTATTAAATCTTGCCAAAAAAAAGGGGAAGTCACTGAGTTTATTCGGAAAGGAAAAGGAGTCATCAAGTTCTGCGACTGCCACTGTTGCTCAACATGTATTAAATTTAAAGGCAGATTGACCAACTCAAGTCTTGCAGTGAAGAATTGTACACTTTTTTATTGATGGAGCCATGAATAACATGAAATGAGGGATCAGAGTGTTGCCCTTCGCACATCCATCCATATTTAAGATGGATAATAAAGGTGACACTACACAACCATGTGGGATGCCTATCAAAGAGACTAGCTTCAATGTATCCTATGTTCACTTCACAAAGAATAATTTTTTCCCCCCTGGGTCTATATATGTGTGTTACAGAATTACCTCCATTGCTCCTTGTTGTTCCTCACACTGTGCTCAAAAGTTTACATACCCTGGCAGAATTTTTTATTTTTTGACTATTTTTCAGAGAATATGAATGATAATGTCACAGGTTAAAATGGCAATGGGAGCCTACGTGGTGGTGCAATCAATGAAAACAAGGCGGCTTTAAAAAAGTATTAAACAATTTATTAAAAAGGCCTGTTAAAAGTCAATATAAAACATTAAAGAGTTAAAGAATAAATAAATACATACGTATATACCTACATGTTATCCATAGGAGGTTGTTCAGCTTAGGGGATAAGATACCGTCTTTACCTCTTTGGTGAACCTCACCTGTGAGTGAAGGCCGTTTGTAGATTTTCTTCGTGTATTCAGTAAATAATAAAGTAGCTTTTTGAGTGAGCTTCAGTTTTTGGTCACATTTCGCTCCCCCATCAGATCAGAAGACCAACTCCTACTACATTTTTGGTGAGTTTTGACAGTTGCACACTGGGACTGTATCTCTTGGTACCGGATAGAGCCCTCTGACAGGGAGTAACATCGGACTTACTGGCTGTCAGTGTGCATATTTGCATTCGGGACAGGAAGCCGTACTTAGAGGCAGTGATAAAAGAGGCTATACAAATCACTTAAGAGCCTAAGTACTGCGCTTAAATAACTGGAGAACTCTGCGATAAGATTATCTTTTGTGTAAATATAGAGTGAGAAGGTATAATGCACTAATTGATAGAACAGATAATGTGAATTAGTCTAAGCCAGTGCTTAAAGGAGGACGGACCAATAAAGGAGTGAGTAGGGGATACTGGGGTAAGATGAGCCAGTGGGTAAGATGAACCACCCTTATATTTTGAAAAAAAAAAAAGTTCTTGAAATGTCAGACTATAGATTTAATCTTTACATGATTTGAATTTGACAGACAAAAAAATTTGAAAATGTGGCTGTAAAATAACCCCACTTTTTATGAAAAAGCTTATTTTCGCTGTTCAGAGTAGTTTGGCCTGATCCCCAAAATGATCGTCACAAAAGGTGTAAAAGATTAATAATTTAGGAAGATTTCTCCTTAAATAAACACAACTCTCTTGGTATTCTCAAAGAAGATATAATGGGGTAAACTGACCCAAAAACATTGGGGTAAGAAACAATGAATAACAAATGACAGAACATTTTAATGTACAATTCTATAGTTCTTGTTTATTGGTGGTTCTGAGTCTAGTAGAGACAAGAAAATTAAAATGAGATATTACATTAAATTATTTAGGTTTTTTTTCGAGACAAAATGTCATAATCTGCAGAAGTAGAATATGAAAAGAAAAAGAGTTATAATATGTTTTTGGAATAAAATTGCTAATGGGAAACACTGAATTGTAAAAAAATGAGCCTTCATGATGTTTAGTATTAATTTCACCTTTAAATCTGGTGGTTCAATTTACCCCAAGATCTGGTTTAACTTATCCCACTCTGGGGGTAAAATGAGCCACAAGACAAGTTTTTTTGAAGACCAACATCTTAAAAACCATATACTTCAGATGATTTTTGAAGATGCAAAAGAATAGAAAACATTCCAAAATGTGTATGAATAGTAACATTTTGTATCTATTGTATACCGTTTTTACACAACAACCACCAAAGCAAAAAGTGGCTCATCTTACCCCTACAGATCAAAGCAGTCGATAGGCATGGCTCTGACTGTATTACATACCAGTATGGTAATAGCTTACTTTGTGAAATATTGCACATTTATTGATGGAAATGTCTATTCTGATCATGTTCTCTGTAATGGTTTCTGTAGTAAAACTGCAGATAAAATACATAGAAAAGTGTCATTTCATTGTAAATAGACTATTTTTAATGGAAGAAAAACTGCAACTTTTGGGAATAGTGCCCACAAAATCCTAGAAGGACTGATTGGATAATACTTTCATAAAACTTGAGAAAATTAAAATTGTAAGTGAGGTCCCGTGCACGTGAATTGGCCACTGCACGTGTTTCTTCCTCTCGTGTCAGGATGGTGTGAAGATGACGATGACGACGACATCGACACAGATAAGTTTCACCAAATATTTTTCCTTCTTCTTGAGTGACTAGAATTATTTCAAAATAACGACACTCTCACTTGAGTAAATGTTTTGTCATTACCCACAATGCAGCACAGGCAGTTTTGTAATGTGCCATTTTGACCAGCAGATGGCAGTGTAACATCACAGTGAAAACCCTTCAGTGATTATTTAATCATTTCATAAACATACTCTATCTGTGTTTCCAGATGTGTAACCATATTCAAAACAAATATTGGTTTTACTATTCCTTTTATAACTTGATTTAGCCCATCACTGAGCCCTCACTTTTGGGTGCCAGATCAAACGGCTAAAACAAATCAATACTTAAACCCTGTGGATACCAGCAACACAGCTTAGGTTGTAACAGTAACTGTGACATGGCATGCTGTGACATGTTATTCTACTTTAAACAATTGCATAAGACGTATTAGTCGTAACAGAGGGGTCGGGACACACACTGGGATCACCAAAACTTCAAAAGGAAGTCACTCACATTTTGGAAAAAGGAGGTCCAAACTATGTTGATAGAATGTTACTGTTTCAGAATCATTCAAATGACTTACATGACACGAAGAAGAAGAAGAAGAAGAAGAAGAAGAAGAAGAAGAAGAAGAAGAAGAAGAAGAAGAAGAAGAAGAAGAAGAAGAAGAGCTTTATTTATATAGCGCCTTTCACAGACATGGACACAAAGCGCTTTACATGAGAGCATTTTACATTCACTCCACACTCGGTGGTGGTACAGTAAGCTATATTAGTAGCTTCAGTTTCCCCTGGGGGAGACTGACAGAAGCCCTGTCGTGACTGCACACATCTGCACCATGCATTCACACACACATCATTCATCCTGGCCTATTGTACATGTTTTTGGTGGTAGGGGAAACCGGAGTACCCGGAGGAAACCTACGCAGACACGGGGAGAACATGCAAACTCCACACAGAGTTTGCATGTATTTTATTGCCTGCAGTACTGACCATTAGGGCCGTTTGGGTTTAAAGTTGTCCAGAGTATGATGCTTTCCATGAGCTAAAATAGTTCACGGTCACTATCAAAACGCATTTGAAGTACATTATGGTGACAGCATTTATTTTACTTTTATTTAACCAGGAAACCACTGCTGAGATTGAGATTCCTGGCCGCAGAGGGGAAGCTGTTGTACATATTTTTAGTGATAGGGGAAACAAGAGCACCCGGAGGAGACCTATGCAGGCACAGGGAGAACATGCAAACTCCACACAGAAACCTGGGACCTTCTTGCTAACCGCTGCGCCACAGTGCTGCCAATATCTCCTTACATTACCAACTACAGACACCACATTGTCCAATAAATACAATAAAATGCCAGGATGTATTTTATTACAGGTGTTTATATCGTTGTGTGTTTGCTGTGAGGCTCATCTGTCCTCAGACCTTGGCCACTGCACTTGTTTCTTCCTCTCTTCAGATCAGAATCAGTCTAGCTATACTCAAGTTTACGACGTTACGTCTCCATGGAGATGTTGACTCTGGGGAGCCAAATATGAGTTTTAAATACATTTTTGATTACCCACTCCAAAACAGGATTTTCGACATCAAGCTGGTCATTAGGAGCATTTTTTTTATACAACATAAAACCTGCATATGTAGGCAGTTTTGTGCATTAAAGCTCTCATTTATGAAAAGATTAAGTAACAGAAATCACATCTTTTACTCACATTTATATCAGCAATCTACAGCAAAGGTTTCAAGGTGATATCTCAAAATGTAAACGTTTTCCCCATCCACCTGCAGTGTCTCATCTATATTAGTGATGGGTCGGTCGCGAACGAGTCGGTACAAAGAGCCGGCTCTTTTAAGCGAACGATGAGAGCCGAGTCTCACCAGTGAGCCGTTTTTTTGTTTTTTTTTTTGTTTTTACGGTTGCATGTTTATCAAGCTCTACATACACTGCTGTCTGCAACATTAGAGAAAAATAGAGAAGGGCAAAGACTGAAAGAGAAAAGAGTAAGAGAATGGGTTCTGGGAGAGAGGGAGAAAGGAAAGGTAAAACATCTGCAGCTGCAGCCCGTCCGCGAGGAACGAACCTGCTGTTTACACAAAATCTAGATCTCTACAAACTTAAACTAATCCATAACTGTAGTCAGTACATCTCTAGCTTTCAGCCACTTCTCATTGAAAGATGAGAAAGATCTGCCTCATATTTTCGGTTTTATGGTTAGATAAAGTTATGCTGGGTTTGTGGAGTGAAAAATACACAATGCGATCACGGGCGGAGCAGTGATACGTCGCACTGTCTGCCTTTTCCACATGTGTATGAGCGCATTGCAAAAGCAACTAAAGCAGAAGAACAACAGGAGCCCAGGCTAAAGTTTGGACTTCAGTGATGTCTGGAGTCTGTATTCTTCTCTCAGTGCGAGGCTCCAGTAGCTACAGACTGAGCAGGACAAGGGTCGGAGCTGACACAGGGGGAAACACTAAGGATTTTGACTGTAAAGTTAAAAAAAGTGTATATATGTACCAGCCTTAAAAGTGTGTGTTGCTATAATAAACAATCGCTCCACCACCTGGAAAAGTCAACTTTGATTCCTGAAGACAAAACAACACCACTATAAACCAATATCACTTCATTATAGCAATGGAAAAAATATATATATTCTGTTCTTATTCATTTCTTTCTTGATTACAGTTGTTTTGTGCAGGGAGTAGTCGAAAAGCTCAGATAACAAGCCAAGAATCAAAACCTCTCCTAAATTTAAACTGTATTATGTAAAAACATGAAGAGCCATTTGGGAGCCAAAAGAGCCGGCTCTTTTTGGTGAGCTGATCCAAATGATCCGGTTCACCAAAAAGAGCCGAAAATCCCATCACTAATCTAAATGTGTCTACCACAAGCAGCACATTTCCCTCCACTGTTTACCTTTCGAAACAGCAATAGGCAGATTGCTTGCTCCTACCACTAGGTGTCACCAGAGCTTCATCCTCCTCCCGGCCACTAATTCATGTCTATATATTCTAATGGTCACACTTCATGTGTCTCCGTCACAAACCTCTCGTCACCTTCAAGGCAATCACCATCCATCACTGCCATGTTCCAGTCATGTAGCGGTTTTCCGTTATGCCCGTGTTTATGAGGACAGAGGCATGGATGATTGACACTGCAGAGGCGAGATGACGTTAAAACAATAACAACAGGGGGAGCGCTGCTGACAAGGTATACGTTTGCTTCAGTAAACAGCTTTCCAAATTGAAATAAATCGATCAGGGATGATATGACCACATGCCTGTAGTGTAAGGTATAGCCGGCTACTTTATTGCCATTACTGACCATTAGGGCCCCAGACGAGTTTGGGTTTAAAGTTGTCCAGAGTATGATGCTTTCCATGAGCTAAAATAGTAGCCGCATGATGGAATAGCATAGAGACCAACTGATATAACACTTAGAAACACAGAAATAAAAAGGAGAAACGGCGTTTATTTCTAACGTATGCAGACAGTTAGGTTGGCTAGTCCTGCTCAATGTATTTTACCTATAGCCGTTAGCATTGCCACCTAACACCTAACAAATTATGAACGATCCAGATGTTTCCAGCTGTTGTTAACCCATCAACTACATTTAGTTCAAAGCCTCGTTAGAAATCATTAGTCAATGTACAGACCTTTGGAGATTTTACTTTAGATAAGAATTAGCATCTTAAAGTGTCCTTTGAGCTAAATGCTAACCAGCTGTTGAGCAACTACTGGTGAATACATCTAACTCACTGTGGTGTCCAAGTGTTTTAATGTGAACAATATTTGCTGTTTATCCCATGATGCTTAGCGGTAGGACATCACAGTCCTGAACTCTATTCGCATTTGTAGGAACAGGCTCCGATAGCTAAAAGCTTTGCTCTGAATTCTAAGCTTAGAAATACATTGAGCCATTTTTATCTGACGGATATTGGCTGTGTGCTGATGATGCTAGCTTCTTAGGCTAACAACGGCGTCAAAGATCTATCATAAAACTCGAGAGAGGACGTGGCCATAGTAATCCGTTTGAACGAATGGCAATTCTGGCGGCCATCTTGCGACTGGCCCTTCTAACCCAGTTCAATGTAATCAAATGGAAACACAACTCAGTCATTGATACTGTTTCTATCTACTTTGAGTTATTTCATGACTCTTTGATAATTGTGACTGACCTTATGAGAGAAAATAAAGGTTTGGCAGTTTTTCAAATGTTATTCCAGTTTTATAGGATGCATTGACTTACTTTGTTCATTTTCCTCTGCCAAACACAAATCATTCTCTTCTATTTATATCAAATATAACATTTGTTTCCTACTTTAAAACTGTACTTTTTAACATCACATGACCAATATTTATTGAACATGGGACAGTGATACTACAGTGAATGCTAAACCACTTAGCCCTGGGAATGCATAGACAAAACAAAGCTAATGCGGCTAAACAACAAGACGTTTCAAAGAAATGACCTGATCCTGACTGAGATACGAGACTTAGAAATAATGAACCAATCACAAACAATGAGTCTCACATTCTGCAGTTGGATCAATGAAAATGTTGCTCCGATCTACAGTTTTATTAAACATCTTTGAACTGTGTCCTGTCCTTGTTTATTCTCATAAAGAGTTAGCCCGTATCTCACTGCAATAAACACATATTTAAACAGTACGTGCACAAAAAAGCATGCCGCTGTGGCGAAATGGCGAAAACTCTACACAGGATTTAAATATTTCACTGGAGAAGACATCTGTGTTTAAATTGTACAGCCTAAATATGGAAGTTTTAGCCCTGATGCTGAAGATCAAT
The DNA here is from genome assembly GCA_007210695.1 of Neogobius melanostomus. Taxonomy (NCBI): domain Eukaryota; kingdom Metazoa; phylum Chordata; class Actinopteri; order Gobiiformes; family Gobiidae; genus Neogobius; species Neogobius melanostomus. The sequence continues at coordinate 2,416,545 of VHKM01000114.1, read as the reverse complement.
TTGCCGCTAATAATTGTTAAAATAGCGCCGTAGCCTGTGCTCATTTTCTTGAATGATATCTCGGCTTGATGTTTGTTTAAAATGTCTTTAGTTTTTAACCTTATTTTATGTCTAATTTTCATTACAATGTGGACAGGAAGCAGTTGTTACTCTACACTGGCCAACAGGAAGTTAGACAAAAATATTTCGTACACAGAGCCTTTAAGTGTGACATTAGCAAGCAACCTTTGCAAAACCCTGCTTTCTCACACCTAAAAGGACAGTTTCTGATCAGTTTTAGGTGCTAAAATAAATCCCCTTTAACTGGACCTTGATTTTACGAGGCATAGGCCCATATAACCGATGAGTGCTATGTCTGCATATGGCTACATCGCTTATTCCCTTGTGATTCAGTGCGCGTTCAGGTGCTTGCTTTGTTTATGCTGCTAACTCATCTTACTCGAAGTGCCTCGTTCAGGGCTGGGAGTTTTGTCATAGTTGTGGACTCTGAGCACAGTCTTCATCACCGTCTTCTCTGCCCACTGTCCAAAGCGGATAATTGCCAAAATTGTAGCAGCCTGCTTTGATGAAATATAACACATCTATTAAAAGAAATGCCAACTTTGATGTTCTTAGCTGCCCAGACGAAAGAAAAAATACATAGAGATCAGTAATTCCATGTTTTAAAGGAAGAAATATTGCACATTTTTAACAAAACCTTTGGGGAAATAAGACCTGTAAGCAGTGGGTGGTGTTTTTGTTTGGTGAATGGCAAAAAACAATTGATCATTACTGTATATCATGGCGACGTGTAAACAAGTAGCAACGTCCTCTCTCCTGGTACAGCTGAGTTTTTTGCCTTTTTCTGCTAACTGCATTTGTGGTTTCTGTGTTCCACAACAGCTAGCTTATGAGCTAAATACAATTGAGACCTACAGATTTCTTCTTCTGAAACACTGAAGAGGCACCAAGAGCCACCACACCTGCAGCACAGTGGAGGCGTCACAAGAGGCGCTACAGGAAACAAGGAAGGGGCAAAGGAGAAGATGGTGAAAGACTATTGTGGAGCGGGGGGAGCTGCAGCAGGAAGAGGAAGGAGGAGGGAGGAGGAGCTGACCAGTGCAGGACGCCATGCTCTTAAACAGGGACAACCCCAGTAGGAGCTGCACCGTTTCAGAGGATCAGAGGAGCACTGAAGGCAGCCAGACAGGTTTCCTCCGGGTGCTGCAGTTTCCTCTACCTCCATAAACATGCTGGTCAGGTTGGCCCACAGTGGCGCCGCGGCTCAGGACTAACAGCTAAACACAATTTCGTTGTACGCTTGTACAATGACAAATAAAGCACTTACGGGACTTACTTTTGAGTTTTAAAGTGGTCATATGAAGCATTTGCATAATTGAAATTTTAAGCTTGTAACCATGCTAATGACATTAATATTGACATGGGGTTTCATTTGGTCGTTTCTTCTTTTACTCCTGAAGCGCTCCAATCCCGGATTTTGCAGCGTAATCTGGAAGTGCCCTCCACATTTTCAAAGCCCAAATACTATCACAGAAGTATGGTCATTAAGGCAGTACTGATTTGTTAGCATACTGTAGTGAAAACATGATAGCTTGTATTTTGGGTCATTCAATTCAGTTCAGTTAGCTTTACAGTTCTACCTCATGTAAAGCACATACAGACAATTAAAAGAATTATAGTCTGCAGGTTTTGTTTTTGCAATGCCTCGTTTCCCCATTGCCAAGGAGACATGAAGTTATATTACAAGATGTGAAATATCAATGCTGAGTTGGCCTGCGCAGTTTTATAAGCCACAATTAGGCGTGATACTGCACGTCCACTTTATTGCTCCGTTGAAGTGACAGGTTGATGTCTCTGGTGGTCAGTACTTCACGAGAGGGAGGTCAATAGGCGCAGTGGACGGCTCAGGGAGGCAGGACAGTTTACGGCCGCTGATAGGAGGAGCGTTTTATGGGTACATAAAGGACATATCTGTGACAGCTGCTGGGTGAACGGCCTGCTCTGCCACTTCATTGCCTCAAGGCGGTACCGATATTTATGCCCTTACTTGTAAGTAACTGTAGGCTGCAGCGCCACCGACTGATGTTTAGGAAAGATAAAATGACTAGCATCCCGTGTTCTGATGTATGGGGAAATGTGGAGTTCTGTTTTGTGTCAATCATGCGTGTTTGAGGAATCCCACATTCTTCTTCTCAGTTGCTCATTTGGTTTTTAAACGCAGTGCCAAAGATCAGCTCTGATCGGTGCAGGCTTTGTCAGAAGTTTATGAAATTTGGAACAGTATCCTGACACGATGAGGATAATAATAGGCTGTGTTCACGATATTCTAGAACTTGATGGGAGAGGCACGATTTTGGCAAGAAATCTCGAGGTTGGCCCGTTAGTCCGACGTCTCATCATTCTGAAAATGTCCCATTGAGTAGGGGTTGAAAAATAAAATTAGGTTCAGGCAAGAGTCCACTGACCTTAAGGTTAGGGCAAGTGGTTGTATATGGCTCTCTAATCCACAATACAACTGGGTGAGAGATTTCGGACTAATGGCACCTCTGCTCAATGGGACAGTTTTGGAATAATGAGACGTCGGACTAATGGGTTGTCGGACCAATGGCATGGCACTAAAAATCTCCACTCAAAAAATCCAAGTCCAAATTGTTTTCCCTGGTCATTATTCGGAAATGAATGGATTCACAAACCTGCTACATTCATCTTAAGTCCTGACCAACATTAAACACATCATTTTGAATCTTGTCTCCACTTTCAGATGCCTTTATGAGACATGTCACGTGACCTTAGTTCATCTTGTGCTGAGAGAGAATATGCTGACTGACTGTTAAGAATTTTGAGATGTCATGTCAATGTAACCTATTCAATAACGTTGTTTATTATGAATCACAAAGTCAACCATTTTTGATTGAATCTGCTCCGCTTCAAATGGCTGAACCAGGGGCGGCGCCAGGGGTGGGGGGGCTAGGGGGTGCTCAAGCACCCCCTGAGATTGCCAAAGCACCCCCAAAGCACTCCCAAAGATTTTTGCCACTAAATCAAAGGAGCACTAGTTATCTCTAGAAACATCCCTCGGACGTTTAACATGAAAAGGAGTGAGTAGGACAGGTTTAATTCCAACTAAAGGACGGGGCTTTGTCCGAGGCCCAGTGTGATGTTAATGCGGCCGTGCGTCAGAGCGCACGCTCGGCGACAGCAGGAGTCGGTCTGAGCCTGACTGCAGGGTCATTATTACAGTCGTTCACTAAATTTGATCAATGAGCTGAAGTTAGACTGATGTTATAAAGTCAGACTCTGCTCCTCTGGCTCTGAACACAAATCAGAGGTTATTATTGTGCACTTTTGATACAGCGACGTGAGCGTGGCTGAACCTAAAGCACAAGAACAGAGCCAGTCCTCCAGCAGCGAGACAAAGTCTGGACGAGGAAATTACGCACAACCACGGAAAAAAGTTCACTTAAGTCATGAGTGTGTTGCTCTTCTCTCGTGGGCATCCGGCTGATAATCAGCTCAACTTTAACATTAACTGTGTAACAGCGTTTGAGGTAGAAGCGGCTCTAGGATGCAGAGCGTGAGGGGAGATTACGACGTGAGAGCAGAGCCACACATTAACGAGGACCTGCTCCTCTGGCCTCACGTCCTCCCGGGGTCGACATAAACCGTCTCACGGAGGCTCCTCAGTGCGCACTGGAGTTAAAGGCAGGTCCAGGCCATAAGAAATCCTGTTTGAAGTTTGCTAGAAGTCATATGGAGGACACAGCTACCATGTGGAAGAAGGTGCTTTGGTCAGATGCAAACCTAACACTGCTCATCATCCTGAGTGCACCATCCCCAGTGTCAAATATGGTGGGGGGAGCATCATGCTATGGGGCTGCTTTTCCTCAGCGGGGACTGGGAAGATTGTAAGAATAGTTGGGAAGATGGATGGAGCCAAATACAGGGACATTTTGGAGGAAAACATGCTGGAGTCAGCAAGAGAATTGAGGCTGGGGAGGAGATTCACCTTCCAGCAGGACAATGACCCTAAACACAAAACTAAATCTACAATGGAATGGTTTAAAAACAAACATATTAATGTGTTAGAATGGCCCAGTCAAAGTCCTGACCTAAATCCTATTGAAAATCTGTGGAAAGACCTGAAAACTGCTGTTCACAAACGCTCTCCTTCTAATTTGACAGAGCTTGAGTTGTTTTGTAAAGAGGAATGGGCTAAAATGTCAGTCTCTAGATGTGCAAACCTTGTAGTCATACCCCAGAAGAAAGAAAAGGGGGTTCCACAAAGTATTAAGTCATGCTGTATGAATACTTATGCATGCCCCACTTTTCACTTTTCTATTTTTTGAAAAATAACAGAATCATGTATCATTTTGCTTTCACTTCACAGTTGTCTGTTACTTGTGTGTGAATTTTCAGTAAAACATTCAAAATAAAATCTTTACGTTTAGGGTTGTAAACATGACATAATGTGCAAAAGTTCAAGGTGTATTAGTACATTTGCAAGGCACTGTATAATGGCAGAGGCATGATGTCCCAGCGACTATCTCTTTCAATGGTTGTGCTCAGTGGCGCATGACTCCAGTTTCGTCCGCCGTAACGGCCCATGGTACCTGTATGACGCGTCACCTGTATCAATGCTCCCTACGGCCCAAGTGGGTGAAAGCGGCGGGAGCGCGCACCGCTGTTGACGAAGCCTCAGAGCGGAGCAAGTCAAATCTCTTAATATCATTGTTCTTTAAGTACAAAATGAATTTGTAAGGCCATTTCAGGCGATTAAGTTACTATGTTAAGATGATCTGTGGGGTGTCAATTTGTCAGTGCAGGGCTAGATAAGCTAATAAGCTAACTTTCATTGCTCTGGTCAAAACCAGCCCATACAGCGGCCCCCGAACGTACAGTACATAGCCGCGCTAATGTACTCAGGCTCGGCCACTTTTCTGAGAAGTGGCGTAAATTCTGGCCATCTTGAAATTGCGATAAAATTGATAAAAAGCGAAAAGCGGAGTTCTAATTTGCTAGCATAACCTCACAACTACAATTGTTTGACTGAAATACAACGGAGGGCCACTCCAAAAGTGTTCTATATTACATTTTAATTGGTAGAATGTGAGGTATTGTTTTTATACAGCATTTATCGTCGCTATATTTGTGTAATTGGTACTGTACTGGATCCAGGGCAGATGCAGAAATCATGCATATTTTGTTATGTTTCAATATAGGTTTTATTGGTACTGTAGCTACTTATCTGTAAAGAAAAGTATAAACATCACCACTGAAGTAACTTAAATTATTTCCCATTTTTGTGTTTCATGGTGGATGACAGCGTTTCCTCAGGCATGACTGAGCCCCATGAGGCAGACCTGCTCAGTTCAGAGATGGTCCTTCATCCACATCCTAGGTAAGTTGTTGTAAAATACCTCCACTTTAGCTCATGCCTATCACATAGGTTTATTCCCTTGATTTACAATCTATGGCTTTGTGTGTCACTGAAGGTCTAAATAACTGGTTTCAAGCTGACTGTGACTGGCAAGTTCACACTGTCCTGATGATTGGAGGGTGGAGAGCAGAAGACAGGGTGAATGAATAGGTGATCTATGGCAGGGGAAACTGGGGTCACATTTATACAGTAGTTGTGTTATCTGGAAAGAAACTGTATAAACTTGTTATATATATGTTTTTCATTTACAGAAAACATGAAGCATGTGCGTGGAGAGAGCACACACTCAGGCCGACCTGCTTTGGGGCAGTTCAGATCCTGTCCTTTCCTGCTGCTGCTGGTGCTTCACTGTCTAAGGTAACATATTGTATTACGTCCACTTTGGCTTGTGATTAAGACAATATTTTTACCCCTTTGATTTATGGCCATTTATGGATGACATTTATGGATTATTAGCCGTGACAGAAAATGTTGATGGCCGTTTGTCAATTTGACAGATTGAAAAATCAAGCCACAATTAAAATAAAGAAGCAGCGTTGCCGTCACTGCGCCGCCCCTGGCTGTCCTTAAAGCATCACTAAAGCTGCATGCTTTCGCTTTGCATTTCACATAGAAAATGAACGGTTCCCACATAATGCACGCTCACATCAGACCTGAGAGCACATTAACTTTAAATCAGTAAAGGGGAGAAAGAACCAGGCATGGTACACCACAGAAGTAAGACATAAACACAGCGCGGGTAGCGTAGGCTTAAAATACGCACATGCGCAGCAGAATATCGCTCCGTTTGCACCAAACGCTTCACCCACTTTTTCTTAAACTTTACATTAAATTGTGGAGATGCAAATAATAAACTCCAATTTGCATTCCCAATGAAATTTGAGCCGTAATATTGAGGAGCAGATAATGCTCTGAAAGTCGTCCTCCTTTGAAACTTTTATGCACAAGTTTGAACACATTTCTTCCATCCATCCATCCATTTTCTTCCACTTGTCCGTTGCCGGGTCGTGGGGGCAGCCGCCGGAGCTGCCCAAATCACATTGCACCAGCCCCCCATGGCTCCTTCTGCAGGTGGTGGGTCCACGGAAGGACGGCCTCACGGTTCAAACCGGGCCTGTTGGTCTCTCCTAGGGGGCTACCAGTGGAGGCAGACACTGGAGGCAATGTGGGTGAAGTGTCTTGCCCAAGGACACAACGACAATGTGCACCGTCAGGAGGCGGGATTCGAACCCACGACCTTCCGATCATGAGACGACCCGCTCTACCATCTGCGCCACTGTCGCCCCACTGAACACATTTCTGTTTTCCGAAATTTGTGTTCTATACTGATCAGATCAGGTTTAGTTTAGCATTTCCTAACACAAATGATAGGTGTAATTAAACACCAAAAAATGCAAATAATGAAGATTAATTAATGACGGATAACAATAGGTCATGGCGGATTTTTTTTTTACAATCCCCCATTTGTCAGAATGACAGAGAAATGTTCCCTAACAAAACCATTGCCTGTGGCACCAGTGACCGAATGATCTGTTTTTTTTCTTCTGATACTTACAGCACATGTCCTTTGTGTCACTACAGGAGGACTGACCACAACCATCAGTGCCTGTACAGGAGGAGCTGCCCACAACCATCAGTGCCTGTACAGGAGGAGCTGCCCAGCCACATCCACCTCACTCTGAAGGAGTTGTCCTGTCGTCTCTGTGCAGCTCACTCTGGGTGTAAAAGGCTCTACAGCTCTGGTTCCTTCAGAAAGGCCTCGGGTCATTATAAGATTAGCACAATGATTTTGAATTGCACATGTTTAGCTAAGGCTTTCTAATAACTATATTTGCATATTATTGACTCCATGTTTATTTCTTTTGGGAAAAAGTCCAGCCTATAAGCATAACACAAAGCTATTCTAATCTTGTTTTAAACTGGGTGAAAGAATATTAACGGTATTATTGGTGTGTGTCATTGGCGTTGGTGTAAATGACATTACTGTGTTCATTAATAAACTACTGCATCTGTTTTTAACATTCACTGCCTTCACTCGTAGTAGTAGTAGTAGTAGTAGTAGTAGTAGTAGTAGTAGTAGTACAATATTGCCTTGTTGGTTACAGTATGTATTTTAGTGCTATCATTCATTTTCTTCTATTCCAACATTATACTGATTCTCGGAAAATTAAACAAGGTTAAGAAAGTATACAAATCCTTTGTGTAGTTATGAAGCAATTCAGTACAAACATCTTAAACAATGCACTTTCATTTGGCAACACTAATCCCATGAAGTCAAACAGAAATTAAGGTTATAATTCTTTGTATGAAAACCGAAAAAAAATAAAAAAATACAAATCCTAAAAATCCATTTCATTTGTCCCAATCATCGCAGTGCGGTTTGGAATCGTCACAAATATCCACTTATGGAGAGTTACACTAATTATGTGTTGGAAAACTACATATTTGCAAAAGCAAAAGAACAACCACAATGCGTCAACACCATCAGCATCAGATAGTCATAATAAGGACTTGAGCATACGTTTTGTGCAATATTCCTTTTATTCAATGTGATGTTTTCTTTGCAACGTTGGGAAGCAGCACCAATATCCCCCACAGAGAAGTGTGGACATCAGGAGGAGGCGTCTGGGCTTCAGCTGAACCTGCAGAGACTGAGGAGCTGTTAGTCACAATCACTATTGTTTTCTTGGCCATTGTTAATGAAAACGTTCACAACTAGGAATTATTTTCGGTTCAATCGTGCAACATGAAACATAAAACATAACTTTGATAAATAATAAACTATAAAAACTAAACTATAAAAACTTAAAACTATAAGACTATAAGGGAATGCATGAAAAAGATTCAATCTAAACTGTGATGACAACAACAACGACATAGAACAACAGCATGAGTGTATTTACAGATGTGTAGGTGCATTAAAGGAGCTGTATCATGCTATTTTAGCCATTCCAAAGTAAAGTATAGGCATTTATATGATATATTGTATTTTCTGGGGGTATTTTCCCTACCCGGAAGACAAGACGCTTCGATTCAGTTATCTCCGCCCCTCTCTCCGCTCATTCCACATTTGCAGTATTATAAATATAAATATCGCTGCAAAAAGTGAAGTTACTTCACATAATGCAGTTATAAGGAGTTGACATGTGCAACACAGTTTCATAAATGGCTAACACACACGCTAACACGCATGCTAACACACACGCTAACACACACGCTAACACGCATGCTAACACACACGCTAACACACATGCTAACACACACGCTAACACACATGCTAACACACGTTTTGATTGACTCACCGCTCAGTCTGGCCTCCCCATCGGGTTATGGGACATGCGTTGGTTATAAAAGTTAATCCACTTTGATTCTGACCAAGGTTCACCAAGCATCCATCAGGTTGGTTGATATAGTCGCTGAATCCCAGAAAGAAATTCCAACTTCTGGCGAGTGCACTCTTCTTTAGGAAGGTTGAATAGTCCTGTTCCTCTCGTAGCCAAACGCGCATCCGTGACGTTATCGTTCGGTAAGAAAAAAGAACAGGCGTGTCCAGAGTAGATTAGAAAGAGCTCAGTCTTCAAAAACAACACTTATGCTCGGATCCATGGATCCTCCGGCCGGGGGTGTGTTTGATTCTCCTCCTGGGACAGCACAGACGCGTCGGAGAGTTGCTTTTCTTTTTCTTTTTTCTTTCTCTCTTACAACAAAAAAAATGAAAAAGCTGTTTTATAAATAAAACAGACGTAGAGCACTTCCGTTCCTTTGTGACGACACAACTGAACAGCTCAGTGGTTTACCAGGAGAGGGCGGAGCAGCTGCTCAGAGAGCAGGATTCAGGAGGATTACTTAGAACTGTGTGAATGAAGCCAAAAACCGCTCTGGGGGTGTTTTTGATAAGGAAATAGCATAACAACATGGCTAAAAACTCCAAAAAGTCAATTTTGCATGATATAGCTCCTTTAAGTGTGAGCAGCAGATATGAGTGATACCACATAGTCAACAGGGTTTGACGTTAGAATCCAAAAAAATGATTTACATTTTGACCTGTGACATACAGCGCAATTATTTACTAAAATGACATGGTACTAAACTTACCATGTTCATTAAATTATGCTAGCATGTTTAAATCATCTGACAGTTATATGTTAAATTAAATAACACAAGCTACAGTATATTAGTGCCATTATTTCAAATGTACTTGAGCTATATTTTGAGAAATGTGCTGCTTACGCAGTGTTTTCATTCATTTACATTTGTTGTAGTTGTAAACACATGCTAGATTCATGATGCATTTCGTATCTAGTTTTGGGCTAAAGACTTAGAGAAACATAAACTTACGTCACATCATTGGGAAACTTTTAAAAACTATGTTTGATGCTTTACAGTTTTGTTACGAACAAAAAAAGTCAATGTCCTAAAAATAGTAATTTTAAAGAAATATATTTGCCTTAGTCTGAAACTCCAGATGCCCTGTGGACCATTTTACAGGCCGCTCCTTTTACATGATTGTAAAAGGAGCGGCTGCAACGAACTGAAATCGGGTGAAAAGGGGCGGACCTCCCACTGGTTCAGTCTCACAAATACTCCTCTTAAAAGGGTTTGAGTTGAAACACAGAGGATCAAATCCACTGATAGATCGGAACAAAGAGTGGGAATGCTGCCACAGACCTACGAACTTGAATAACATTTTCTAACCTCTTAACCCCCTGCCTTAACCAAGTGCAGTTCAGCTTTGCACAAGTCTAAAAGTTTACGCCTCATTTGAAAGCTAAGACCTACATAATCATTGCGTTTTTGTCACTTTTCTGTTGCTATTTTGATACTTCTTCAAGAAGCTTTTAGATTTGGGTCAAGCCAAACTGGAGGGAAATGTGCTCGCTTCATGTGGGGGTTAAGAGGCTAAATGTCTTCAGTACTTTATTGTATAATTACATTTTGAGACTCTCTGGGCTCTCATCAACCAAGAATGACAAGCCACAACCCGAATAAGAATATTGATTGTATAAGACACTTTGAAGCCGTTAAAACACTGTATTTTCAAATGAAATATTGTTGATTCAAGCATTGAATAAACCTATACAACTGAAATTATGGTCAAAACAACTCAGCGTCCGACAATTTAACAGACAATTTTTTTCAGTGGCAAACGTTTTTCAGTAGATATGCTAAATACCAAACTAAATGTTTCCTGGAAAAGGCTTGTAACCCACTGAAATTGGTTCCGCTACCTATACTTACTTTTGGTTCCCGACCCATCAGTAAGAACCACTGGGCGAAGGCGAGGTGCGCTTGATCCAATCAGCAGCAACTAACCCAATAAACGTCCGTCCTTTTCCGGAATAATTGAAACCAGAGCCTTTCCAGAATTACATTACTGTGCTAATGGTATCTGATTTTTGTGAGTTGAACCGCATGCCTAAACAATGGTCAGTTAATAACAAGAAGATACCACTTCTGCGTAAAAACAGGGGGGCGCGGACAATGCCCATCCCGGGGAGAACGATTAAGCCATCTCAACTTCTCACACCGGACAGGACCATACCAAGTCTACGACGGAACAATAGAACGGCATTTGTGTGTAACTGAACTCCCATTGGCTAGACTGGGTTTCCAAAACTCCAGATGACGACTCGAAAACATTCCAACATAAGTACAGGTTCACAATGGCATTAGCGTCACATAACCAATCAACTCCTCAGCCCGAGAGAGAGAGAGAAACTGTCCTTCACACACTCGGCATGTCGAGAGGAGTTTTAAATGAAATCCCGGCAGCGCAGACCGGCGCAAACTGGCAGCTGTTCTGAAGACTGTGAATGAGCCGGAGGAGAGGAGCACGCTGAAAGAGGCTGCTCTAATTTGCCAGATAGTGGGTTATCTGCACATCGGAGCCACACGTGCACAGGATGATGGAGGACAGATATAGGGATTTATGAAGGCGTGTGAATGAGGGTGTCATGAGCACGTCTCAACTATAGAGCACGTATATGTGACAAATGGGACAGGAAGGTTATGTTTACACTGCGTGACTTTGCGATAGTTAATGGTGGCATGGATATAATTAAATGGCTGTATCGTATAGTTGAGGCTTAAAGAGCACACACCATGCACCCTTAGCTTAACCTTAAGGTGTATGTGACAGGTTTAGATCCTTTTGTAATTATGACTTACTTAGATGGATGAATTCAATCCAATTTTATTCCAGACAAAATAAATTAAAAGGATTAGACAAACAATTAAAATGGCATTTTGAAAAGACAATCATGCCAATGTCTCCACAAGTCAGACTGATAACGTGTCGCATTGACACTATTATTTCATTTTCAGACAGTCGACACATAAAGCTGTACATCAAAGTTCGTAGCATGTCCTGTAAAGTGTTCACTCTGGCATTGACAAGCATTTCTGCGGCACTTGACCATCTCGGCTTTCTCAAAAGAACACACAAAGCATCATTATAGGCCTGCAGCCTGCACATGCTGGCTTTCTTATGAGTCCAGAGGTGAGCCGTGTACAAGGACATGACATCTGTTAGTAATAATCCGTGTTGGGGGTAACATATTAAAAAAGTAACAAGTTACATAAATATATTTCTTTTTTCAGTAACTGAGGAATATAACATATTATTTATACAAAATACAGGATTATATTAGTCATTACATTTCAAGTAACTCGAGTTACAAGTCCATTTAAATGTATGAACGAAAAAATGCCAAACTCCCCCCAAATAAAATGCAGCATGTCAAATCAAGTTGGACACTGGTGTATAAGATCTGCAGTTGTGTGTAATTAATGTTGTGAAAACAAAACATGAGAGAACAGGGGGAAAGAGGAGGAAAAGGGAATCTCTGACTGCCCTTTTGTTTGGTGGCATTATTACCATATTCAGTTTATATTTTGCCAAAAGTAACTCAAATGTAACTCAAAGTAGAGTAACTCAGCTACATTTTTGAAACAGTAATATGTAATACAAACATATTACATTTTAGAGCTGTAATCACTAATATAGAAAATATTACAATTTTAAAGTAATCAGCAACACTGATAATAATCATAGTTTTATTTCAGTTAAGCAGCAATTTAATGAAGAAAAGTTTTTATTTACATTTTTAAGTTGGTGACATAGATAGAGGTAAAAATTCCATGGCATCTTTGGAACTGCCCATAATATGGCCAAGTTCGAAGCAGCCAGAGGAGGAAAACAAAGAAGAGAAAAAAAGGGAACTTTCTCCCATTTATCCACCATTACTTCAACAAATGTTGAATTATGAATATATTTGTCTACTAAATAAAGATACAGCGAGACGGAGAGGAGCAAAGTGGTTCAACAGCCCATAAATACAACAACAACAAAACAGACAATGCTAACCAGGAATCTAACATTAGCTTCATGCTACATATGCTAACGTTGGACGATTTGCAGTCAAATGACATGTGGAGCAGATTTTGGCTTGACTTTATTTGTGTGTGATAAATGTTTATAGTCCCCCTTGGCTAGGCCACGCCCCCTTGTCCAATATGCAATACAGTCAAACAATAAATATCACAAAAAATGTGTAAAATGTTATAGTAAAATCTTAAGTATAATTGTGTTAACAATGTTGTGTCTAATGTGTCATATTCACTTTAAAGCTTCTTGCATTCCAGTCCTCTCTGTTGCCCTCACGGCCGCCCAGCTGTGCCATCCTTCTGTAGCTCTCTCTTTCTCTCCATGTTGTTTCGGGTCTTCCTCTCGCTCACCATAATGCCATTTTACAATCTGTTTGTGAAGGCTCTCATTTGTCCAGGAAGTATTCATCATCATCACAACTATATTTTGCAATCGCTCATGGCCTAACCAGCTCCATTCTCTTCTTCGAACTTCATCATCCTTGTTTTAATGGTGTTGTTGGATACATGTCGCCGCCAACGAGCCTTCAATATTCTTCTCTGGTTGTTTTCACACATGATCGACCCGAGACCGCCCTGGTTTCAATCGTATTTGCTTCACAGTTAGTTCAGTCCGTGTTCACATGCTCTGCCACACAACAATGATCAGCTGTTCAACAAACTTATTCCCATGACAACGGGCATCAACCTGTCAGTGTGTCAACATGCACGTACGCACACATGCACACTTCCCTGATGTTACGCTGTGGTCACTCCTCTCCCTCGTGGTTAAATACAGTGAGTCTGATATGCGAGGCAAGGAGAAATGACCTTAATGGACTCATGGAGAGGAAAGCTTTACTGCAGCAGGAAGGGAACGAGGGGCAGAGGAGAGACATACCTGGATGATTTAAAGTTGATCTATTTAGCCTCGTCAGAGTGGTTATCCAAACGTCCTCATGCAGCGCTTATATTCATTATTTCTTCACGCAAAAAAAGAGTAAACGCGAGAGTAGTTCGGTCTGAGGTCGGCGACTTCACACCACACCTCAGGTCGCTACGAGAGACTCCTGTTTCTCCTGTTAGATTCACACTGACCCAAAAGTGCTGCTCTCGGGTCGAAAGCCACTTTGGTCGACCTAACAAGAGCCTGTGTGAAAACAACCTCAGACATTTGTTTTGCAAAACATTTACTTTCTTCTCCTTTTTCCCATTGTAAAGCAGCACAAGCTCAGACAATAGCACTGTATACGTTTTGATTTTTGTCGTGCCTCTTTGAAGTCTGGCAAATGTGTGCCTTGCCTTTTACCATCGAGCGGTTAAATCTCCGGCCCCTCCTCCATTTTGATCGATCATTGCTGAAATTCTTCCGCGTCCTGTACTACTTTTCCATTAATGATTATACCTTCTCTGCAAAAGTTTAAAACCACTTGAAAATGGCAAGTGGTTTTAAAACACTGACATATGATTAAACACTGACACACGATGGAAACGTCATCTTAAAACACAGATTAGACGTGATGCACTTGAAGGCATGTGTGGTTTGTTTATGGAAAACTGTTGTTGTTGTTTTGGTGTTAGGGATGTGTGTGTTGATCTACTGTACCCCAGTAGGCCTGTACGTACGCTCAAGCAGACTTTTCAAGGTCATTTCGCTTTTGTTTTCAATTTGACATGGATTCTAAGGAAGAATACAAGGCAGCGCGATGTAAAGAGGAAAATAATGTGAAGGTTTCCACAGAAGAGCAGCGCTCAGTCGGCCTCTCTTTCTTAAATAACGCCCTCTCCCTAGTGCCTTTAGCGCAAAACCTGCTCCACATGCAAGATCGTGCGTTTAGAGTTGCGCACGGACTGAGCCAGGCACAAGATCTGGCCCTTAGAGTTATCAGCTTGCTAACTGTACAAAGACCCAAGAATGCGGTTTAGATTTGATCTCGATTCATACACCAGCCGCCTCACATCTCACATGTTATTGGTGAAATCTGCCGTCGCTCACTCAGAGCATGAAATGGGCTCAAAAAGGGCAGCGAGTGAGAAAATGTAGATCTCGTAAAGCCCGGGGTCACCATATCGCACGCAATCTCTCTCAGTTCCATCCCATTTGCAGTGGTTCCCAAACTTTTTAGAGCATACTGGCTCCTTTCTTTTTTTTTGAAATTGCAAAAAGCAATGGCTGATGCACAGCCTCAGCCGCGCCCCCGGTCTCTGTGGAGTTTTACACATTCCGGTGGTCCAAAGCTCGGCTCTTGAGGTTCAGTTCTAGAGCGTATGGCGTTTAGGTCCAGAACAGGCACATCCACATCTGAATTAGAAGGCACTTCCACCTGTAGTAAGCGTGTTTCCCACATGGCTGTTTTAACGGGTCGTTTTCTATCAGATTATGATAAACATACATTTCTTTACATACAAATGGGGCATCAACCACAGATTGGGAACCACTGCCATGTTGCATTATTTATGCTCCAAAAACAATAGGTGCAATTAACCGGACATGCTTCAAAGTGAAGGCAATTCCAGTGCAAAAACTGTCAGGGGAATAGGATGTTTTGTAGACAAGAAAAAGACAAGTATTTTGTGTGGGAAAAATCACTGCAATTTATGATGAAATATTGGGGGAATAATACAAATGAGTAGCCTCAGACACTGAATGCACTTTGAAATGTGTTGGTGAGCTTTTGCAGGCTCAGCAGGGAGGTCATTTTGGGAACATCTTGATATCGGCTCAAAGGGCAAGAACCCCGAAGGAGCCGTACTCGGCCGACTGGATAATTTCATTTGGGCTTCAGCTAATGTGATGCTTTGAGGTTAGCTCTCTGGCACAACTCTGACATTTGGAGCGTATTAACCGGCCAATATATGAAGACACCGGGAAGGTAGATGCAAAGACACAAAAAAAAAGTAGAATTTTTAGGTCAATCAATTAAACGTGTTTTAACTTTGCATGTTTTTGCATTTCTTAAACCTTTTACAGCAAAAAACAAAGGCACATTACAAATGAAATATGGCAGAGGGATCCGTTTGCTTTGAAGATAACGGAGGCAGAGCACTACATGGGCTGAGCACACTCTGAATGGACCAAATGACATCAACATTGGGAATTATAATCAAAGAGAAAATGTTGCCAAGATTTGACTCACCGGGGGTAGAAATGTAAAAAGTCTTTCGAGAGCAGCTTGGAAAGGACCAGAGAGCTACTATGAGCTCTCAAGCAACGTGCTAAAGAGCCCCTGCCCAATTTCAATCCGATTCATATAACCTGTATTGTCAACTCTACCACATGTAAAGCACGTGCTGGGAATCCAAATGTGCTTTGTTTCTCTGCTTTGACTGACCACTTTGAGCTGAGTCATGGCCGTTGTTTGAATAGCTCAGTACTTTCCTTTCTTAAGACGGTTGTGAGGTTCTCTCGCCTTGCCGCAGATCACATGACTCTGGTGTTTGGCCACACACAAAATTCATATAACTCTGTCTCTAATTTCTGTAATAAAGATGGATGGACTTCATGAGTGTTTTACTGAACATAGATTTTACATTAGGTAAGCAGCGAATGTTAGGAACTATTCATTGTAACAGTTCATAACAGTTTCTGTTTACATTGAGTCGTGTCGTGTCCAGTTCAAATGCCTGCCACTGTTGGCTGTTCTTTTCCGACTCTCGCAATGCATTCTGGTTGATTTTTAATCCTCTAGTTTGGTGTGTCAGGTATAAGCAGCCAATCCCGCCTAAAAATATAGAATTAAATAATACCGTACAGCCCTATTTCTTTCCTTTCCTCTTTCTCTAACTGAACTCTAACTTGTTTTTGATTAGGCGATCGGATGAATATAGCCTACAGGTATTTTATATGGAAACAGCATGGCCAAAGGCTGTGTACAGTTCTTTCCCTGTGGTCATTCATTCCACTACAAAATGGTTACCCCCGTGTAGCTATTCAAACAACAGTCAAGCTTAGGACAAACATTTGAATTCGATCCCCTCTTAAAATTGAACCAAGAAAATGCTATTTCCAACTCGGCGTGACTCAGCTCAAAGTGTTGCCTGACGTATGCAAAGTCAGTGGAGGGTGAAGCTGTAAAGATGTCGCTTGGCAAGGGCATCCCCTCAGTATCTCCCCAACCGCTACGAAGAGAGCAAACGCTGGACAGCTACCCCAAAATGGAGCCGTGTCCCGCCACTGACAAGACGAATTCATGCAGGAATGAGCGCCTTTGGGATTTATGTGCAATGTCATCCTTCAGCGAGGCACAGAGGCATATTTTCAGCCAAATTTGTGGGTCAAAAAAAATAAAAGGCCATTTGTCCCGAGATACACACAGAAGCGATCGAGACTTCTTGCCAAAGGAAATGATCGATATTTTCTTGTAAAGGTTAAGGTACAGAATATCAGCTATATTTCCTCTTTGTAGAGGCATTTGACTTATCCAAGAACTCAGGACCACCTCGTCACTCACCCACTATGAGAGAGTGAGGCCTGTTTCACACTGGAATCATCTGTGATTTTAAAACGCCATACAAAGAGACTGATGATGCAAAGATTTGTGTCCCACGGAAAACACAAATAAACATGACAGATACTGGACTAGGGGTGTCCATGGTTAACCGATTAACCGGGTAACCGTTAAAAATTGCGTAACAGAGTAAAAGCATTTTGCTCGGTTAACTGGCGTGTATAATTTGCCGCGCCATCTAAAATACCTGTAATCCATTTTTGCACCACCAGAGACCGCCAGAGCGCTCCCAATTTTGTTCACGAGAAGCCGTCATCGCGCATGGCTAGCTAGTTTAACTTTTATATGTAATATGAAGCGGGCCATAAACAGCACAGCATGGGAGCACTTTACAACCGAGAATGACGGATCAAAATGCAAGTATTGCATTGCTTAGATATACTTCAGCTTCGTTGTACCATCTCAACAGCTGACACCACTTAGGAGGTAGCAAGGTAAGCTAAATGCACAAAACTCACCTTTCTCGTTATTGTTAAAATGTGGTGGAGAGATTAGTGTTGTTGTTGTTGTTGTACGCATGAATGACTGTTTCTTTGCACAATGTTTCAAAAAAAGCGGCTAAATGACTGCAGGTAAAATAAATAAAAAATACTGTAGGGCCATGTGAACGCAAGTCAGTGACCTACTTTGACTGCTCTGTCATTACCACTACGTTTTATTTCTATAAATTAATTTAGTTTTAAATGTGTTCCAGCCATTTAATAAAGGTGTTAACAATGAAAAAACCCTTTCTCGCCTGTCAGTATAAGTAAAGGAGGGGGCGGCGCGCGTGGGGGGGTGGGGTTGGTTAGTGCGCACACTAATGGTTAACCGAGTATTAACCGCTAAGGGCCTCGGTTAACGGTTAATGAAAAACTTGAAAACGTGCAGCCCTATACTGGACACATCTGCGGCCTGTGCCTTCATCAGTCGTATCTGCAACGAGAGGTCATGGATAAATGCCCACAGGAGAGAGTCCTGTCACTGGCACACTGGGGCCGCTCTCCTCTCACCCAGCACTGCCCTATATGATGTGGGACTATGGGGCTGTGGGGAGCGGATCGCGGTTATAGACCTACAGACTGTATGAAGTTTGGGACGGGGCGGGGAAATTGAAGTGTGACTTAAAGTGGCAGTGCGCTTAGTGACTGCTCTCTCACATCTGATCTGACCGGCCCAGTGGTACGACAGTCCCCCCCCCATGGCCAGGAGTGGGTGGATGTAAGCGGATGTGAGCGGCTTCAGCGGACAAAAGTGCCGCGGCAGTGAGTTTCCTGATGTAACAGTAGCGTCGCTCAAATGGCAAGATAAGATCGTAATTATCAAACGTGTCTGTTTCTTACGATTTGAGCTTTTTGAGGCCCTAACTCAACAAATAGTCGTAACACAGTCGCACTGACCCCACACACACACGAGGATCATCACCACAAATTATCACCAGCGAGCAGTGTTGGGGGTAACGCGCATTACGTTTTCAGAGAAACGAGTAAAGTAACGAGTTAGTTTTGCGTTTGCAGGTAATCTAGCAAAAAAGGAGGTCCGAGGCACAGCCGACTTACAAAAGTAAAAAATCCTTTATTGTATGAGTGACACCAACGCGTTTCAACCGCTTAGGTCCTGATGAAGACCTAAGTCGGCTGTGCCTCGAACCTCCTTTCTTGTTTTCATGAGTTGCTTTTTGCATATGGATCCTTGAAGAGCACATTTCGAACCCACAGCAGCGCTCACCAGTGTTGTTTTTGGCAGCCCTTTTAGTTTTAGTTTTTTCTAAATGTGATAGTTTTAGTCATGTTTTAGTCAGACAAAAATTTAAAAGGTTTTAGTCAAGTTTTCGTCAGTTTCATTATAAAAAGTTATAATTAATTTAGATAAGTATTGGAAATTGGGATAAATAATAGTTATCTATGGGCTTTTTTAGCTTTTGACAAACAGATTACACCACAAATAGGCACTAGTACAAGTGTCATTGTAAACAGGACTTTCCCCAAAAGTGCCCGCTCTCCTCGTGCTCTGATCACCGCTTCCAGATTTTATTTTTTTTATCAACAGCGCTGTCTGCACATACGTAGCCTACCTCAACATGCTTTCTGCGTTCATACGCTACGGTATTTAAAGCTGTCCTGAGGTCGATGTCCCTGTGACATCGATGTCAGACGCGCTTCATGGAGGATGTACGCTAGCAGTGCACTGCACGCCACGGGGAGAGAGAGAGAGGCGCCGCTGCCCGGCCTCACTATGAGAGCTGACGGCGGCGCTCTGTGTCACGTTTACAGGTGTGTTCTCCCGCTCCAATCTGACGAACCACTTTCTCCCATTTTAGTCTTGTCTCGTCTCGTTGACGTAAACTCATAAACGTCTCGTCAGGTTTTAGTCCCCAAAGAGCTATTTTTAGCTCGTCATTGTTACGTTATCGTCATTAAAAAAAGGGGCGTCAACAAAAATAATATTATTATCGTCTTCGTTGACGAAAACAACACTGGCGCTCACTCGCCCTTTTGTCAAAGCTCAGGAACGCCGTTAGTTTGGGTCCTGATCTCATCTCATTTTCGGGTCGGCCCATTAGTCCGACAGCTCATTGTTCCGAAAATGTCCCATTGAGTAGGGGTTGAAAAATAAAATTAGGTTCAGGCAAGAGTCCACTGACCTTAAGGTTAGGGCCAATGGTTGTTTATGGCTCTCTAATCCACAACACAACTGGGTTAGAGATGTCGGACTTATGGCACCTCTGCTCAATGGTAAATTTGCGGTATAATGAGACGTTGGACTAATGGATTGTGGGACCAATGGCATGGCACCGTCTCATTTCCTCCTCTACTGCTCAGACTCAGACTGACAGCGTCACATCAGCGCTCGTGTGCTTTACAGCAAGCCAGCAACATGGCAGAGTTTTCAGCGAGCGCGTTCACATCGCGGAAGAACTCACATTATTTTGAAGTTACTGGCGAGAAGGACAATACAGCGCTGGTGTCGAAGCTAAAGAGAACAACCACGATCAAGCTAGCTCTCACAAACAACAACAATAACGCTTAGCTTTGGCAGGATCGGTCCTTCCAATGTCATCAACAAACTCGTAGCTTTATGTGGTTGAGGAAAGCGGTACAATTAATCTAAATCAAGTTGAGTATGTTGGTTGTTTATTATTAGCAATTCAACTGTTAAAGGGGGGGTATTATGTAAAATCGACTTTTTCAAGCTTTATATCATGTTATTATGTCATTCCCTCATTAAACACATGCCTGGAGTGTTGCCTTGGCTCATTCACATATTTTTGAGTAATCAGTAAAAACTTAGACGGCAGCCATTTTAGGTGTAGCTATGCCTCAGTCCTCCTAGGAACGCCCCACCTCCTGGAGACGCCTCTGGACCTTTTGTCACCAGCCAAGCCACCAACCACTGCTCCTCAGCTCAGCAGAGGCCCCTCCCCGCACAGTGTTGTTGTTTAGATGCCACAGCAGTGTGCTGAAGGGGGCGTGTCGGAAAGCTTCTTAAAGAGACAGAGGCCTATTTCAAGACGTTCAGTACAGCCACTTTGAGAGAGCAATTTTATTCAAGGCAGTTATTTTAATTTACTGCATATACAGACCAACAGAAGGTTACGTCATCATTGTAGTATGCTATAGACTGGTGCTATGTGATTGAAAAAAGCACAATACTCCCTCTTTAACATATAGCGAATGTAGCTAAGCTGTTATAAGTAACTAGACTATAGGCCTGTAGTTCATGCTCATTATTGCTGCCTTTAGCTGTACTTTGCCCACATAATAAAGCTCAGTGAAGCAAATTTAGTGTGCAATTGTTGTATACATTTACTGGTATCGGGCTGTTTGCGTGAGTTAGCTTTTTTGGGCGGCTCAGTTTGTGAAATGGAGCAATCCGCATAGGAAGAAGAGATCGACAAATGAAGGCTATTATAGATGTTTATTATTGGTAACGCATGAGTCTCTAATGCTTCACTTTCATAATAAAGTAGTGCAGTAACATAACAAGCTACTTTTCCAGGGGAGAAACAAGCTAACTTAGCGAGTTACAATGAAAGTAACGTTACCCAACACTGCCAGCGAGTAACTCAGGGAGAGGCGAAAAATCTAATGTGGATTATTTTCTAGTTATTCAACACTGACAATGCTTTGACAGTAGAAATGTTCATTCTGCATGCCTTTCCAAATTGACTCGTTGACAATGTGGTGTCGGTGTAGTTGAGTAAGAAGGCCCAAGACACCACTTTGGAGGTGAGTGAGTTGAGTTTGCGTATTTTACCAGCTGTGCGAGAGTTTTCTCTCATCAAACTACCACTAGATTCTAACTCAAAATCAGAAGCCAGATGTTTTCAGCTGAAAAACGGTTAAGCCTTTGACGTTGCAATTTCCCTTTTGATATGAAGAAATGTTCAATCAGAGCAATTAAACATTTTTAGTTAACAATACTACTAATCCACTTCCTTGGTCATCCTTAGATCCCTCATGAGCTCCTTCTTGCTCATTACTCGATTCATTTATTTATACATTTCTGATCTTCCTTCTTTGAATCGCTAACCTTTCTGCCCTTGGATTATGTATGACTGGGAACGACTCACTGTATGTTTACACTAAATGCATTCTGGTATTGATTTTAAACTTAGGAGAAGCCCTGGGGACGCCGCATCTCAAAAAACAGTTTGTACGTCCTCCCGGGGAACGCTGGCTAATCATGGCTGTGATTTCTCAACATTTTTGCAAATCCAGCCTTGGAAACACATCCTCTACCCCAAAAAGAATCTAAATGTTCAGTTTGGGCTATAGTGGGCAGTTTGGGCCCTCAAACTGTTGCAGTTACATTATTTTTTTTGCCAAAGGGTGTCAAATGAAGACTTGTAAAAACACTAAATCAGGCTGAAATGGCACTCAAGTCTTAACGAAGAAAATCCATAAAGTTTCTTGTACAATTTGGCGTTGTCGGTAGGATCCTGAGCCAGGACACAGTATAGGTATAAGCACTTTTCGGAAGACGTTGAATAATGGTGTAACAGGTCAAAGTACGGTAGTCTTAAATCGTCAAGGTGCAAAGATGAAATGTACATATGCATAAGATGCCACAGACAAGGACATCTCAGGCTGCGGTCGGACTTGAAACTGTGGATTACTCTGTCCTGCTGCAGAGGCAAAGACACCTCTAAACCTCACAAAACAACATCCCCATGTCTACAATGTGATTAAAATTTTATTAATTGCCCAGCCTTATCTCAATGAAACAAAACACAGGTATGTTTTACGAAGAACACATTATAACACTGTTAAAAGCTACCTTTATCTGTGTTATTATAGCTCTATATAAACAGCCTTATTGTAACGATTGTATTTTGGTCCAATAGTGCTGAAAACTGTTGGCATTTTGTGGAGTTGACTCGGGCTGACCCCGGTCTTAGAAGCACAGAGAGTATGTTGTTATTTTGTTCTGAAACGCGCGACTTTTCAACTCAAGGGCCACAGCTTAAACTGGATGAAGTGTAAACAATCTTTTCTAAAAGCACCAGAAGTGACCATCCATGTTAGAACTTTGGAAAACAACGGTGTAGCTATTTTTATTATTAACTATCATTAACTAGAAATACGTTGAATACGAGAGGACCGTCAGATAGGTGCGGAACTAAACGTGCCGGTTAGCGCCACCGTGCTGGTTAGTGCACGGTGGCGCTAACAGCGTTTAGTGCTCATGCCTCACAGCTAGAAGGTCCCATGTTGCCCTCGTGTCTGCGTAGGTTTCCTCCGGGTACTCAGGTTTCCTCTACCACTAAAAACATGTACAATAGGTTCCCCTCTGGGGCCAGGACTCCCCTGAAAAGAGATTCTTAATCTCAGTGGAACTTTCCTGGTTAAATAAAGGTCAATAAATAAATAAAATCCTGATTTCTGGTGCATTTTAGGCTTCAGATTCCATTTATAATTACACACACCACTGCAGATCAGTATCCATATTCGTATGCCTCTCCCAAACCATTTGTATAGGCTTTTAAATAATATACATAAAAAAGGTGTAGCATTAGACTTCACATATAAAACTATATCCAATGAAAAGTATTTTCAATTAAGGTACTTGAGTCATCTTCTGTATTCTGTGGTTGAATTCTCGAACGTTTCGCCTCTCATCCAAAAGGCTTCATCAGCGAACTAAGGTTCAGCTCAGCCCACAGTCCAGTTAAAGACCACGAGGAGGAGTTGGGGTTGGCCCGGCTCCTCCCCTCTAATCACAGCTACTCTCACCTGTGGGTAAACACCTTTTGAAGTAGAGCGTCTCTAACGACCTGCTCACCCCAGTATCGATCTGACCCTGTCCTATTCATAGATGATCACTGCTAATTACCTGCCTATTGTTCTGTTGTTGGCTGAGTGTGGTCTTTATCTGGACTGCGGGCTGAGCTGAACCTTGGTTTGCTGACGAAGCCTTTTGGATGAGACGTTCGAGACTTCAGCCACAGAGTACAGAAGATGACTCAAGAACCTTCATTGAAGATGGATAACTCCTGTATGACTGAGAGCTTACACAGACAAGAAGTATTGCAATGTTACCAATATCACGATATGAATTAGTACAATGCTGTCTAAATAACCTCACCTGCCACCCTCATAATAATCTATATTGTTTTGTCTCTTACCAGGCAGTAAACCATTCTGTAAAAGATGGATCGTTCTGTCCTTTGGGTCTGTCACTGTTCAGAGCAAAGGTCAAATTTACAATCAAGACTTGAAAAAGAAAAAACGCAATGAAAGCTATTAGGTAAAAAGAATGTCCATCCTTAAAAATATTTACAACAGATTGGCTCTTGACCAGGCAAAGAAAATCATCAAACCATTGAACGGGGAATATGAGGTTCTTCCCTATCAGAAGTCGTATCGACTACTGTAATGCCCTGCTTTCTGGTCTTCCCAAAAAGAATATCTCAGGTTTACAACTTTTACAAAATTCAGCAGCTCGTGTCCTGACGAAGACCAGGAGGCGGGACCACATTACACCGGTTTTAGAGTCGCTGCATTGGCTCCCCGTGTGTTTCAGGATCGATTTTAAAGTTCTTTTAATGGTTTTTAAATGTCTTAATGGTCTTGGTCCTTCTTATCTTTCAGAATTACTTTTACCTTATGAACCTTCACGGCCCCTTCGCTCCTCCGGCAGGCGTCTCCTAGTTATTCCTAAAGTCAACAGAAAGACTCATGGCGAGGCGTCTTTCCAATATTATGGCCCTCGCCTCTGGAACGACCTGAGGAGGAGCTCAGGACCACAGAGAACGTTCATGTTTTTAAGAGCAGGCTCAAGACCCACCTTTTTAGCTTAGCTTTTAACTGACATCTATTTATTTAGTCCTAATTATATGTATGTATGTGTATGTATGTGTATGTGTATATATGTGTATATATGTGTAAATACACATATATCTATATATATATATATGTATGTATGTATGATGCGGGGCGTATTGCTTTAAATGTTGTAGCCTGTAAAGCACTTTGTGATACCTTTCGGTATGAAAAGCGCTTTATAAATAAAGTTTGATTGATTGATTGACTTTAAGCTTTCCTTTGTTTTTCAACTGTCTCGACATGAGTGTTGTGTTTTTGTCTGTACTTTCTTTTTTCAATGTAATGCCAGCCACACTGAGGAGGTCTGATAGGACTCTTTTCTGTGCTGTAGCTTACTGTCTGAATATGTTGTATTATATGTAACTATGTCTGTCAAAGGTACAATAAAGTTGAAACTAATCTAATCATTTGACCGTGGTTAGGCAGTCTTCAGCCAAAGAAGCTTATTTTCTTTTAAACCAAGTGCTACAATCCAGAATGTTCAAAAGACATGCCTGAAGTTTCAAGACTATTTGTGACTGTGAGTTGAAATACGTTTGATTGCCTTTCTTGTGACAAACCTGAATTGATGTTGTCTCGCTGCATTCTCCCTATCTGACCTTTTTGTAATAAGACTGTTTCTGTAGGAGAACCTTGACAGCGGAGAAACTTCAGTTCGTTTTGAATGAGTTTTGGACAGCTGAATTGATGAACAAAGACACGATAATGGCGCGCTATGGCCGGTGATGGAACGGACATGACAGACATCAAGGCACAAGATAGTTGGCAACAGCAGCGATGCAAAAACGTCGGACACTATGCATTTCTCTCTGTCTGCAGAAGAATGTAGAGGGGAGTTTTTAATTCCGTGGTACAACTTGTAATTTTCTGGGGCCAGGAGCAGTCTGTTCTGCCCTGCTCAAGCTGCCTGGCCTCTCGAGAGGGCAGTGTGGGTCCTGACAGCCACTCTGTCTCCAGTTTAGATGAATTTAAAATGTCTGCCGTGGCAGAAAGACTAGGGCTGAATCCGAAATCAGACAATAATAGCTCCTAAGTCCTGATCCAAGCTCCTGTTCCCTTGTCACATCTGCTCTGGCTCAGAAAGTTTCAAACATGAACCACCTTAATGATATGAAGCCTCACAGAAAACAGAAAATGACTCACAGCCCTCATTCACAGAAAGAAAATGCTCTGGTCACATATTCCACTAAATCCTGTCCTTTGGTTCATCCTAAGAGAGATCCAGCCCATTAGTGGACAGTGAGGTAAGCTCCTCCAGTGCACAATGTATGCAAATGATCCATGTGGCTTTTACATTTTGATTCTAAATGAAAGCTATAGTTCACACACTGCCTTCATTTAGGTCATTTACTTTGAATCATCTTTAAAAACAGTGAGATGTGACTGTGCTGTGGTGACTCTAGAATGTATTTAAGTAAGTAAGTAAGTGCTTTATTTGTCATTGTTCAACCATACAACGAAATTGTGTTCAGGTGTTAGTCCTGAGCCGCTGTGGGCCAACCTGAGCAGCGTGTTTTTGGAGGTCGGGGAAACCGTAGCACCCGGAGGAAGCCTGGCTGCCTTCACTATCCTCTGATCCTCAATCCTGAAATGGTGCAGCGCCTTCAGGGTTTGTCCCTGTTTCAGAGCATGGTGTCCTGCACTGGTCAGCTCCTCCACCTCTTCCTCCTACACAGCTCCCTCCGCGCCACAGTCTTTCACCATCTTCTCCTTTGTCCCTTCCTTGTTTCCTGTATCTCCTCTAGTGACGCCTGCTCTGTCCTGCAGCTGTGGGGGCTCTTGGTGCCTCCTCAGTGTTCCAGATAAATAGATGTGTAATGGTGCATCCACACCAAGCGCCTCTTGGGCGTCAAAGACGCGCCTCAAGTCCGTAGTTGGACGCTTGTGCTTACTGAAGTCAGACGCTTGTCACAAATGTCACAGAGCATCAAGACGCCCTGGCCGCGCGTCAACTCAGAGTCTGTTCGTAGCCATCTTGGAAACAGCTTGTGCCTTAAAACTACAGTTGTTCGGAGGCTAACTACTGTAGTCTCCCTCTTTGCTCCTGCCATGTCCTATGGATCTTTAACTATACCCCATGGTCTACGCAGGATCTCCCCAGTATTTAAGCTCATATCCAGCCCATACGGTTAAGGGACATTGGTGGCAAGTGGCTATAAGCTAGGTTAGCCGGTTAGCTTTTTGCGATCGCATACAGCTCATTGTTGATTTAAAAAAAAAGTGTGTGCAATAAACCACAAATGCGCCAAGCCCATCTCAGTGTGTGACCATCATAAAGGCTGTTATGTGTAGTTAAGGGCTTTATTGACGTGATTAGTGCATAATACTTGTTTTCAAGGGGGTCAGTGCGAGCTATCTGTTTGGGCTAGCATAGAAATAATTATAAAACAGATCGACTACGGCCCGTTGTAGATAAAATGTGAGCAATAAACTTAAAAATCAACAAGCCTGGCTCAGTGTGTGATCATTGTTACACGGTTGCTTTATGTAGATGGGGCTTAATAGACTTTATTCGTGCATATTTCTCGTTTTCACATCGATTGGAGATTTAGCTTGTACTGTAGCATTAGCTTTGGGAATGCTCTGTGCATCATCAAGACCCAAACACATCCCCAGCGCAGATCCAGCCACTCAAATACGTTTTCTTGTCGCCGCTTTTAATCCTGGGTGTTTAGGTAAAAGAAACACTGATGTGTGTCTTTGTAAAAGTCCCAGAGCTGCTGTAGCCCCGGTTCACAACACGATAATCCTCCGTGACTTGTTTACATCTGCGGGCAGGCAGAGGATCTGCCCCAGACCGACGGTGGCCCAGCTACAGCTTACGTCACTGTTGGAGAAAGCTCCTGATTGGTCGACGCTCGCGAATTTGTCCAAAAAGTTCAACATTTCCCAACTCTAGCGTCGGCCGCCCCGGAGGCGCGAAATCTTCAAAACGCGGGCCTCTTGAGGCGCGTCCTCAATGTATTTTAAATGGAAACCTGACGCTTTGGAGGCGCCGGAGGCGCTTGGTGTGGATGCACCATAAGTCTCAACTGTCTTTAGCTCATAAGTTAGCTGTTTGTTTACTTTTAAAAAGCTGCTTTCTTCAGGACCATTATGGACTCTCTGCAGTAAAAAATAAATCTGTCGAACCCCACAAAACACGGCAAAGACCAGTGTTGGGGTAATGTCCTACTTAGTAACGTGTTGGAGTACTCAGATTACATTTTCCGAGTAACGAGAAAAGTAACGTGTTAGTTTTGCATTTTGCAGCTAATAAAGTACTAGTTTCGTTAGTTTGGGTCGTCTCATTCCTTCCGCTGCTGCAGTGCTGTTCACTGGCCAGGACACTGGCCGTGTCCTATAAAACTTTCATCAACTCAGCAACATGGAAGAGTTTTCACTGAGCGCTTTCACATCAGGAATGTACTTTCTGGTGAAAAGTTGGGTAAAAAGTTGGGTTTCTGGTGAAAAGGACAAAGCAGCGCTGGTGGCGAAGCTAAAGCTTTTAGCAGCATCGGTCCTTCCAACGTAAACAACAAACTTGTTGCCGGTTATGTGGTTGAGGAAACCTGTACAATCTGAAGCAAGATGAGTGAGTATGTTGTGTGTTTATTATTACCAATTCAATGCACTTTGTAATGTGTAAGAGCTCCCTTAACAAACTTCCTTTATGTTAAAAAGCAGGCGCAGTTTCTGACAGAGCCAAGCTGTTTACATATAGCGAACAAAGCTAAGCTTTTATACGCAGACTATAGTTCATGCCTGTCGTTCATGCTCATCATTGTTGCCTTTAGCTGTTATTTATCAACATATAAAGCTCAGAAGCAAATGTATTGTGCTATGATTGAATACAGTTACTGGCGTCAGGCTGTTTGCTTGAGCTAGCTTTTTTGGTGACTCGGTTTGTGAAATGGAGCAATCCTCATCGGAAAATAATGATCGAAGGCTATATATAGATGTTTAGTATTGGTAACGCATGAGTACTCTAACACGTTACCTTCATAATAAAGTAATGCAGAAACGTAAGGAAAAAAACTCAGTTGTACAAAGAGAGAGGAAGTTACTGCACTTTGTTAAATGTGCACCTGTCAACACATCATTCCAAGTGCGTGATCGGTTAAAAGATGCATTTTTGTTAATATAACGACAAAATTGGAAAACCAAATCGAACACCAACGCTGGTCTCTTCAACCTTGCAGTCCACTTTCAAAACATGTTTACTCTTCCAGCCTTCATGCAAAGCATTCAAACTTGTTGAATGTGAGGTGACCCAGGCTTTTGTCCGTAATATTTCTAAACATTTCCGAAAACTCCACAAACTGCTCTCTTGTGAGCTGCTCATCCTGTCATTTGGTTTACAGTCGGACGATTCAGTCAGGGTTAAGCCCTGGATGACGTGTTGTTTTGCATTTTCACTAGCCCTCACTATTGACTTGCAAACTAAGCTGGAAGACTTTTTTCTCTCTCTTATGAAACCTCTGCATGATTCTCGGCTCATTATTGGTGCCCACTCAGCCTGCGATGGTGTTTACTACAAGGGCGAGGAGCTGCATCTTACTAATAACGTAGATGCATGCTTGGCGGCTTACAAGCTCAGCCCATACAGATTGAAGATAGCGGTGTTGTATACTCGATGACTCATGCATACAGAGGTGCAGAGCAAAAAGGCACAGGAAAGAAGGTGGCTCTGTCCGTACACGAGTCGCGAACAAGGTGAAGTTTGGTGTTTGCGTGTGTTGGATTTTATATACGTATGAGGAGGAGACGGACTGCAGGGGAGTGATGGTGTTCTTTTGTCCTTCACGAAATAACCAAAGGCACAGTGTCTTATTTTAAAAAACATAACAAGCCTTCGATCTCTACAATGCATGTGCCCTAAATTTCCGAACTATTGAGCGCACCTGAATATTTTTTATATATATATATATTTTTTTTTTTACATACATAGGCCGCACTCGTCTATAGGTAGCAGCTGTCCAAACTGTTTCAAGCGCATTTGAACCTCCATCAGCCACTTTTCTCTTTGTGTGCCATCAAATATTTCAAGAGAACGATGGCCTACAAGTTCATTTACTTTTATTAAAGTGTGCAGTACAGTGGTCCCTCATTTATCGCGGGGGTTACGTTCTAAAAATAACCCGCAATAAACGAAATCCGCGAAGTAGACTACTTTATTTTTTACAAATATTATATATGTTTTAAGGCTGTAAAACCCCTCACCACACACTTTATACACTAATTGTCACTAGTTCACGGGTTCTCCTTATGCCTGGTGTCACTGTGTGATTTTTTTTTTGTCATATATGATTTTTAGATTCACATTACAGAAGTGGGGATGGAAACATCGTGAGCTGCTCTCGTCTCCGCTGTGCACTTGTTCAAACTAAGAGACAATCGTAGCTACGACCAAAGTTTTACCGTCACAGTTTCAGGCTTCAGAAGGCGAGTGTTTAGCTCAGGCGAGCGCCACATGCTAGCGGTGGTTATTTTCGCGGAAAAGTTCAAAGAAAGTGAATGCAGAGTTGGACCCGCTCATGCCCGGCATATGCTGCAGTGACTCTGCAGCATGTGGTGTGTGCGCTGATGTGTTGACGAGACACACAAAGATCCTCTACGAGAGAGGCTCACTCTGCGACTAGCCAATCAGGACGCAGAATACAATGCGCGTATGGCGTTCATACAGTACGCTGTAAAAAAGCATACACAATTGTGCTAAAAGTAAATCCACGAAAGAGCAAGGCTGCGAAAAGTGAACCGCGTTATAGCGAGGGACCACTGTACACACAGGTGGAGGAAGACAGCGATAGGGCTTGCACCTGTCTGAGTTATTGTGCAGATGAGTGGGGTACGTCCCTAAGGAACCGCGTGAGCGTCTCCATCTGAATTTGGAGCTGTTATTGCGTCTTTCTCACGTCGGAGTTCTTTCATTTAATACGTGTTTTTGTTTAAGTGTTTTTGGACCCACTCGTATTAAATGTTATTGATAACATGACACAATATTGAGTACGACCATAATTCTTGTGTACTATGAACTTTTAGACCTACTGTACCTGATTTTGTTTCTAATGGAACAAAATTTGGTTTGTCCTCTTTTAGTATACTCAGACATGTGTGGGGAAAAAAATACTGTGTATCTAATTATAGCACATTTTTATCAATTTCATGAACTTGCAGGAATATTTTCCAGCATTTCTGTGACATTGACCCTGAAAAGTGACCCTGCAGGTTGTGGATCGTGCCATAAACTCGTCCCTGTGAAGAACTGGGATGCACGAATATGTCAGGAAAGTTAGGACTGACCGGCACACCGGGGTGGTGCACCCTCTCTTTAAGAAGGGAGATCGGAGGGTGTGCTCCAACTACAGAGGGATCACACTCCTCAGCCTCCCCCGTAAGGTCTACTCCAGGGTACTGGAGAGGTTGGGCTGGCCGATAGTCGAACCTTGGATCCAGGAGGAACAGTGCGCTTTTCGTCCAGCTCTATACCCTTCATCGGGTGCTCGAGGGTTCGTGGAGGTTTGCCCAACCAGTCCACAGTGCGCGCACTGGGGCGCTTTGCAGCCGAGTGTGAAGCGGCCGGGATGAGGATCAGCACCTCCAAATCCGAGGCCATGGTTCTCCACTGGAAAAAGGTGGTTTCCCCTCTTCAGGTCGGTGGAGAGTCCTTACCTCAAGTGGAGGAGTTCAAGTATCTCGTGGTCTTGTTCATGAGTGAGGGACGGATGGGGCGTGAGATCGATAGATGGATCGGTGCGTCAGCAGTGATGCGGTCGCTGTATCGGACTGTTGTGGTGAAGAGGGAGCTGAGTCGGGGCAAAGCTCTCGATTTACCGATCGATCTCCGTTCCCACCCTCACCTATGGTCATGAGATCTGGGTAATGACCGAAAGGACGAGATCACGAATACAAGCGGCTGAAATGAGTTTCCTCGCAGGGTGGCTGGGCGCACCCTCCGAGATCGGGTGAGGAGCTTAGTTACCCGGGAGGAGCTCGGAGTAGAGTCGCTGCTCCTTCACGTCGAAAGGAGCCAGCTGAGGTGGCTAGGGCATCTGTTCCGGATGCCTCCTGGTCGCCTCCCTCGGAAGGTGTTCCAGGCATGTCCTATTGGGAGGAGGCCTCGTGGAAGGCCCAGGACACGCTGGTGGGACTATGTCTCTGAGCTGGCCTAGTGTCGCCTCGGGGTCCCCCAGAACAGCTGGAGGAGGTGTGCGTGGATCGGGAAGTCTGGGCATCTCTGCTGAGACTGCTGCCTCCGCGACCCGGCCCCAGATAAAGCGGAGGAAAATGGATGGAAGTTAGGAATGAGTTTGGACCACTACTAACTAAATAAATAAATAAATATAGAGATAATAATTTGATATAAAATTAGGAAACTTTATGCATTAAAGAGGCCAGCAACGACATCTAAATAATGGATAGAGCCAGCTTTAAATGTATGGTTTTATTTTCAGAGCGAATTTTGGATCTTGTTCAGATTTTGAGAGTGACTCCAAAGTCCAAGCTCTACTAAACAATGAGCTGCTGTTGCTTTTAGCAAGACAAAAACTTTTTATATTTTTATTTTTTGGCAAATGAGCTCAACACTCAGCCTTCTTCTCCTTCAGTCCAGCTCACATATGCAGCCTGTCGCTTCAGCGTCTGTCTCTAGGGGGCGTCGCCAGTTGCTCTGCTCGCAGTTACCGCGGGAAGTTGGCCGGAGTGCGGTGTCATCTCTGATCATGCTAATGTATGCAGAGGAGCTAGCATACATATGAAACTCATATGTCCCCCTGGTGGACGGATCTAAAATTAGCTTACTTAGCGTTCACCTTAAATGGTCTGGAAACGCTGACTGTGCCAGAGTCATTCAAACTCTGCTAAGTCTCTTGGGGGCTCTACGTCAGTGAAATCGAAGCTTGCATTACCATACACATGGAAAGTAGCCAGTTGTGTGGTTTATTACTGTTTAAAGCCCAGGCAATGACGTTAGCTTTACACAATTACTGTAAGTATATGTTTAAATGTTTTAAAAGGGAGATATCATATAACGAACTTCCCCAAAGTTCCCTCATTAAAACAGATGCGTTTGTTTACATCTATTAAGCCCTTGAGGACACCTTTGTAATCGCTTATGAATATCAGGAAACGAGGCGCAGAAACTATCATACCGCCTTTGCTATGCCCAATCCCGTCAGATCTTGGAAGCTAAGCAGGGAAGGGCCTGGTTAGTACTTGGATGGGAGACCGTTTGGTAACACCAGGAAGCCTAGCGAATGTAGTGAGTGAGTGAGTGGTTGGTGGTGGTCGGAGGGGCCGATGGCGCAGACTGGTTGCCTCGCTTCCGTCAGTCTACCCCAGGGCAGCTGTGGCTACAATAGTAGCTTACCACCACCAAGTATGGAGTGAATGAATAATCAGCTGTGAAGCGCTTTGGGTATCTTGAAAAGCGCTATACAAATCCAAGAGATTATTATTATTATTATTATCACAAGGCTTTACTTTTACCACGTCATGGATAACTCTTTTTGTCAAACTTAAAAGAACCGGCCACCGTTTTTCAATGTTCTTACCTGAGCTTAGATGAGTTGATGTGTACCTGTCTGTTCTTTATGGGGTCGGCCCATTAGTCCGACAACCCATTAGTCAAATGTCTCATTATTCTGAAAATGTCCCATTGAGTAGGGGTTGAAAAATAAAATGAGGTTCAAGCAAGGGTCCATTGACCTTATGGTTAGGGCCAATGGTTGTATATGGCTCTCTAATCCACAACACAACTGGGTTTTACTAATGGCACCTCTGCTCGATGGTACATTTTCGGAATAATGAGACATCGGACTAATGGGTTGTCGGACCAATGGCATGGCACCGGTCTTTACGTGTGCACTCAGTCACGCATAAAGACCAAAGATGTTGTTAGCATTTAGCCTCTCCTCCTCTCCTCTATGGGGACAAACTGGGGTGAAGTTAGAAGCGACCAAGCTCTTCCACGTTTCCCCTATTTAAATACGGTTACATGAGTAGTTAAACGATCCAAGTATACATGCCTTTCAGTCCATGTGACTTTTGTTGTTATGGCGGCCATTTTGAATACTGAAGTAGAATTATGCAGTAGGCTACTACAACATGTAACAATATCTCTACTCAGGATATAAATGAAAGACAACTGATTGACAGAGGCATTTTTATGTCCTCGTAATCATTGCTCAAGAAGAAAACAGTAAAAACACAGCCCCAGAGACGCACGTGTATGTGAAGAAACCAGTGAGTCAGTGTTTAAGATGTAAGCATGCTACCGGTTAGCATTTAGCTTCAACAGCTCAGCTCTGACCTCTCCAAGAGAAAGCCCTGAACCACAAACATCTAGCTTTGGATACAACATGTGACAGAGGTCAGAGCTGAGCTGTTACTGTAGTATTTCCTCAGTGTTCATAGATGTGAGACACACATGTGTTTATCGTGTTGAAGCCATTGACAGTTGGTTGAATCAACTGTCAATGGTTGACAGTTGCTAACCAGTAGCATGCTAACATATTGACCAGCTTAAACACGGACTCAGACTGACACTTTGTTGACATGACAAACTGTTAAAAATCCCAGAGAAAGTTTTTCTGTTTCCTCTTTGATGAGTTAATTTAGTCTGAGGAGTGAAGCAGATCTTTAGTAAATCCTGCTGTAGCTTGACAGACAGAGCTGCTACGTCTGTGCCACATTTACTGGTTATATCACATAAACGTGCGTCTCTGGTTCCGTGTTTTAACTGTTATCTCCTTGAGCAATGTACATAAAAATGCCACTGTCAATCAATTGTCTTTCATTTCATCTTGAGTAGAGATATTGTTACATGTTGTAGTACTGCATAATTCTACTTCGGTATTCAAAATGGCCGCCGGAACTATGCGTGATGTCATTGGAAATGCATGTATAGTCACACAAAATTAAACATGTCGATTTTCTAAGTGGATGAAAAGGGGTACTATACTGTAAGGCATAATAACACCCAAGGAGCATGACATCCGTGCAGTAAAGTGAAGATCTTACTGTTTAATACTTAACACAGGCATTACCCCGTGAAACTCATTTCCTGGACTTGAGTTCTCCATTTCTAGCAATACAATAAACACCCGACAGTCCATCAAGTTAATCTACCTTTTTTCCCTTCTTTTTCAGAAACACACTTCTCAAACAATATCTCCGAGCTCGGCCTGCATACCGCCGAAGTTCCCTTAGCAGTCTCCTCCGGCACTTGCAGCTCCAGCTATTTACAGCCGATACGTGTATATAAACCGCATAATAAAGTGACTTACAATCAAAACCCAAATCCATCACTTTTATTTGCTTAGTCTACCCGCTACAGTGTTTACGGCTGCTATTTACAACCGCTCCCCTATGTCGTATATCAACACTGTGATGTTACTAAAAAATGTGCGAGTGTGCAGGTGGACTGGCTCCGTGACACTGCTATGTTTATTTATTTCATTTGGCGGATGTATTTGTGGAAGTGCGAGGGGGAAGTATATGAGACGAGAGAGCTTTGAGCATTTGGTGCACGGATTGTCACGACGGCGTTGTGCGAAGGTGACAGAAAAAGGGATTACTGTTTGCGGCTGAGAGGCGCGAGGGAGAGGTGGGGAAGAGTGAAACCATGTTGTTTGTTTGCGGTTCGTACTTCACAGAAGTGGAAGGGTCGGAGGAGGTTGTGGGTTTGAACCCCGGGGAGGCTGACACGCTGTCGAAGGTCAGGATATGTAGGAGTTCCTCAAAGCTCCACTCAGACTGCGCTTTTCCATTGTTAAAAAAAGAAAGGATCTGTGTAGTGGTTTTATTGATTAAAAATGACATGAATATTCAAACCCCCTGCACAGTTTCCCTGTTTCACCGAAAGCTAGTTAGGTTGAAATTGTTTGTACAGTTCCCCTCCTGGAACTGCCACCTTAACGTGGTGGAGGGGTTTGAGCGCCCGGCAACTGATCCTGGGAGCTCTGTTGCCGGGGGCTTCGTGCCCCTGGTAGGGTCTCCCAGGGCAAACAGGTCCTAGGTGACGGGTCAGACAAAGAGCGGTTCAGAAGCCCCTTATGAGAGACCAACAGGCCCGGTTAGAACCATGAGGCCGTCCTTCTGTGGACCCACCACCTGCAGGAGGAGCCATAGGGGCTGGTACAGCTCCAACAGCTGCCCCCACGACCCAGCAACGGACAAGTGGTAGAAAATGGATGGATGGATGTTTGTACAGTAGATATGTCAATTTTTCATTTTCAGTGCTAACAAGTTTCACAGCCTCCAGGGAGCAAAGTAGAACAAGCAAATGTCTCCATTGTGACATCAATGCAGTCTTACCTTAGAGCTGTACTACAACGATAATGCTACTAGCATGCTAATACGCTAGTTATTGTAACCCCTTTTGGGTTTACAATAGCTACTCTGCAATTACAATATAGTTTAAGGGGACATAATAGATTTTGGCCTACTTTAAAGGTGCACTATGCAACTTTATATGTAAACACAAATTCAAAGACCCAGTGGATGCTTGGGTGGTTAACATAGCACATAGATGTAACATACAAGGCAAGGCAAGGCAAGGCAAGTTTATTTGTAGAGCACAATTCATACACGAGGCAATTCAAAGTGCTTCACAGTTGCAGAAAAAATTACAAGAAAACAGTTAAAATCAATCAATAAAACAACAACACAAAGTTAATCAATTACAGTAAAAGGCAAGAGTGCAGATAAAATACTTTCAGTTTTCATATGCACGGGTAAAAAGAGCTGTTTTCAGCCTGGATTTGAACATTGTCAGAGTTGAGGCCTGTCTCACATCCTCATGAAGACTGTTCCAGATTTTAGCTGCATGAAACTGAAACGCAGCCTCACCGTGTTTATTATTGACTCTGGGAACCACCAGGAGACCCCTCCCTGAAGTTCTCAGGGCCCGAGATGGTTCATACGGCTCTAACATGTCAGAGATGTACTTTGGTGCTAAACCATGAAAAGACTTGTACACAAGCAGAGCTGTTTTAAATTCTATTCTCTGAGTGACAGGAAGCCAGTGCAGAGACCGGAGCACTGGACTAATGTGGTCGTATTTCCTGGTTTTTGTCAGGACTCGAGCAGCAGCGTTCTGGATGTTCTGCAGCTCTAACAGCTCGTTTAGAAAGGCCAGTGAGCAGCCGTTACAGTAGTCTAACCTGCTAGAGACAAATGCATGGATGAGTCTCTCTAAGTCTGGTTTTGACACTATTCCTCTGATCTTAGCAATGTTCTTCAGATGGTAAAAAGCTGATGATGTTATTGCTTTGATGTGGCTGTTTAAGTTCAGGTCTGAGTCCATGATTACTCCTAGATTTCTAACCTGATTTTTTGGTTTTAGAGCGAGAGACTCAAGGTGACTGATAACTGATACAAAAGACTGATGATTAGCCATTCAGCCCCATTCATAGTAATGAGCCCGTGTGACCTGTGAAATGAACATGGCTGCTCATCAGTCTCCTACGAAGCAGAGCGGGCGGAGCTCCACAGTGCTCCACAGCCTGTCAATATAGATTTAGGCTTTAACTTTTTATCGCTGATGTTCAAAACCCAACATGGTTAAAAATATGATACCCATTCCATTCCAAAATGTGTCTTAGAAAGAATATTTCTAAGACACTTTTTTTTTAAGAAACAAAATGTTAACAATCGGCCATATAAAATTATAATAATTATGAATAATAATGATGATAATGATGAACTATCTCCCTCATAAAATTTGCATCAGCTCATAGGAAATCGTGGCCTTATTAGTCAGAAAACAAAATATGTAATCCTTTTCCCTTTTCATTGAAGAACCAAGATGGCCGCCATAAATGAACCAACTGATATTCAGTAAGTTGTAATATCCTTACATACTAGATTATCTCATGAAATTCACAGTGTATATATACTTCATCAGCTTAATGGGGTGTTCCAAAACGCACATGACACAGAATGGAGGACATTTTGTGACAATGTCAGGATAGAGACATTTTTTAATTTCAACAAAGTATGTGGAGTTTTCATCCATTGCAAAACATTTAGGATTTTCTCTTTTTTTGGTCAGGTCTGAGGAGAGGTGAGCCGCTCCTTGGTAAACACATGTTTGTTTGGTCATGTTTTAGATATTTTACTATAAAGATATCTGTGATCAAATAAATGCTTGTACTCATCCAATTTATTTTAATCTTACATGGTGAGACTTTAACTTAATATGTAAGAAATACATATCATATATTACTTTTCACTGATATTGTGTTACATACAGTATATATACAGTATGGGCGATATCGGAGCACCTTGACGACACCCCCACCCTCCCTTTAACCACTGCTCATATGTTGTCATTTCAATTTTCTCTGCTTCAAAGCGGCTCAAGTCCCTCCTCTGTGGTGAGGAAAGCTGACAATTTCTTGCTTTGTTTTTGTCTTCTCTCTCTTAATAAAAGGAGATCAAAGCGGCTGAATCCTGTGTTTGTTTTCTTGCTAGTGCTCCTGTGGGCTACACATCCTGACATCTGACGGAATATGCTCCGTGAACGTCCAAGCCCCGAAACTCAGATGGAGATGATTTACAGCAGCCCGAGGAGGAACACAAACAAGCCTGGTTAGAATGGTTTAATAATGACTGTGATTAAAGTAACGAGGAAGGTGCAAATGGACACTCAGGGTAAATGGCTCTAATTTTAGTATAAAAGTATCTACGGCACCATTAAGAATCAGTGGGAATGAGCCGTCTAAACAGAAATGAAAGGACCTCCTTCTCCCCGGACGCTTCAGTGTTCTCAGAGAGACCAAATGGGGGTATGATGCATGTTTATGATATTTCACTGGCTAATGTGGGAAAGAAGAATTATCTGTGTTTTCAAAATATGAGAATTCAATTTTTGGCTGTCAATCAAAAGGAATAATCTTATCAATTTCCTTTGGGTGTGCATTTTCATTACTGTTTGTGTGATAAGGACTTGGGGAGATGGTTGTTTTTATTTTGCAAATCCAATCTTGAGACGAAAATAGATTGCAGTTGGACACCTAACTTTTAAAAGCATCACATTCAATCCAAGAGGGATTATTGTTCATTTTAAAGGTGTGTTATACAACTTTTTATATATATATATAAACATTGATTTAATACGGATTTGACCTTTCAGTGACCCAGCTTATAGGACAATCCAGGATCAGTTGTTTTTTAGGTTTTCGCTGCTGATTGAACTGTATCCATGGTTACATATATACATGCCTTTCCGAAAAAAAAACAACCAGAAACCCCCCCCCCAAAAAAACCAAAAAAACGGGAATAAAATGGATCCAGAAGCATCATAGGAGTCAGCAGGATGGAAAGCGAAGACGCTAAGCTAACCACAAATACAGCCGCTGGGTCACGGAAATCTTTTTATTTTTACAGAAAAAGTTGCATAGTGCACCTTTAAAAGGACTATACAGAGTTTAAAAATGTTAAAATGAAGTATTTTCCTCCCCTTACATGTTCCAGCAATGTCCTAATGTGTAGAATGAGGTCAGACCTGTTCACCACAACTGCCTCTAAAATCCTGCACTTGCTCAAAAAGTTGTTACTTTGGGTCTGAAGCTCCGTCGTGCATGAGCTTAATATAGAAGCTGCAGTTACGCGTTAGACCTGAGGAGGCAGTAGCGAGTATAAAAATGACCAACTTGCATCTAGTCCCTTTTTAATGGACACTGCATTACATTTTGGACTATACTGTTGCCATCAATGCAAAACATTCTCCTAATTACCAGCACAACACAGAAAATGCAATTTTTGCAATGGGTAATCAAAGAATGCATTTGTATGAGAACATAGGCAATTAATCGAATTTTAATCTAATCACGATTTTAATAAAGGTCGATCACGATAATCGTGTGGTAGAGAGACTTAGAGAGACTCATCCATGCATTTGTCTCCAGCAGGTTAGACTACTGTAACGGCTGCTCACTGGCCTTTCTAAACGAGCTGTTAGAGCTGCAGAACATCCAGAACGCTGCTGCTCGAGTCCTGACAAGAACCAGGAAATACGACCACATTAGTCCAGTGCTCCGGTCTCTGCACTGGCTTCCTGTCACTCAGAGAATAGAATTTAAAACAGCTCTGCTTGTGTACAAGTCTTAGTACATCTCTGACATGTTAGAGCCGTATGAACCATCTCGGGCCCTGAGAACTTCAGGGAGGGGTCTCTTGGTGGTTCCCAGAGTCAATAATAAACACGGTGAGGCTGCGTTTCAGTTTCATGCAGCTAAAATCTGGAACAGTCTTCATGAGGATGTGAGACAGGCCTCAACTCTGACAATGTTCAAATCCAGGCTGAAAACAGCTCTTTTTACCCGTGCATATGAAAACTGAAAGTATTTTATCTGCACTCTTGCCTTTTACTGTCATTGATTAACTTTATGTTGATGTTTTATTGATTGATTTGATCTGTTTTCTTGTAATTTTATGCAACTGTGAAGCACTTTGAATTGCCTTGTGTATGAATTGTGCTCTACAAATAAACTTGCCTTGCCTTGGTGCGTTTTAATCGAGGAGAATTGGCCAATCCTGTCGCATTCTGGAAAAAAATATGGACAGCGCAATGCTGCAGCGTCTGTCAGGTCAATCCCAGGGAACACTCGGCCCAAACAAACAGGAAGCACAGGAGCATGGCACATGCTGCAACAAGAGGAGATTTTAAGAGTAAAATCAGCTGAAAAGTAGCACTAACTCGTCAATGGGTAAAACAGAAACACACGAGGAGCCTCAGAGGAACAGAACAAGCACACACGGATGAAAAGTTTACCTTCGAAGACAAAACTATTGATTGCTATTTGGACCATGTGGACTATTTTTGAGGCTGCAGCCGTGGATTAGCTGGACGGTGAATTGTAAGTTTGATCGTATTTTATACTTGTAAATGCACTGTTTACTAGTATTTCTTTATGTACATAGTAAGTTGTTAGCGCTTCCCTCCGTAAGTCGTGGCTTTGTGATGCTCTGCACTGAACACCAAACCATGCGCTAACTCTCGCTGTCTGCTTCTGACATTCTTCAAACATTCCACTTGTTTGCGTCTCCTTTGCAGATGTTTGTGTGTTGTTGTGAGGGGATGTTGTACTGTGAGGCTAGAAGTGTGGACTTTGTTTTTGCTGATGAGTTAGCTGTAGTTTTCATTCCGGCCGCAGCATCTGTTTACTTGCTAATACAGGAAAGGCCACATTTATTGTTTTTTCTTTTAAAAAAAACATTTTTTAAATCGAGATCGATCAATATGGGGAAAATAATCGTGATTTTTTTTTTTTCCAAAATCACCCAGCCCTATGAGAACCTAACTTATTTAAATCTCAAATGTAGTCACATCTCCATGGAGAGGAGCTGGAGACGTACCCACTCCTTATGCAGTCATGTCTTTGAAGATCTGAGCATCACAGCATCAGCTCATGTTTGTTTGTGCATGTATAAGGTGTTTTTCAATGATGAAAATATCTGTCATAAAATGAATGTTTGTGTTTCAATTTGATTTGCTGGGTAAAATTCTACAAGGTGTGGCTTTAAATAACGGCCATCGCTTGATTACTTTGAATGAAAATACAAATATTAGGTCCTAAAACATATTCAACAGCAGTTTTGGCTGAAACGGTACGAACTCTGCGCTAAAGTTGCCTGTTGTTTTTGAATATCAAATGTTCTCTTCATTTCCCAGTTTAATGGAATATTTGCAAATCTCACAAAACTAAGTATGCACATTTTCTCAAGTTTACCTTTACCCAAATCTAAAAGCTTCTTGACTGGAGCTTACAGACTATCGGCCAGTGCAACGCCTCATTTGAAAGCTAAGACCTACCAGACTAATTGTTACTTTTTTTGTTGCGTTGTTGCCGCGTTTATGTCACATTTTTGAAGCGTTTTTGATGCTGTTTTGTCACTTTTTTTTAAATGTGTTCTCATCCTCATTTTCGTCACTATTTTGACGCTCTTTTTTTCGCCGAACTGGAGAAAATGTGCTCGGTCCAGGTGGGGGTTAAGAGTTTAAAAGCATTCAATTTGACTTGCTACTACTGGTCCAAACCTTGTCAGACCCATTTACAATTTGCAATTTCCATTTTTACTGAACCACCAGTCGTATGTGTTTTGTTTTGTTTTCCGGTTCAGGAAATGTTTACGCCCCATTTTACAACTGATTTGATCTTGATCTAGGCCGGGTGGAGCTTGGAAGGTCAAATATTTCATCTGCTTCTTTGTGTGAAATGTTTGAGGACCGCCGGACTATAGGGCTTTCTCGCTACGCCAGTGACCCCCTTGCGTCGGCCTGAACCTGAATAATCTGCTGATCGCGACTCGCAGTGGAAAAGGTTTCGTATTCCTAATGATGTCACTGATGGATACCTGCTTGGCGAGGAGCTGGAGATGTGACGAAAAAGCTATAAAACAAAACGAAATGGCCTCGCTGATGACGCCCGTGATGATGATGAAGGCTGGGGCTGCTGGTCATTGGGAGGTTAATGGAAGTGTGGAAGACGGGCGACAAATGAAGCTGGAATCAGTTCAGCCGGGGAGAGACTTAGGACGCTGGCGAGGCTGGTGGTTCTGCTGCTGCGGTGGAATGGCGAGAGATGAGACTTTTGTGGGGTTTGCGATTGGTGGGAGGGAAAGGCTGTGATGAGCTGAGGCAGGAGCGAGGAGGCGATTCTATCTTCCGTTGCCGTTGTTACCAAAAGACACGGCGGTTAGTGCAAGAAGGTCCGTGGTTTGATTTACCGGACCAGTAGGGGCCTGTCTGGGGAGTTTGCATGTTCTCCTCATGTCTGTGTGTAGGTTTTCCTCTTGAGCTACAACTCCCCGGAAATGGACCTTTGGATGACTCATGTGGACAGACGTTTTGAGAGTAGATAAAAGAGATGGTCAGA
Organism: Neogobius melanostomus; assembly: GCA_007210695.1. Taxonomy (NCBI): domain Eukaryota; kingdom Metazoa; phylum Chordata; class Actinopteri; order Gobiiformes; family Gobiidae; genus Neogobius; species Neogobius melanostomus. The sequence continues at coordinate 2,374,067 of VHKM01000114.1, read as the reverse complement.
AAAATAAGTGAAGAAATTAGGGATGCACCGATCATGGTTAGAGGTGGGAGATATATCGTTTAGACGATAATATCCAAATTATTGTCTGGACGATATGCAAAATTGGGATATCGAATATTTCATAATTTGTACAATCCGACCTCCCAAACCAGCCGCCCCCTCCCCTGCGTAAAACACAGTCAAAACAACAACATGGCTGCGTAGATTAAGAATCTAATGATATGAATGAAGTTTGTCACTTGAGTCACTCATATTTGCGAGGAAAGGGCTCAGGACAAGTTGTAGCACTGCTTTGCTAGCTAGCTAACTTTCCTAACTTTTAGCCTGGCGCTAACTAACAACACGGTAAAGAAAACCACAATGCAAACGCAATTAAAGGCTAATAACGTCCTTCTCACCTGTTTTCTTAAGATCACGTAAGTTCCAGGAAAAACTCGTCTCCCGCTCTGTCTCTTTCCCTCCTGTGTGTGTGTATCTGTGCGTGTGCGTGCGTGTGTTCTTGTAATTACGACATTGTGAGGACCAGTTTGAGTTTTTAACCAACAGAGTGAGGACATTTTTGGAAAGTGAGGACATTTTGGTCCTCACTTATTTGAAGGACTGTTTGAGGGTCAAGATGTGGTTTTAGGGTTAGGGTTAGAATTGGGTTTAGATTAGGTTTACGGTTAAGATTAAGGTCTCCCGTCTGCCACGGCCCCCGTGTGCATCGGGAGAGACGTGAAGGAGAAATAGGGAAAAACTGGATCCTTTGAAAACTATGAAAACTACAATTCATTTGACTCATGTTGCTGGTAAGCACATGTCCCAAACGCGTTAATACTCACAGGTCTATGATCCCCAGTCTCCTTACAATAAAACACAAGTAAACTGGCCAGAGGGAGGTGAACTTACAGCAGCATTTCACTGTGATGGAGATGAAGTTGCAAATAGTGTAGCAATATTATTTGATTATCTTCTGTGTTCTTCCAGATGAAGGTAGAGCTTTAGATGAATAAATAGAATAAAATAGCTTTAAATGAATTTGCCCTATTGTCTAAAGGCTTTGATTTTGAAGTATTTTGTCAGGTGTAAATTATATCGCCAAATACATCGTTATTGTGATATTTCTTTTTCATACCATGATATATATTTTTGTTCATGTCACCCTGCCCTAATGTTTAAATGTCTCATATCTTTATGTACTAGTAATTCTATACAATAATAGGTCAGATACATCAAGTCAAAAGACCAACTGGAGCTTCTTTGCCAGTTTGCACACATTTCTGTGAAGGATTGCAAAAATACCGTCTGAATATCGATATCGAGATATATATATAAAAAAAAAAAGTCTAATACTGGTATCGTATATCGGAGACGATACTGGAAAAATACACGATATCGAGCATTGGCAACAAATATCTGATACTTGTTTTGCCTATCTCTGTTTTAAAAACACAACTTTCACTGACTAAATCTCAGTGAACATGGGCATGCTGTTCCTCATTTTGAAGGGCAGAACCTGGAGTTAGTTTTAACCTCCACCAATGTAACATTATTTGTATTGCACACACGTTATAATGATCACTTTACTGTATGTGTGAGTTGTTTATATTAATATAACTTAAAGCCTGTCAAGGATATTTAGTGTAGAAAAGTTCAGGGATCCTTGTTTAAAGGTTTTCCATTACAGTTAACTAATACACTCAACAAAAATATAAACGCAACACCTTTGTTTCTGCTCCCATTTTCATGAGATGGACTTAAAGATCTAAAATTCATTCCAGATACACAATATTACCATTTCTCTCAAACATTGTTCACAAATCAGTCTAAATGTGTGATAGTGAGCACTTCTGCTTTGCTGAGATAATCCATCCCACACAGGTGTGCCACATCAAGATGCTGATCTGACATCATGATTAGTGCACAGGTGTACCTTATACTGCCCACAATAAAAGGCCACCCTGAAATGTGCAGTTTTGTCTCACAGCAAAATGCCACAGATGCCACAAGCATTGAGGGAGTGTGCACTTGGCATGCTGACAGCAGGAATGTCAACCAGATCTGTTGCTCGTGCATTGAATGTTCATTTCTCCACCATAAGCCGTCTCCAAAGGCGTTTCAGAGAATATGGCAGTACATCCAACCGGCCTCACAACCACAGACCACGTGTAACCACACCAGCCCAGGACCTCCACATCCAGCAGGTTCACCTCCAAGATCGTCTGAGACCAGCCACTCAGACAGCTGCTGAAACAATTGGTTTGCATAACCAAACAATTTCTGCATAAACTGTCAGAAACCGTCTCAGGGAAGCTCAACTGCATGCTCGTCGTCCTCATCGGGGTCTTGACCTGACTCCAGCTCGTCGCCGTAACAGACTTGAGTGGGCAAATGCTCACATTCAATGGCGTCTGGCACGTTGGAGAGGTGTTCTCTTCACGGATGAATCTCAGTTTACATTGTTCAGGGCAGATGGTAGACAGCGTGTGTGGCGTCGTGTGGGTGAGCGCTTTGCTGATGTCAATGTTGTGGATCGAGTGGCCCATGGTGGTGGTGGGGTTATGGTATGGGCAGGCATCTGTTATGGACGAAGAACACAGGTGCATTTTATTGATGACATTTTGAATGCACAGAGATACCGTGATGAGATCCTGAGGCCATTGTTGTGCCATACATCCATGAACATCACCTCATGTTTCAGTAAGATAATGCACGGCCCCATGTTGCAAGGATCTGTACACAATTCTTGGAAGCTGAAAATGTCCCAGTTTTTGCATGGCCAGCATACTCACCGGACATGTCACCCATTGAGCATGTTTGGGATGTGCTTGACCGGCGAATACGACGGCGTGTACCAGTTCCCACTAATATCCAGCAACTTCGCACAGCCATTGAAGAGGAGTGGACCAACATTCCACAGGCCACAATTGACAATCTGATAAACTCTATGCGAAGAAGATGTGTTGCACTGCATGAGGCAAATGGTGGTCACACCAGATACTGACTGGTACTGAGTCCCCAGACCCCTAATAAAGCAAAAAACTGCACTGTAAACCCGAATGCTATTTGAGGTCATAATTTAAGATGTGAAAGAACTCAAAACTAGCCAAAATCTTCATTCATCTAAAAAAAATTAAGTCCAAAGGGGTGTTTTTTAAGTTTAGTAAAGTTTTATTGCCATTCAGATTAAAACTGTCACATTTAGAAAGTTTAAATGATAAGTTTTGAGGCGGGTCTTTTGCGTCATGACATCATGACGCCTGCGTGCCTTGGCTGGAGTGACGTATTTGGTTCTGCACAGCCGCAGTGCGCTGCTGTGGGAGTGTCCGTCATTTAACTGAAGAGGAGTTTCTACGGCCTGAATAAGGTAATATACTTTATTAATATCCAGTGAAATTATATGTCTGATTTCAGTTTGCAGGTAGTTAAAACCAGGAGAATTGTTTATGCTTCAGATTGTACTGTTTAATCGATAAAGCGTAGCGTGAGATTTTTCCCGCTCCTTTTTTTAAAACTGCAACAGAGACGCACTTCCGCCCGAGTCCGGGGCCAAGTCCGAGTCGTGTGTTCTTTAAAACTCTTACAACTAACCGTGAGGACCTAATTAAATATGCACGCAGGCTATTATCGACCGTGAAGTGCAAGTAACGTTAATATCGCTGTTTTCAGCGCTGTCTCCGCACCTCCGTCTGTGTAGCAGCAGCAGCAGCGGGGCAGACAGAGGCACAGAGCTTTGAGAACTAACTCCGTAACAAGTGTGTTAACTTTAAGAGCAAGTTATATTTCTTTGGGCTAATAGAAGAAATTACAATCATTGTAAAATTAATCTTTAAGTAAAAGGGCTAAGCCAAAATAAACTATACAACTGCTTATGGGCCTATAAAGATTGTATGAGCTACAATGGTCCTTGTTTAAGAGAATGTTGAATAAAATCGATTAGGTCATTGTCCAAAGTAGTTAAAAAAATTATATAGTTTTTATTTACTGGCCAAATTGCCCAACCCTAATTTGTTTTTGTAACGCAGGTTAACAAGTACCAGACAAGAAAGGAAATTGTAGCAGAAAATAAAGGTGAGACCATACACTTACTGATTATATGATCCTATTTTACACTTTTTGTTAATTGGTTTATTGTGTTTTTTGTTGTGTTTTTTTATCCTGGATTTTGTGCCAGCCAGACAACACACTTTTCCAATTCTTTACAAAAATGTATTGTACAGCTCTCTGGATCAGAGAAACGCTTAAACCTAGAAAATGCCGATCCACCCCACTACAAAAACACTAAACATAACAAATATTGCACTCTGTCAAATCAAAAGGCAAATCACTTGACTATTTTAATTACAGGTAACAGAAATGATAAAGTTTGTTCTGAATGAGATGTGATTTGAGACTCTTCTTCATTTACAAATATGCATCTGTGATTGGAACTATATGAAATGTGATGAATGATTGGCTGTGAGAAAAGTTCCCGACGCTCCTGTCTTTGGGCAGAAAGTAGGCGTAGCTGTTTAGTGTGCATTTGCTACATTTGTGTGAGACATTTATGTTGGACTTTTTTTTTAATGAGAACACAAAGTTTAATTAAACAGAAAGAACAGTTTCTTTTGGTGTTTGTTTTGTCACCGTCACAACTGGGAATTGGGGCAATTCTTTACTGTGTCCTTTTCACCTAGATGATCCCAGCTCCCACAGGTGCATGCTGCTGTTGTGCCCTTGAGCAAGACACTTCCCCCACCTTGTCTCCAGTGTCGTCTGCACACGCTGGAGTATGAATCAGAGTGTAAATGAGTGCATCATAGGTTGAACAGCGCAATCAAGACCATTTACCATGGTTTATGATCTTTTAATTCTGTCATGGATACCTATAGAGTACTAACAAATGTTTCTTTTTATCTAGAAAATCAACTCTAGAAATTCCGTCTTACTAACTTGGAATTCTTTGATATGCACAAAGAAGAAGGTAAAGTGAGTAACTATTGCCATTGTTGTGTTAAGGTGAAGTGTCCTGACTTCAGTATCCTTTTTTTTCCATTTTACAAATACAGGAGGAGGTGCTGTGACCTAGAGGCCTGTGAGGATGAAGACATGAAGGCTTTCCAGTTCTACCAGTATGTCGTACAGTATGTGGAAATGAAGAATGCAGGGAAAAGAAGCACACACAAGGACTCAGCTAATCAGCCAGAATGTAAGTAGATTTGAGTCAGGTTTCACTTTGTACCTCTCATCTATTACTGAAGTATTTACAAATGTTTATGTTCTTAAATGTTTTTGTTTCAGTAGACCTGAGGCCGATGGGATCTCGTGCACTGACATTAGAAGCTCCGCGCGAATTAGGATGAGAAGCACTCGCTGAAAGACTCTCAGCTCTTCGCTTTAAAAGTGAGTAAATATAATGCACTTGCGAAAGTAAATTTTTCATCTTTACTGAAGCATTTACAGGTGAAACTCGGGGAAATTAGAATATCGTTCAAAGCTAATTTATTTCTGTAATTCAACTTAAACTGTGAAACTAATATATTATATAGACTCATCATGCAAAGTGACATATGTCAAGCCTTTCTTATAATTTTGATGATTATGGCTTACAGTCCATTTTCAAAATATTCCAATTTTCTGAGATTTTTAATTTAGTTACATTAGTTTTTATAAGCTGAGCCATAATAATCAAAATTATAACAAACAAGGCTATACATATCTATCTTTGAATGATGAGTCTATCATATATTAGTTTCAGTTTAAGTTGAATTACAGAAATAAATGCACATTGAACGATATCCTAATTTTCTGAGTTTCACTTGTAAAATTTAAATTGTTTTTTTGGGCTCATAGTGGGGCAACCTTTTTTCTGTGTGTCTTTTTTTCTCTATGTGGTCGCATTTCCATGCACATTTATACAAATTTGTTTCAGAAAATGTTTGAGTGTGCAACTAGACAAGCTTAATTAAATGTAGGAAGCACAAACTGTCGCCTAAAGCAGTGGTTCCCGAGTGGGAGTGCCTGGGATTGCAGGGGGAGCCCAGGGTCAGATCATAAATTATATTATTTGAGCAAATGATATGGTAAAAATCATCAAATATGATGAGAACGGACTACAGGTGCAACACTCCAATTCCAGTTTATTTGTTTGAAACATACTTACTTATTAGCAACTATTTGGATGTTTTGATAACATTTGTGCACATAATGCTACCATTAAAAAACGTCGCTTTTACTCTGTTAATGTAAAAGTCTAGAGCTTTGTGTTCATTGTTCATCTGTTTGCTCATATCATTTTATAGAATGGCTTAGAAAGTGTTGGAGCAATATTGGACTATACGTGGTAAAGCTAATAATTTCTGACATTTGATGTTTGTTCTATTATTATTCTTACAGACTTGTACAAGCCAAGTGGTATATCACAGAATGTGAAGAGGAGAAAGAGTGTGCTCTAGAAGACAAACAGTAAGTTTAAACACAGTCACATGACATTGAACTTGGTTTGATTTCTTGCTTTGTACTGACAGACTTTCTCCATATTTTTCAGATGTTGGTGCCAGTTGAGCCAGGAAGGAATGTCCAGTGAATCTGCTTGAATCAATAAGGACTAACACACAAATATTTTGCATCTTTACTACATTCTGAATTCTGTTGTGAATAACTCAGCCTACATGTTACAACATAAGGTATGTAAACTATTATTTTATGAAATAAAATAAAAAAAACTGTAATTTGCCATTTTGTAATTGTTTTTGGGTTTGCTTGTAATGTTTGAAATATTTGTTAAAAGAAGCCGATTGGACTTACAAGTTTTGATGTAATCTGTTTCAACAAAACTTTAAAGTTGATGAACTGAAAACTTTAAAGTTGAACTTGGCTTAAAACTATCAGGAGTTTTTAAGCTAAGTTGAACTTTAAAGTTTTCAGTTTATGTTGGCAAACATTTTTTAAGTTAAGTTGAACTTGAGATTTATCAGTTCATAAAAACTTAAAAAACGTTTGCCAACATAAACTGAAAACTTTAAAGTTCAACTTAGCTTAAAAACTCCTGATAGTTTTAAGCCAAGTTCAACTTTAAAGTTTTTAGTTCATCAACTTAAAAGTTTTGTTGAAACAGATTACATAAAAAAATTTAAGTCCAATCGGCATGTTAGGGTTTACAGTGTGCACATTTCAGGGTGGCCTTTTATTGTGGGCAGTATAAGGTACACCTGTGCACTAATCACGATGTCAGATCAGCATCTTGATGTGGCACACCTGTGAGGTGGGATGGATTATCTCAGCAAAGCAGAAGTGCTCACTATCACACATTTGGACTGATTTGTGAACAATGTTTGAGAGAAATGGTAATATTGTGTATCTGGAATGAATTTTAGATCTTTAAGTCCATCTCATGAAAAATGGGAGCAGAAACAAAGGTGTTGCGTTTATATTTTTGTTGAGTGTAGATATAAATGATCTGTAACATCTCGTTTGCAAAACATTCAGACTTTGTTGATCTGACACTGGAGAAAAGAGACCATTCACTCACAGCAGCCACTTTTAAGAAAGTCTCTTGGTATGGGTTAATATCGGATATCCCCCAGTATTGGTATCGGTATCAGAAGCAAATAAACTGGATCGGTGCATCTCTAGAATAAATACTAAGCTGATAAAAGTCTATTTAAAATGTAAGAGATCCTTTTTCTGTTAGATTTTTCATTCTATTTGAAAATTGGATGCTCTGTCACTGCTCTGCACTGTTGTTGACCCCCAAGTACTTAAAAGTCCTTGACCATCTTTGCCTCCACTCCGAGCCTTCCGCTTGGCTCGCTTCTTATTCATAGGCTGCCACAGTGAATCAAAGCTACACTGATTTGGCTCTTTCGAATTCCAGGTCCATATATGAGCCGCGGAACCACCAACTGGCGGTAATACGTGCAATTACACGCATTTGATAAAAAAAGGAAAAAAAAGTTGCTAACACATGATTTACGAGAGTTTACCCCCATTTCTGAGTGAGCCTGCAGAAGTTTATGTTTCTTTTTTGCCAAACATTGTGTCACATTTACAACAAAGCGAGTGCCGATCCACGCCACAGTGGACAGCTGTAGCTCTTTCTCTCTCGAAACATGAACATTGTTTAGCTCACAATGGGGTTAATAAAGTTTTTAGCTTGACCTGTGAGAGCTTATAAGGCTTAAGGAAGAACACATAGCTCCGCCACTGTGACCCAGGTCCCAGACGTACCTTTTGGACACAAAAGAGGAGCGGCTAGCCAGGTAGGCTAATTAAACCCTGGCCTGACTTCTTCCACCTTTCACATCAACTGTCCATTCGTGGTGCTCCACGTTGAGGCCCCGCTTTTTTCCTTTTTCTTTACTCAAATGTAAAATATAGCAGTAGGACACAAGGTTTTAAGGTCTGGAACTCTGAGCTGGACCGTAACTTTAATTCTTGGGTTTTTCAGTCCAAACCAATTTTGTTGTTGTTGTTGTTGTTGTTGTTGTTTGCACTAATATAGCACCCAAGATTTTTTATTTCACAACTTGTACTTTTTGATTTGGACTGTTTTGCTGATTTTCAAAACCTGACATTTCTGAAGACAACTCATTGTGTATTATTTCTTCAAAACTATCACATGTAGTATGTATATTTCCCATTTATTTTGAACAGTATCATTGGCGTAATAATAGGAGAGCCCTCTGAGTCTATAGGCTAATGATGCCCTGACTAAATGTAGCCCCTTAACCACATAATGGCTTCTGCAGATTCAATAAGCTATTCTTTGAACCTACATTAATGATGGGCCTAATCTTTCATCCATCATGACCCTTGAACATTGCCCTGACAATGCTACAACATACAAAAATAACCTAAAAAGGCTAGAGGAATCATTAGCCTAGTATAATCCCATAGAAACATATTGAAATCCTTGTCTCTAACGACCCATTAAATCTTTATAGGAATGACACACTGGGCTAGTGCTGACAGCGTTAATCAGGGGGTTTAATGTAAATGAGGGCATGTTAATGACTCTGCTAACGACGTGGGTGACATGAAGGATAACACGGGGAGATAGCACTGTGGAGGTAATCCTAATTACAATTTAATAGACAAGACAGGGCCAACCATTAAAATAGAGTGTAAGAATATAGAAACTTTATGTGCTGCACTGTATCAAAGAGCATCCATGTAGCACGGGCCAGTGAGGCACAAGAGGAAGTTGACTCCAAGATGGGGCAGCAGTGATGTCAAAGAGGCTTGGAGCAATGACACATACCTGCGGGACTCCTGAAGTGGTGACAAAACAGGACTGAGATGTCACCCTCGGCCCACACCCTGCAGTTAGTGTTTGAATAAAAGTCTGTGTAGGTTCTCACTCTTCCTAGAATTGCTCAGTAAAAATTTATGAGACAAGATTGATTGAAGCAAATTAACCCAATCCAGTTGATATTTGAAAATCTGTAAAAACTCAAATGTTGCCTTTGTTTTTGGGCTCAATATATCAGGCTGGGAATTAGCTATCGGAAAAAATCACTCTGAAATAACTTCAAAAACAGTCTATGACTGGAAACTTTGGAGTCTGTGGCAGCCACTAAGTGGAGAAGTTATTGCATGAGTGGAACGAAAACCTCATTTTGAGAAAAACTGCAGTGTATAACATCACCATTGGAGTCTGTCCAGCCCACTTACGGAACCAGGTATGAAACTGAAGATTGCACAGAGCGCCCCTCTTCAGCGCGAACATTCTAGTCTTCTTACATTATGTACCTCCAAAGTACTAATACACATTATTCCATTGTGCATGTACTACATAGACACAAGTAATGACAGATTCTTACAAAACAGATTACACTGTATATTATTCACACTACATGTATCTTATTGTCTAATCACCCATATAGTGTGGGGGAGCACTTTTCCATCTACCCTAAAGAAAATTTTACGTCTGCAAAAGTGCTTCATTAGAATTAGAATTGCAACCCGTTCTACACAGCGAACACTGTCTGCAAATGTATTTGTCCATCCATCCATTTTCTTCCACTTGTCCGCTGTCGGGTCATGGGTGCAGCTGTTGGAGCTGCATGAGCCCCATGGCTCCTCCTGCAGGTGGTGGGTCCACAGAAGGACGACCTCACAATTAACCAAGGCCTATACAAATGTATTTTTAAAACTTAATATTCTTACTATTTATAGTTGAAATGTTTGTCTTACTTTAAAGCCAACACTGAGGTCCATCATTACAACACGTCAAAGTAAAGACGTGTTGTAATGATGGACCTCATCATTACAACACGTCTTGTAATGATGAGGTCCATCATCATTACACGACGTGTTGTTGAAACTGTCCTCTAGATGTAATTTGCCAAAATCAGTTACATCTAGAGCACAGTTTCTTTTGAGATACAGAGGCTGTAAGTCGTGGAGTCAATTTTCCCATCTTGCAAAAGACACATCACTAATGTCTTTTAGAAATATTAAGAGTTTCTTTGATTGAATTGATTGGCGAGTTGTTTTAGTTTTTGGTGGTATTTTATCTTTATAATTAACATATCTTTGTTCTTCTTCATTTTTTAAATATTATTTTATACTCAAGGCTAAATGTATCAATTTTATATCTATTGATAGGGGGAGATCGGAAAGAAACCAGATTATATCAGATAATGTTCTATCACATTATGATGTTTTAAGCGTCCTTGTCTGTAAATCCTGTTACTTTGCAGCACGTTACCTCTGGCACTGGTTGATTGTGTGGCTCGTGCATGAAGAACAAATAGCAATGTATTTCCGACCTAATATTATCCATAATCTACACTAACAGGGAAATAACCACTTATCTGAATCCTCCCCTCACACCATTCTCCAAATTAGTTCCAAACGTTGGATTCACTCCTGCATTTATCCTCTTTCGCCAAACTCTCCCACTAATTTGTTCTGACATAATGGCGCCCCAATCTGTCTCACTTTCCCGCATATTCATTAGGGCCCTGCGACTGTATAGCCTTATTTGTCGAGGACGCGCTTCTTCCGAGTACGCAGATGCCTCGTACCCCCCACAGTTCCCATAGCAGTCGGCAGGAGCATGAAATTTGGACGCGTTTTCCCCCCACTAATGATACAGAAACCCGGCGCTAAGCAAATCTGCTGGGGACCGCGCCTGTCTCCTTTGGCAGGGGCTTTGTTTATGTGTATACGCAGCTGCAGAGTGTGTCCTGATGCCACACTTTGCTTCTTATGGTAATTGGGACGGCATTAGGGAACACACGATCCATAATAAGAAAAAACTCACGGGGCCTCGATGAAGTTGTACAGTGAGAAAATGAGCACTGCAAAGTAGGAATACATTTAAAAAGAAAAAAAGAAAGAAAAAAATCCTTTAAGGACCTCTGATGCTTTGTATTGTACTGCATTTTTAGTGTACAATATCCTCTTTATACAATGTTATAATGTCGTTTCCTGATAATGTGACCGAGTGGGGATTTTAACTTAAAGTCTGTAACAAGTGAATTTCTCAATTGTGAGATCGATAAAGGCTTATCTTATCGTAAGTTTGCAAAGTCAGGAAATTCCTCCTCTCTTGGACCAGGAAGCCACTCCTAAGCTAGTTTCACATTAGAAAGCATTGCTCTTCACACACGTTTTAAACAACTGTAAAGCCTGGTTTCTAATTTTGTTAAACTTTCTACAGCTAGATATTCCTCCTGTGGGTTAGGCACAATCATAGACTGTAAAAAATAATAGACAGCGTCTGCTCACCCCTCCCCGTTTGCCATAATGACCACATTCGAAAGGGAATCTACGGTGGATTTACAGACTCCTCCTACCCAGCTCCGACGGAGCATGTTCCAAAAAAGGGCATAAGGGCAGGATCTTCACTGTAGACTCGGTCCTCGCGGGCCGCGAGACTTGAATTGGGTGACTTGAATTAAAGAAATGTGTCTTGCTTTGAGCGGTTTTCATTTCGACTTTTTTTTACCCCGCACTAAAAAATGAGGCAGCCTCTTTTTATCAGTTGTGGCACAAGATTTTCTTCACAAACACGTTTTTCAAAGCGTAAATATCAGTCCCATTTTGATTTTTAGATTGTGAGTGTTGAATATTTCTATATATGTTTTTGACATAATAGGCTTTAATGATTATATGAAACTGTGTTGATTATAATCTGTGCTTTTGGGGTTGATTTGAATTAGGCGGACATTTTGTTGTCCTTACTCTTGGAATCCACTGGGGGCAGTGTGTTATAATGCGGAGTCAGATCTCGCAGCAGAAGAACCATTCCAAGGACATTGATTGGTTCTTCAACAAGTAGCCGCCTACTTCCTGTGCTTATAAAAGGCCAGGATACGGAGCCGCTCCTTCTCTTGCTCCGCTCCATCCCTGGCTGGCCACTGGACATCACCATGTAGCCTTTAGCATAGCTTTTGTTTTAGATTGTAAATTCAGGGAATAAAATAATGATTTTGATTTTAAAGAATGAGTCTCCATCTTCTCTCCATATTAAAGAACACAACATGAGTTATCTGGCTGGTGTTATTAAAGGAACAGGCGAGCGTTTTTTCCATACTGAGATATGTTCTTACCTGAGTTTAGACGAGTTGATACGTACAGTACATGTCTGTTCTTTGTGCCCGTGGAAGAGTGTGGTCGCTTCTAACTTCACCCCCGTTTGGAGCCATTGGAATATACTGGGAGAGGCTAAATGCTAACAACATCTTTGGTCGTTTTGCGTGACTGAGCGCACGCACAAAGACCAGACAGGTACGTATCAACTCGTCTAAGCTCTGGTAAGAACTCACTGTATCTCAGTATGGAAAAACGGTGGCCTGTTCCTTTAAAATGTTAGATTAAAAAGAGCCAGTCTTTTAAACGGCTCTTTGACATGGACGGATCCCAAAGACTCGACAAAGGAGTCAGAGATTCTTTGTGACCGAAAACGTGCCAGAAAAGCAATATAATACAACAAAAAAGACACTAAAGAGCGACAAAAATGTGGCGAAACACAACAAAAAGCAGCAAATCAACGGAAATGAACGAAAACCGAAAAAGCAACGAAAAAAGGCCACAAAACAAGCGACAAGGAAGGAACAAAAGAGCAACAAAAACGTGCCAGAAAACCAACAATAATGCAACCAAAAAAAAAGCGTGTCGAGAAACGTTTAGATTTGGGTAATGCCAAACTGGAGAAAATGTGCTCGGCTCAGGCGTGGGATTTAACTGATATCAGGCAGTTTCAAATTTTTATTTCGGAGGTTTTTCGTCTTCCCCCCTTTCGAGCTTTATTTTGTATTTTCAGATCGGTTTCATCATCTCTGACTGATTTTTATTTGTTTTTTGTTTTTATGATTACTTCTCCCCGGATGAAACGTAAGTTCCATTTTAAAGATTGATACATCAGGATATACAGCGTTACTTCATTCAATTTACCAGGTGAACTACACCACTTTTTTTTTTTTTTTTACCACCAAATACGACTTTTTGCCCAGAGACAAAACAAGCACAAAAAAAGTTTCAGCACTTGCGGAGTGTGAAGCGAGAAAAAAAAAGAAAAACAGGAAATCTAGGAGCTTTACTTTATGCTTGAAAAGACGATTCCAATATGGCAACGAGTGGCGCGGGTTTCCGAGCGACCGGACTCGGAGCTGAAGGGGGGGGGGGGAGAAAAAAGGTAGGAGAGGATTAAGGCGAAAGAAGAATCAGGTTTAGAGCCAGAAAACTGAAATGAACTCGGGGAGGAAAAATGTCCTGTATGAGAAGAGGATAATTGTTGGAGGCTATACAGCTGCTTAAAAGTCCAATAACTTTGACGCCGGCTCAGGGCTGTTTGCGGGCAGTAAAAAAAAAAAAAAAAAAAGGGAAAATGGAGAAAAGTCAGGTCCTCTCGCCAGTGGGGATAGGTGCATCCGAGGAGGGAGAAACAGAGGCAAGGCAAGGCAAGGCAAGTTTATTTGTATGGCACATTTCATGTACATGTACAACTCAATGTGCCTCACAGCAACACCAGACACCCAAACACAATAAAATGCAATAAAAAGCATTAAAAACAAAATAAAATTACATTAAAAATGTACATTAAAAATATGTATATCTATATATTAAAATTCGTTAAAATACAATGAATTGCCATAGGCAGCAGTAAAAAGGTATCCTTTCAGCCTGGACTTAAACATTGTCAAGTTTGAGGCCTGTCTCACGTCCTCACTGAGGCTGTTCCAGACTTTTGCTGCATGGAACTGAAACGCAGCCTCACCGTGTTTGTTGGTGACTCTGGGAACCACCAGGAGACCCCTCCTTGAGGATCTCAGTGCACGAGGTGGTTCATACGGCTGTAATATGTCTGAGATGTATTTCGGTGCCTGACCATGAAGAGACTTGTAAACAAGCAGAGCTACTTTAAAGTCTATTCTCTGAGTGACAGGAAGCCAGTGCAGAGACCGGAGCACTGGACTAATATGATCATATTTCCTGGTTTTGGTCAGGACTCGAGCAGCAGCATTTTGGATATACTGCAATTGTCTAACAGCTCGCAGCTCGCAGAAAGGATTATTTTTATGGATTTTACTTGTAATTGAGAAAAGATAAACTGACTTTTTTGAGCTTTTGGTTATTACATAGTGTTACTGCATTTAAAGAAGAATGTAGGTGCTCCTTGCAGGTATTTGATTATAATCCAAACACATCTTTATCACTACTTCGTTGGTTAGAAAAATGCCATATTGACCAACAACAGTTGACACAAATGATCCAGTCGTTTCACTTCCTGATTTTCACATGCAAGTTATCTCTTGGAATCGCTCCTATTCAGTGTCACACAGAAGTATTTGTCCCCTTCCAGGTTTCATACATTTGTTTATATTTACCACACAGTTTTTATATCACACAAGGGCATTCCCAGCCAATACAAAATACTGTTTTCCCTCACAAATAGGGAAAACAATCAAAAACCACTGACAGAACAATCTTAACCAACATTATTACAGTTGAAGCAGGTATGATAGAAATGAAACATAATAAATTTGAAGATGATATTTTTGAGAATTGCTATTATTGTCATTGTTATTATGGTGATGATAATATAATGTATAATAAATATGTGCACTAGTAATGTATGTGTATGTATCTAAAACACTATGACTACTTAAACAATAAGTAAATCAATAGAATGGTGACCAGAATGGTAATATAAGCAATGATAAAAAATAAGAGAAAACTATAAAACTAAGTAAATACACTCAGAAATCACAAACTTTTCTATTTTCGCTCTATGTTTTTCATACTTGTAAGTTGTCTTGTAAGTCTCATCAGATTTTCAACCTGTGACGTGTAAAAGCTTCGAATTATCAATGCTGCTAATCAATAATTGTATTTTGAATATGGGGTAGGCGCTCATAAGCTTTCTTGCTTCGGCCTACTCCTGAGTTATTATTATTTTTATTTTTTTTATTGTTTTGTGTGATAATGTAAATGTAATGATGTAAATATTGTAAATAATAGCTCATTGTAAATAATTGCTCAAATAAATAAATCAAATCAAATCAAAGTGATTATCTCATGTATTAAGAGAAGGAAAAATGCAAACCTCTCTGGCCCTGTGTGGAAAAGTAAATGCCCCTGAAGTTAAAAACTGGTCGTGCTGCCTTTTGCATCAATGTTGTCAAGTGTTTGCAATAACTGGTGATGAGTTTGCTACATCGCCGAGGATGGATTTTAGCCCCCTCTTCTTTACAGAAGAGGAGGAGATGGACAAGGTCCCAGCCCCCATCCCCGAGCCCATTGGTAAGTGAAGACATGTTTTCGGTCCCGCATGTGCACACTGTCATTTTGTCCTTAAGGGAAGACACTTACCTTTGATTTCTGCAACATCTTTCTTTGGACTTGCAGAGTTGTTATTGGCTGAAGAAGAAGAGGAGGAGAAGGAGGGAGAGAAGGAGAAAGAGAGAGAGAAGGACGCACAAGGACCGGGACAAAAGCTGGACGAAGAAGAGGATGAAGAGGAGGAAGGGGCTAAAGATGAGGACTTTGAAGGGGACGAAGAGGAAAAATGTTCAAGACATTTTTGCGGAAAGGGTGAGTAAAAATGTCTTTGACAAAATGTAATTTTGCTTTTCTTGCTGAGATTATGAACTCATGTTTTCTTATCATTCGCAGAAAAACACAATACGGACGCTGCCTGTCCACCTGTGTATACATACACTTTTCATGGACCGGAAGCGGGGGAGCACATCCAGATTCCAATTTCCCAAGAGCATCGGTAAGTGAAGAGGTGTTCACGGTCACGCCTGTGCACACTGTCGTGTTTCTCGAAACATCCTCTATTCTACTGAACCCAGTCCAGTTGATGATTTAGCTCCACTTAGCTGAAAATAATTTTTAAAAGTGCAATATATAAATCTTACCACTTACCTTTTTTCTTTCTGAAATGCTTCTCTTTGTACTTGCAGAGGACAAGATGGAGGACTATAGCAGTCATATTTTTAGGGCAAACGCAAAGGAAAAAGTCCAACAGAACTGCGTGTCCCAGGCCACGAGGGCTAAATGCTTTGTAGCATACTTGATTATGACGCGGGATGTAAACACCCAATGGGCCTGGGACTGGACTTTTCTGAATAATGTCCAAATGATCAGAGCTTGAGTATCAAATCATTTTGGGGGGAATTTTATGAAGCAATATACATGTCTAACATTGAAATATGTTTTCCAATAGATACCCATCTGTCCTCGAGGCTCTCGGGAAAGTGGCTCCGACAGTAGTCGCGTTTTTGGCAAACGCAAAATCCTTTTTGGATTACTTTATGAGATTTGGACTATCAGGTAGCCGGATTCCTACACAGCACGTGAGGTCCATCCACCACGAGGTGTTCAAGCTGGCCTTGGACTACAGCCGGTCCGTGACTGCTCACCAGCAGTCTGTCAAAAGCAGCAAAACTGGACCGGCTGCTCTCCAAGGAGGACCTTACATGCTGCATCCGACTGGGGCGTGCCAGGATGTCCTCCCTCCTGGGTAATATTCTTGTTCAAAATTTTGTGGTAATTTGTTGAACCTGACTTTTTTATGTGGGTTGTAATTTAATGGTCTCTCTTCAGATGAGGTCGAGGCCGCCCCAGTCGAAGATTGCAAGGCCAGGTTGGTGTTCTTTGGCTATCTGGCAGCATACCTGACCTGCATATACGGCCACAGGTCTTGTGTCTTCACCAACCTGCTGGTCAGGGAGGTGAAGGAGGCGCAAGGCTCTGATGAATCCGGCTATCTGCAATTTCAATTTCAATTTCCATATAGAAGTGAAACACCCATTACAGAAACTCCCAATGGTTTACCCTTGCAATTAACTATTTTGTGTGCAGGTCTCAAATCACAAAACCAGCCATAAATATGGCGTGGCACAACTTTACCTGGATGAGGAGGAGTATGGGTGGTGCAGGAGATGGATCGGGCTCCTCCACCGGTCCAAACCCAAAACCCATACTTTTTTTCAAACACTGGGACTGGCACCATGAAAGACCTGAAGCGCTACTTGATTCGGGCGTGGAACGAGATGGGGCTCCAGGGAGCACCGGACTTCATGGACATTCGGACGGCGGTGTCCACATTTGTAAGTTTAAAGGAAAGATGTACTGATTGTTACCAAATATGTTTTTCACTTATTTTTGTATTTACCTTTTATCTCCAGAACTTTGAACATAATTTGGACAAGTCCACAAGTCAACAAGACACACAGGAAAGGTTCTATGCCCTGTACAAGACGGTTAAGAAGGCACGGGAGATGAGGCAATGTTTCATTGCTCTGAGCTGCGGAAACAAACTGACTCCCGTGCCTTCTACATCATCCAGCCAAGCCCCGTCATCCTCCGCCGCCGTCCGACACCCCATCCCACACCCGAGTCAGTGCGTGAAAGGCTTCTTGGTGCCAGTCCCTCAACAGACCCCTCTCCAGTCTTGGCCAAAAGACCAAAAAGCCCCTAAGCAAGGTGAATGATACACTTTGAATTGTACATAAGTTCAGATTTCTTGATATTTTTTTGTTTTGTTGTTTTTTTTACATCTAATTGCCCTTTTTTTCCCTCTATAGTCCCTGATCAATGCCAAGCGCATCAAAACAAAATATTCACCCAAAAAGATGCCAAACATACACACCCCCGAAGCTGATCGCAGGCCCTCATATTGCAAGAAGCTGCGTCAAAAAAATCTGTCAAGTTAAATTTTAAAAAATTTACTAATTGGACTCCATCCATGCAGCCATCCATCCATCCATCCATCCATCCAGCCAGCCATCCATCCATCCATCCATCCATCCATCCATCCATCCAGCCATCCATCCAGCCATCCATCCAGCCAGCCAGCCATCCATCCATCCAGCCAGCCATCCATCCAGCCATCCATCCAGCCAGCCATATAGTTCCACTTGTCCGTTGCCAGGTAACAGGGGCAGCTGTTGGAGCTGCACCAGCCCCCTATGGTTCCTCCTGCAGGTGGTGGGTCCACAGAAGGACGGCCTCATAGTTCCAAGTGTAACAACAAAGTGAAAAAATACAAAATAAAAAGAGTTCATAATATTTTACATTATGTTACATGAAACTTTTTAGATAGAGGTCAAGTCAGGAATATTGAGTATCTTTACAGTTATTAAAAGGATTTCTGGTTTGCGTAAATTCTATGTTTGAAAATTAAAGTATTGGAATTTCCAATACTTTGGAAATTCCAATGGGCGGGGGCTCGAGTCGGGCCGAGCGCTACCCGGTGGTGTAAAATTTGGGGGGTGGGGGGTAGGTTCCTTTAGGGTAAATTGGCTAGGGGTCCAGACGGAAAACAAAGAACTGAACTTTCTCCCATATCTCCACCATTACTTTACCAAATGCTGAATTATGGACATAATTATATTTACGAAATAAAGTTACAGGCGAGCAAAGTGGGTCAACAGCTAAATGGACAACGCTAACCAGGAACCTAACTTCGTACACAAGGCATTGTGTACGAAATACTGTGTATGAAATGCGCAGTATTTTTGTGTCCGAGTGTTATATTTCTTTAAAAAATAATTTGATCTTTTCATTACATTTATCAGTTTATTCTACAAAACCTATTTAGTTTAAACACATGTTCATCACATTTCAATAATCTTTTTTTTAATGTTTTCACACCTCAAACCCTAAAATGTCAGGTGGTGCAACCGTCCGAGCAAATGATTAGACTAATAAAACTTCTGAAAATTGCATTTTCAGGGTAACAATTAAAAAATAAAACATCATGGCATAATTGTATGTTAAATATCTTTCAAATAAGCTTCATTTGTGAATATTAATAGTTTTAAAGCTTTTGAGATCACTAAAAAACTTTTGTCCGACAATTTGTAATCTTAAAATATCAGGGTGGCACAACCGTAAGAACAGGGCTTTTATTTTCAAATAAAGAACAGTAATAGCAAACAGGATATGACATCAGCAAGAAGAACTGTCACACTTTTGGTGTCAGGTGGTACAACCGATGTAAATATTGGAAAATATTATTTTATTATAAAAGTCTTAATTTGTTTTAAAAGTAAATCCATGCTAACAAATGCTAAAGCTAATGTAAGAGTCCACATAAAAGCCAATTTAATTTGAAATTAGTTGCTAATGTCAGGTGGTGCGACCAGACAGTCAAGTGGTGCAACTGCAAAAATGTCAAATTAGCATCTAAAAACGATAGGGATGCACTGATCCAATACTGGTATAAGTCATCAGAGTCAATACTAGAAAAAAAAAAATCAGATATTGGTTTAAAATATCCGACACTGAACCGATAACTGTTTTGGGCTGACACCGAGCACTCAGTCCGTGGTCCTCTGGTTTTATTGCTGATTACAGCATCAGTCAGTTACAAATTACAGATGAAATGTTCAGAGGAGAAAGACTGTCTAAGATATACTTGGCAAAGATTTGACTTTGTACAATTTTTTGGAAACTATTTAAATTTTAGAAAAAACTTGGTTGCGACACTTTTTTATACAGAGAAGCTACAAATACATTATTACATTATTAATACAAAAAAATACATTTAAATACTTTTAAATGTTATTTAACAAACATAACTTGTTTAAACACAAAATTATCGACTCAAAATATGCATGCCATAGGTTTTGAAAAAACATTTTGAAAATATGTTTTTTGACCCCTTATACGTCATTGACCCATATACTAACGTTAGCAAAGAGTGGTATGAAAAAACATCTGTATAGACCCGATTAAGTCTTGACTTTGTGTGTGATAAATATGTTTATAGTCCGCTGGAAAACAGCGAAAAAAGAGTGAAAAAGTGTGATCCTAATGAGAGGTTTTCTTCCGGCATGGCTAGGCCACGCCCCTTTGTATGACGCATTGCCGTCTGTATCTAACCCTTTACCCATGGGATGGATAGGTGAGGAAACCATTTCCTGGATACGTAGGACCTCAGGAGGAGCTGTCACCACGCTGCTAACAGCCACTGGAGAAGAAGATTACTCACAGGTGCACAAGATGTTTTTGAAGTTAGAACAACATAATAACATGGTAAAAGGCGCTACAAAGTCGATTTAGCATAATATCCCCCTCTCTGGAAGTAACTGTGCATATTTAGTGGAGCAGCCTGTTTTTTGCTAAATTAATCTTTCTAAAAAGCAAAAGCCAAATTTGGCGACCTTGTGTTTCAGAAAAGCCCATTTGCTGCCCTGAAAATTCAATACGAGTTCCATTTTCCAAAAGGCTTTCCAAATGATTCATGTATTGTAAATGGGTCAAGAGCCCGACCCCTCATAATGCATTCGTTTCTGACAAATGTTCTTTTTTAAGAGTTAACAACTTGACCCCGCAAGTTAATAATGTTTTGTTACAAATCAGACTTGTTTGACCCCAGGACCCACAAACCTGTCTGTCAGTGTCCGGTTATAATGATGATCTGCTTTATTGGGTCTGGTGTGCAGGAAAGGGGGACACTAAATACCATTGTAAAATGTAACAGTTTCAGTATTGATTTTAGTCCCAGATAACGGCTTTTTCTGAAAAGTCAAATTTTTTCTTGCTCTATAGGGTGGCATCACAACATTGGCCAAGTGACGCCATGGGCAGGTACGAATTCCACGGTGGCAAACGTGGCAGTCGCCAAAAGTACAGAGAGAAAGCACTCGTGAAAATACCATAGAAATCATAGACATGCCTTTAGCTAGCTGAGCCTGTTCCTACAAATGTGCACATTGTTAGCCATCGAATCCCGGACACATTTGAAATCCAGCGTTCTCTCCCCACACACATGAAAGGGGGGAAAGGGGCAGTAGTAAAAGTATGCAGTGGTATGTTTTGTCCATTTCGGTGATTTCTTTATCATTGACATGTTATAAGATGATTAGGGCTGGATACTGTTAAATAAAATAAAAAAGTTGAAGTAGTACTGGTAAAAGTATTGAAAGCAGGTGCCGGAAAAAAAAAAATCTTTAGAGACCAAATTTTGACACCTGTTGGGTCAGCATTAAAGGACAAGAGGTTGAAAAGGTTGTTTCAGCTCAAATAAATGGTAAAAGTTTTAAAGAAAAAGTAACATTATAGTTCTGTTTGTTTGGTTCAAATGACAAATATTTTAGTATAGGTATCCTTCAGGTATTGGTATCTGGACATAATGAACAGTGCCCAGCCCTAGACTGGCCATTGGATGTGTATCTGACCCACACAAAGCAAAAACTTGACTGAATTTGAGTTAGCATTTAGCTCAGTGGCCGCTTTTAAACGTCCATTTGTATCTAAAGTAAAATCTCCACAGGTCTGTACATCCATTAATGGTTTCTGACGAAACTTTGACCTAAATGTGGTCGATGGGGTTGCCAACAGCTGAACACATCCGGATCGTTCGTAATTTGTGACATCTGATGGCTAATGCTAACAGCTATAGGCAAAACACATTGAGCAGGCTAACGGAATCTGAAGAGTTGCCCGGACTAGCCGACTTGCTAATTGTCTGCATGTGTTGCATCGAATCTGGCTTCTCCTTTTTATTTCTATGGTAAATACTACTTGAGTAACTGAAGGCTTTCATTTGATTGTTTATTTAATTCATTTTCATTAAGTCTGTTTGGGCCTAAAAAGGGACACAGCCTTAGCTGTACCGGATATCATTGTAGCATAATCAGCTTCTCTTTAGGGCTGAATCACATGCAACAGTTCCACACATAATCGGATTTATATTACATGTAATACCAATTCTGGTGCAACTAAAGCCTGAATGATGCATAATAGTATGTGAGAAGACGTTTCAGCCCAGCCTCTGAATCCCTGATTGATATCCCTCAGGCTGGGGGGGGGGGGGGAGAGAGGATTTACTGCGCTTCGCCGCGGCAGACAGACCCCCCGGAGCAGGCCAAGACCGGAGCAATGGAGCGTGGTGGTATCGCTCGGAGGGACACGGCCACAGAGCAGGAAATTAGTCACAGAGGACACACTCACTCCAGCCGTCAGAAAGGACACTGTGGCTATCTGCCTTTTGTTAATGTGACATAAGACTGCACGCGGCAAAAAGGACTGTGTTTTTAAGGGACATAATGGGATTTATCTAAAGAGCAAGGTTTGAATTTATGGGTTTATTTTGTTGATCTCAAGCAAAAATGTGCAGAGAGTCCTTGGGTGAAAAGCTGAAGCAGGCAAACCATTATTCATCAACAAATCTTTCTGTAAAAAAAGGTTGACTACTGTCGTGGATTTTCTTACCACTGTAGAACAAAAACTAGGAAGATATTTGTCTTTGTCAAAAGTGTAATTTATTACGCATGTGGAGAACCGATACACAGAAATCTCCATCGTAAATTCACAGTTATATAGACAAGAAGATAAAAATGAAGCACAGCATGGAGGTGGGAGGTGGCACAGTTCAGATGTAAATGCCGGCACCTCGGATGGTCATGCAAACATCACCTTTTGTGATGTTTAGAGGGCAGGCCATTTGGGCCTATTGTGCCCTTAGGTGTGAAAAGAGGATCCTGTCAGGGATGAAGGGCGCCGGGACTTTAGCTCAGCATGTCTTAGGCTGGTCTTCTGAGCATTGATTAAAAGGTCCAGCAGTCCACCAGACGATAGGTTAGTGTGTGTATTTGCTGAGACTAGTTTTAGTTAATTAACTCTAAAAACTGCCACAACACTACAGCGCAGAAAAATGTTTTGTAGGTGCTGCTTTAAGGGTAAATGAAACGGTGCACATCTCCAGCTTTATCCAAATCTAAAAGTTTCTCGACTGTGGAGCTCACGGCCAGAGTAATGCCTCATTTGAAAGCATTTTTGTTACTTTTTCATCGTATTTTTTGTTGCTCTTTTTGTAACCATTTTGTTAGCTTTTTTTTTTTTGGCGCCTCGTTGTTGTCGCTATTTTTAAGAAGCTTTTAGATTTGAACTGGAGAAAATGTGCTTGGTTTAAGGTGGGTTAACCTACAGAGAGTGTCGGAAAACTTAGAACATGATTCCAGGAAGTCATCGGAAGTCATAATCAGTCCCTCCAGGATTTCGCAGGCATTTTTTGTGATTGTTGCGGGGTGAAATTCCTGATTTTGCGGGCCATTTTTCCAAAAGTTGAGATAAAACGTTTTTAAAAGATTTTTTTTCTGCTTAAAACAATATATTTTTTACATAAAAGTTAAACTTTGCTTTGTATTTTACATCAGCTTTAACCAAAGAGACCAATGAGAAAAGACTTAAAATATCTGTTAAAATAGTTGTATCAGCTGACTGCTCCGACTCACTCACAAATCTGATGAAATAGAACTATGAATGAGAATCCGAGAAGAACAGACCAACGGACGAATGTCTGTTTATTTCACACATTGACATTGAGCTTCAGCTCCGGTTCAACAGAACTGTGACTCCTAAAGTCCTCGCAGTAAAAGCACCAGCCCCACCGGATCACGGTGGAAAGAACGCAGCGTTTATCTGTCAGATAAAGCCTATATCGCCAAATAAAGATCCAGGAGCAGAGAAAAGCAACTTGGACAAAGTGCGGTAGGAGATCCATGGCAGAACCAGAAATCCAGGCAAGTGAGAGGAGGCGGAGCAGATATGAAAGTCCTTCAGTCTGAGGCCGAGGCGCTGGGCGTAGCCTACGTGAAAGTTGTGTAAAAGTTGCGGAGTTAAGGAAAAGTTGCGAAGGGAACTGCGGATTATTGGAATAGTTGCAGGATAGTTGCGGGCTTTTGGAAAAGTTGCAACTCCGCTCTGATTTTGCTTGATGTTGCGTTAATAGTTGCGATCGCAACATCGCAAAATCTTGGAGGGACTGCATAATGTAGACGATTTATTTGACTTGGCCAAAGGAACAAAGTGCCAGAATACAAACTGGAAATCACATGTTGAAAATACATGAAAGAAATTATGTAAAAACCTCTATCCTTCACAAAGTGAAGTATTTGTTTAACTTATACAGCTTTGAGGCTATTATACTTTACATTTATATTGCCTTGTCTTTCTTATTGTTTGGAAGTTTGGGGAAATACGTATGCAAACACATTGAAGCCTTTGATAACATTACAGAAGAAAGCAATAAGAGCCATTCATAAAGTCCATGGGAGAGAGCACACTAACCAATTATTCATAACATTTAAATTGCTAAAGGTACTCGACCTTATAAAAGCCCAAACACTCACAATAATGTATAAGGCAAGATACCATTTGTTGCCTCAAACTGTATAAACACTATTCTCATTTAAATCAGACTCTCGTCTCCAACACAAACTTAACTTTATTCTTCTTTTTGCCAGAACCACCCAGAAGCAGATGATCTCACTATCTCAGTGGCTGGAGTCAAGCTGTGGAACGCCATGAAATACGCTTTAAAAATTCCACAAATAATCGTTTTAATTCAGTTTAAACGACTATTTAAGGAAACAATAATTAAATCATATGAACTGGACATTAAATGAAAGAAGAAGATTATTTGTTTTGATGTTCAAACCCTGCGTGTGGCATGGTTTGTACACCTGTGACTGTTTGTTGCTAGTTGCGTGATTGTTATTGTGTTTCCATCAAAGAGTTTTTGTGAATGATGGGAGGTGGTTACCTGGTTACAGCAGGCGGCTGGATGGCACAATTGCAGCATTTACCCAGCAGAGGGTGTTCTGTTCTGTTTTGTTTTTTGTTTTGTTTTCGGCCACATTCATTTATTTGTCAGAATTAGCTAAAAACAAAAACTATCCCAAAATGTGTTTTCTATGTTTACTAATGCGGATCAGTAAGGGTCTGCATCTCTGTGCATGTTATTAGTCGTCTAACTCTGTTCATTAGTTGCAATCAAAGCTATTTAATAGAACTAAAAGTCGGACTTGAGGCTCGTCGACGTGCCAAACATGGCAGCCACCTTGTAGCTGGCCGGTGAGGCTAAACCCTATGACACCTATGCAAAACCAGGAGCAGCATTTGCATTGATCCAACAGCAGAATGTGAGACACATTATTTGTGATTGGTTCATTATTTCTAAGTCTCGTATCTCAGTCAGGATCAGGTAATTTCGGTAAACGTCGTGTTGTTTAGCCGCATTAGCTTTGTTTTCTCCATTCATTCCCAGGGTTCAGTGGTTTAGCATTCACTGTAGTATCCTATGGCTCCTCCTGCAGGTGGTGGGTCCACAGGAGGACGGCCTCACAATTTAACGGGCCTGTTTGTCTCTCATAAGGGGCTTCTGAACCGCTCATGTCTGGCCCGTCACCTAGGACCTTTTTGCCATGGGAGACCCTACCAGGGGCACCAAGCCCCAGACAACAGAGCTCCCAGGATCATTCGGGCGCTCAAACCCCTCCACCGCGTTAAGGTGGCGGTTCCAGGAGGGGGTATCACTGTCCCATGTTCAATACATATTGGTCATGTGGTGTTGAAAAGAACAGAAATACTGTTTTAAAGTAGGAAACATATGTTATATTTGATATAATAGAAGTGAATGATTTGAAGTGACAGAGGAAAATCCATGAACAAATAGAGCAAAAGTTTATGCCTAATATAAAACTGGAATAATATTTGAAAAAACAATTATGACATAAGGACAGTCACAATGATTGAAGAGTCATGAAATAACTCAAAACAGTATCGAAGAAATAAGTGGTGTTTCCATTTGATTACATTACACTGGGTTAAAAGGGCCAGTCACAAGATGGCCGCCAGAATTGCCATTTGTTCCAACGTGTTACTATGGCCACGTCCTAGCTAGAGTTTTATTAAAGATCTTTGGTTGCAATGCTCTGTTGTTAGCATGACCGTGCAGCGATGTTTGAGGTCCTGAATATCTGGGATTTTTTTTTGTACTAGATGACCTGTGACTGATGGATTACTTTCCTTCTTCTCTTCTATCCACTCTAGACAGTCCAAAGGTAAGCTTCGCCAACTGTCACGTGTTCTTTTCATTTGGTACGTGAAACTTTATGCAATAAGTCTGTTTCTATGTTCCAAAATGAGCATTAACGCTTATTCGCAAAAAATCAAAACCCACCTCATGCGAGCGAATAAAACGTTTTAAGCGAATGAAGGGTTTTCAATGCGAAATGTGGTGTTTCCATCCATCGTTACTGATGCGAAACTTCAAAATGAGCTTTCAAATGCAGTTAATGCTATCTGCGTGGGAGGAGTTGGACATAGATCGTATCCGAAAGTTTATCCAGTGAAGAAAAGAGGTTATCTGGAGTAGTAATTCACTTGAGTCATGGCGTCTTGAGCAATCCTGTTCACATTGGCCGTTTCTTCTTCTTCAATTACTGCAGTGCTCTGTTCTGTACTTCCTAGGTTAAAGTGGGACATTGGTAAAACCCCACACTACATTTTCACCACATTTTCAAAGCCTATGATCCAGTTCTGAGCAGACACTTCATCTCTAGACTTTATCCATCAATTCACCCAAACCCCCAACACTCCTCTCTAAAAGTTGGGGGTATCTAGGGTCAGGTGCGGGCTCTGTTCGTGCTGGTTTAAAGTTTCCAAATGCATCTCGCAGCTCTACGTTTTCATCATTTGAAGACAGCGCCGCAGTCTCACAGTACTTTTGTGAGCAATGAAGCGCCCGAGGGAAGAGCGGCGACTTAAAGAAAAGAGTTCTGGACCGCGGAAAACTTTCCTCCAATTCCGAAACAGATGACTGCGTTGTGGGCGAAGCTTTTACCATTTGGAATCTTTTTCTCAGAGCAGCTCCTGTTCGAAATGTTGAGAAATAGGGGCTGCGCGAACATACAGTATTAACAAATTCAAACGAGATTGGCACATCTTCAAACACTTCTTGCCAACACAGAAGGTATGGTAACTTATACAGGCGGAGAAGTTCAGTTTAAGAGGGGATTTTAGGCCCGCAGCCTTATGGTTAAGCTCTCTGCGACTGAACTGATAAAGCGCCGAGCCGCTAACATTGGGCCAGTGGTTCAAACAGCAACATGACCCTTTAAAAGTATGCGTTAAAGCACTTTATGAACGCACAACGAATCACACAGGGGAAAAGAAGCGATTCCCACGCATCATTTATCCGTCAGGTAATGTCTGGGTCCAGTTGATGGACTATATTTTGGGAGGAAAAGGGTTGAACTGTGAATGGAACTACCTGCTCTGGAGAACTGAACTAATGCTGAGACAAGTAAAAGCTAATTCATTATAAATTTATGAACTATTCTGTAATAATTCTCTTCCTCCTGAGAGAGGAGGTTTGAAGCAGCTGGACCGCTTATCTCGCCTACGCCGTCGACACTTCTCTTCAAGGCCAAACCACGGAGCTAAACCTGATAAGGACTGAGCTCTCTGGGTCATATTTTGCAAAACACTGACTTTCAGACTGTAAATAACCGCGCACACATACCACCTCCCTAACCACGCCCCCATCGTTCTGCGTCTGCCTCAACACGTTTCCTCTGCTCCACCCCCGGTCAATGGCCGGTCGTCCTTCCCCTCCCGAAGAAAAAATTCCGGACGTGACCTCGTGTGCTGTGTATTTCCCATGTCTTGATGTTTCTATATATGTGCTTTACCTTAACTCAACCTGATTGTAATTTTGCATATCTTCTTTTGTAAGGCACATTGAGTTGCCTTGTGTACGAAATGCGCGGTATAAATAAAGTTGCCTTGACTTTAATTTGAATTTAAGTTTCATTATTTGATCAGGGACAATGCACAAAAGACATTTCAACCTGAAAAGACTCACAGAAACAGAGTGGCGTTAGGAAAGTTTTATTGGACATGAATCATGATTGGGGCTCAGACTCCGGCGAAAGATTGAATAAACAATATGAAATACATGGAGATGATGAATGATTGACAGAATCTTTCCCCGGAGTCTGGTCACTGGTGGTGGCAGAGGATGAGACCCGGGGCGGAGCCGAGGAGAGGCCAGGTGGTGGAGGAAGCTTAAGAAGGGGATCCTGGGCGATGAATGGCTGAAGCAGGAATAAGCAGCTGCGGTGTTTGGCTGTCGCGAAGGTGCGGCTCGAGATGGGACTGTGACTGGATGATTGGTGCCGAGCTACTGGTGATGAGGCGATGAATGAGCGCTGCAGGTAAGTCTTCCAGGTTGAATTTGCGCTGAAGCTTCATTTCTAATGCATGGTCAGAAATAATATTACCAATATTACATGAAGATATGGATGGTATCAATGACTTTGAGATCAAAAATAGGTTGATTCTTGAAAAAAACATTATGCACACTAAAGAAGAAAGTCTATTTCCGTTCTTTTAGGTTTAAAAGTCTTCATATATCGGCGAGTGTCAGTGTAGAGCATAACTCTTTAACCACTTGGCTAGAATGTGTAATTCCACAATATGGAATTTAATGAAATGTTACCAAAAAAGACTGAGCAAGACATTTAGGAGAGGTTGAAATCTAGTTGGAAATCATAAATGAATACACCGACCTTCACTTTAGTGGCCATTCAATACACACACATTATCTTATAATATAATGATAGAAGAAATGCCATTAAAAGGTCAAAACATTGTCTAGCTCCTCTTAGGTTAGTATCCCTATTAATTTGTCTGGGGATGGAAAGTTCGATTTAAATCGGGTTCGGGAGTCGTCGGTTAACAAATGTGTGCATTTGTAGGAACAGACTCAGAGCTGAAGACATTTCTGTGATATCTTTGGCTGCGATCACATAATCACAAAATCCTGGAGGAACGGCCTCATTAGGCCTGCCCCTGGTAGTTAAAGCCAAACTTGTGCTTGTGTCCTGTCCTCATCTTTTTTTGTTCAGACTGACACAATCCCTCACAATCCCTCCTGCACATCCGAAATGTTCAAGTAAATCAATTATATGCACGTTCCACGCCCGTGTACGGCAAAGTGACGCAGCCAACATCAATTTACACTAATTTTAGAGTCTACTTCTATCTTCCATCGCTCAATAATAAATTAGAAGACAATGCAACAAGATCTGTCCTTTTTTTTGCTGAGTTTACAACATACGCTGGTGGCAAAAAAAAGAGAAAAGTACTCAACAGCAAAAAGTCAGGTACCCCAGCTTTACGGCAACCCCAGGTCAGTTGCAAGAGCACATTAGCTTTAGATTAAACTACATCTAAAAGCTCAATTACCAATTACTATGCCACTATAATCAATTGCGCGCTATAAATAAAACATTGCTATCGAAAGACTTACCCCCCTGCGCAAGTAACTGTCTTTTGAGCAATTTCATGTACCATTAACGCCCCCCTTGTTCTGTAAAGCACTGTGAAGTACTTTGTGTGAGGATTGTGCCCGGCCTGACTTATCGGTAAATGCATTTTGCTCACACAGACTATAAAATTACAATTCAATCCCAAGGCAAATTGGTAAAAATGAGTGGACAAAAATACAAACGCCCCAGTAACGCTTGGATAATCAAATTAGTCCACATATCGGATTATGTCTTTCAGTTTGCCGATCAAAAGCGGAAATGTAAGAATGAAAAGGGGTTTGAGTTCTGTTCTCTGTAGCTTTGTTGAAAACAAATTTTTCTTCTTTTTCAGATTTTTGCGGTGAACAAAATCAACCTCCCACTTCTTACTGGCGTGGTTCCTGGTGTGGGCTGTCCATCTGGTGAAACTGTAGCTAAAATTGTTCTCTGATTGCTCGTTTTAGTGGGTTTGTGGGATTTTGTCCAATGGTGTCAAAACCTTTCTAGGTATAGTATTTAAAGAACCAAATGAGGAGAGAAGAATCTTGTAAATGATATTTAAAAAAAACACCCAAAAAAAACACATTTTGGAATGAGGTCTACACAATATGAGCATTAAAAACTATGCAATATTTGATGACGGTTGGCTTAAATATAGGGATATTTTTTATGGATTTTAACATTGTGCATTCCATTAAACAAAAATTACATAGTGAGAAATTAGTTTAATCAAAATCAAGGCCAAAACAAGGCAAAAATGAAACTAAATTAGTAAAATTAGGAATACAACTGAACTTTTGACCCTTTTATGTTATTGTGAATTTTTGTTTTTGGCTGAGTTCACAAAAAAGTGTAAATGTGAGTCAAACGAAAGACAACATATCGATGATATGCATTGATCTTACATATCGCTTTTCCAGATGCTCAGATGCATTATTGATTCACTCCATACTTGGTGGTGTTAAGATATTTATGTAGCCATAGCTGCATAAATAGCTGTGTGTGTGTGTGTGTGTGTGTGGATGGTGGCAGTCGGAGGCCCAACCCTCAGGCTTCCTGGTGTTTTCCTGGCGATCTTAGCTTCTCGAGATCTGACAGGATCGGGCTTTCTCTTTCCTTTTTCTACCCACTTTCACTAATTCCTCAGCAGGCCCGGTTCTACACCCTCAGTCAGGGTGCATTAAATTGAAAAATGTATGGATATTTTTATTTTATCCATGCATCTTCTACCTGAGATTTAAAATAGTGTGCACAAAACAATACAATAAGTAGGTACATAAAAAATAATAATAAATGTCTAAAGAGGACGAAACGTGATCTACATCATGACCGTCATAGCCGTTACATCGGCCCATGCGCACGAGATTTACCGCGTACTGCGAAAAGCTGCCCTTTCTAACCATGGATGCATTTGTTTCAAACTGACCACCAACAGACAATGGATATCTGAAAATAGCATATATGACAAAGGGGACATTAACACTCTTCCCCAAATGAAGAAGAACAATCACTCACTCAGGGTCCAACGTATGAGCTCCAACCTGCTCTGCCCAGACCAGAGCCAGCGGACAGAAACCAACAGCCACAAACTTCACAAACTAACTTCAAACAACAAGACGCAGGTAAGCCTCTTGTGAGTCCCTCCAGGATTTGACATAACCAAGCTAATTCTTCATTCTTCATCCTGGCTCTGTTTTAAACTGACCAGAGGCATCAGAAATATATGTTATAAACAGGAGATAAGCTCTTAGTCAATTGTTACAGTTTTTTTTCTTAGCTTCATCTGAGCCTCTTTTGCAAAACTCTAGTAAATGCAAAACATTTAAATATATACATTTAGTTTTACACTAAACTGGACTAAAGCAAGGCTAAAGGATGTTCTAAGAGCTATTAAACCAGGACTAAACCAGGACTAAACTTGAACTAAACCAGGACTAATTAAACAAGGACTTTTTCACAACAGCAAAATGGCCAGTTCATAACTTTTTTAAATTGATTATATATATATATATTTTGTTTTTGTTTTGTGTGTTTTGTTTGTTTGACCGTCTGTCAATTTGCTCTAGATCCGGGCCTGTTCCTCAGTGAAGGCACAGAAAGTCGTTGAGTAGAGACTTGGAGCTGTGGCTTTCAGACGGATTTGCCCTCATCCCACAGAACAGAACATCCGTTACCGTGACAGCCCCGCCCACTAATGTTACAACAATCATAAGTTCGACTGATAATACTTTTAACTGAAAATGAATTCTTCAAACTCACAAATGAGGGCTTTTCCACTATATCAATAAACTCGTATTAGGTCTCATAGCCAATTTCTTTTCCATTAACAAAAGCCTCTTTAACTGTAAAATTGCTAAAGTTCAATCTTTGACTCTTCTAAACAAACGTGGAACTGAAGTTGTTTAGTGCGTGTTGCTCATGGGGCTGACTGCTCAGTCTGTTTCGGACAGACATTTCCTTCGTGAGAACGTGCATTTCGAGTGTTAGTGTGTAGGAAAAGGAAGGAGGACGCAGTTTCGGAAAGCGCCATAGTCCTAGGCCTTCTACCAATGGGACGCACCTGGACCACCTCCCCATGGAGGGACCAGCAGCCACCTGAGCTGGCTCCTCTCGACATGAAGGAGCAACAGCTCTACTCAGAACTCCTCCTGGGTGACTGAGATCCTCACCCGATCTCTGAGGGTGCGCCCTGCCATACTGCAGAGGAAACATATTTTGACCTCTTGTATCCGCGAGCTTGTCCTGACACAAAACAATAATACAAAGAAAACTTTCACTTTAGTCTAACGGCATGTTAGGAATTCCAATGGCGCTGTGATGAACACACTTAAAACTGTTTACCCACAGGTGAGAGTAGCTGCTAATTGAGGGGAGGGACTGAGACAAGCTCAACTCCTCCCTGTGGTCTTTATCTGGGCTGCGAGCTAAGCTGAATCTTAGTGTGCTGACGAAGCCTTTTGGATGAGAGGCGAAACGTTCTACATTTCAAATGCAGAGTACAGAAGATGACTCAAGAACCTTCACTGAAGATGGACAACTCCTGTACGACTAAGAGCCTACACAAACACACTTAAAACTGCACTGAAACACGTCCAGTGATGGATTATGTCATTGCACCTATCAAAGTGAGTGAATGATAACATCTAATAGTTAAAACCTTGGCATGATATATCTGTTGAAATAGACTTGATGTATCGTGCTGTAATTAGCTTTATGTTTTTCTTTTCAAAAGTATTCACTCCCCTCTGTTGCCAGCAGAGTGTGCCTCACACATAATCCGAGGAATCAAAACCAAGTTAACCCCCTTCCCCACATTTCTGCTTCACGTAAACTTTACACCACATTTGACATGACTTCCTTTTGCTCGGAGCCAAAGCTACGCCTCTCTCGGTAATTTCCCCCTTGTATATTCACCACAAGTGCATGCTCCACTAAAACAATCCGGTCCTGTCCTCTCTTAGCATCCACCGTCGCTATATAAAATGATATTTGTATAGCGCGGCCATCTCCCCCTGGTATTAGGTTAGATAGATTCATCTTGGGCATTACAAATTCATGAGCGCCGTTTCTTTTCCCCTTAGGGCTGACATATCGAAACGAAGGGCCCCGCGACCGCTGATGAATATCTAACACCTACATCATCCGCCGCAGAAGAGCTACGGCGCTGAGGGGGAGACAGGATAGCATGATTGGCCACACTATAGTGATCGCCGATACCTGTTCAGGCTATAGTGTAGTCGTGTATATAGTATATGCTTGGTACAAAGGTGTTATTGATAAAAAAATCACAGAGATGATGGACGGTATGTAGCGGGCCCCAGAGGAAAGGATGGAGCGTTCGAGCACAGTAAGCCCATGAGGGTTTACGCTATGATTTATGCAGCAATGCAAGAAGAAACAGACTGGATACAGCATCTGCAGAGCCGCATTTCCAAATAACAGTGTATCGCGCAATAGCAGTTTGAAATGTCGTACGACTTTGACTCCATTGTATAATAAAACCACATTTTGCAGGGTCTGGTAATGGAATCGTCACCAACATTCTTCTTGCCGTGAGTTAAAAGTGCTGACGCTTTTCGCTAATACCTGCTACTCTGTGCATATCTACCAGACTTGTACACATTTACACATGCAAGAACAGCTGCGTACAGTAGAAGACACGCAATATCAAAGTGTTGGATACGGCAGTGGTTCCTAAAGTAATTTAACCCCTCCCCCCCAATATTTGTGTCCATTACATTTTGAAACATTTAATTATAAATTTCCTATGTTGAACCCTGCAATTCTGTACTTTATTTGTTCCAACATGAAATGAATTAAAAAGTAGAGAAATACAGTTTCTTGATTCGTTACGCACTGTAGTGACAGAAGTGTGACTGAGTTCAGTAAGATTATTGTAACAGCATTTTTGGTAAAGATTTGTTACTTGTTCATGAGGCTAAAATGCACCAGAATGCAGAATGCAAATTGCATGCATTTGGTTAAAATTATTCCTAGGTGGGTGAGACCCCAGACCCCCCACAATATTATTCCAAATGTTACGCCCTTGCTTTCGTTAGATCCATCAACAGTTTTGTTTCGCCCAGTATCACACAGGAGTTGCCTCACAGGGCTGCACCAAACATTAAAACAATGAAAGAAAAACAATAAACAGGGCATTGTTAAGTTCAGGCAAATGAAGTATCCAGGGAAACATACAGTAATGTCTGCTGGCTGCTTAATGTCCAAAAGCAGGTGCTGACGAGCCGCGTTCCCCGTCCTTAAACTCTCCCACACGGTGAGGTAAAACTCCAAAACCCAGTGCGAGAAATTAGAAACCTCGTGAAGGAGAGATCCAGGATAGACCCAGAGTCCCTCAGCAGACGGGACAAGACCGCAGGAGAATGACCAGAAGAAGAGAATACGAAGCATAATAAACTTGCCTGGGCAGTGCTTTAAGTACCCTGGTACTCAGTACCGCCACTTCCAAAAATAGCTCTTGAGCGTACCGCCAACTCTCCGTGCGCCAAGAACGTGCTTTCAGCGTACCGGTACGCTCATTGCACATCTGTTTTAATCCTTTGGCTGCTACGCCGCTTTTCAGAGCGCCTTTCACAATGCATCGTGAGCAGAGACTACATTACCCATACACCCTTGAGTTTTATGAATGAAAAGTGCCATGCTTCACTGTAGCCGCTGTAAACAACTCAAAGTGGAGCTCGTCCACACAAACAAGCGGATCCCGGAGAGGGTGTGTGAAATGCAACCATCGCTGCTCGGTTAAAATACAATAAACACTTGACTCTGCTCTCCTGGCTTTAGAGTAGTAAAAGAATCAGAATCAGAGGACGCACTGGCTGACACCCCACCAAGCCAGAATGATATCGCTGCAGGTCAGACGAAAGCTAATGCAGGCAGCACTTGTGCCCGTTTGGCCTCGTAGACGCAATAAGAACAAAACAAAGGAGTAAATATGGATTGAAACAAACTTCTGCGGACTGAGATGAGGCGGACTGCAGACAGAATGGAGCTTGACATGCTGCAATGACAGCACAAGCTCCAGAACATGGAAGTGTTTGCTAGACACTTTGGAAAGCACAGACGGCCTTCTGCAGAGTTACACTCGTGGTCCCTTGGGGTAAGTTATGACCCCAAGGGACCACGAGTGTCACATTGTAATCACTTATATTAATATTTTTTTCCTGGTAAAAGTCATGGATGTTAACGCATATCCGAAAATTCAGACCATGTGATAAAACTTTGACAGAGATGCGCATTGACAAAGTAGCCCCCAGGGACGACACAAGGGTTAAAGCACTGTGTCTGGGGAAATGATTACGTGTGGTCACCTTACAAATGATCATTATCTGTAAAAAGGATAGCAATGGTGACTTCATTTGCACTGTAAATATAGACGATGAGATGATAGATTTCAGGTTGAAAATAATTTCCATTTATACATGCCTCAACGACACATTTGCTTGTTTGTAGACTAATAAGATGCACATAAATGTATTGTGAATGGTTCCATCCTTAGTTATCGCATTATTCAGTACTGGGTGATGTCTTCTTTGTTATGTGTCACCCTGCATCAACCCCCCCGCCCCCCTTGGAGACATTGCAGTATGCACCTGTGGACCTCCCTCTCCCCCGGCCTCTTTGTGCCGATGTGTCTTGGCAGCAGCAGATATTACGCCGCACTCCCTCTCCATATTGTCTCGCTCCGGGCCGGCACGGTCGACTTGCTCACCGCCGCCGCAGCCCCACGGCCAAATAGACTGTGAGCATCGCGGCTGTCCATCACGCGGGCAGTTTGACAGCGCTCCACAGCCACGCTGAATTGATTCTTCAGGCCCGCTGTTTATTTTCCCGATGCCCCCGCCTGCCCACTGCAAAAAGGAAGAGCGGGACCTGAACGCACGGGATATTTATCTCGATTTGAGGAGTTTGGACTGATTTGTTTACACGGCGGAGAGGCATGCCGAGATACATTAAAGATGGCAGGTTTTTCCTAGTTTGATGGGGTAATGCCATAGTTTTACATGAATTAAGGGCCGATAAGATCAAATTGGGGGTAGCTCTTTGCCCTTACCGTATGTACAATATAATAATATAATAAATATAATAAACGCACAAACCAAATCTCAGGGAATGTCTTAGAGTGTGGAAAATAAGTATTTGAACCACCGCTCATTTTGCAAGTTCTCCCATTTCGAAAGAACGGAGAGGTCCGATATTTTTCATTAAATTATAGGTGCACCTCAACTGTGAGAGACAGAATCTGAAGAAATAGAAAAAAACAAAACAGAAAATCTCATTGTATGATTTTAAATAATTCACAGTGGTGAGGCCTCCAAGCCTGGCGACTGGATGAGACCAAAATAGAACGTTTTTGGTATAGGTTGCGTTCATGTGACGTCACAACATTCTGAAGAACTGATCGTTTAAAAAGGTGGAGGGCAGATCGCCTGGCAGAATACAAATATGCGATTAGAGTTAACAATCAGGACTATGCAATGGCTCAGAATTGTATTACTGTGTACTGAAGGTTTTGAACCACTGGACAGGGACAGTGAAAGGTTATTAAAGCTCAATCAAAGAGAGGCTTCCTGGATTCATAAATCGAAAGCATGTAAACAGCCGGGTCTGAATGAGGACTTTGATTTATCTTGTTTCTTGTAATAAGATTTGTGTTTCTTTTTTATGGTGGTTCTTGTTTTTCCTGCTGTGTTGCTCCTCGAACACCTGCATTGTATGATTGTGCACACTGATTCGGGCGTGGCTGCTTGAACATTTATGGGCCACACCCAAACCTGTCGAAACATGTTGGCTTGGCCATCTAAACAGAGGCTTATTTAAAACCTCTTAACTTTAACGGAGCGCATTTTCTCCAGTTCAGCTTTACCCAAATCTGAAAGTTTCCTCAAAAAAGCGTCAAAATGAGATGCAAATTGAGGATGAAAACACAGCAAAAAGGCATCAAGAGAGACAAAAACTCAGAAAAACAGGCGACAACAAAAGTGATGAAAAAGCAACAAAACAAGACGTAAATGAGAATGAAAACGAAAAGGAAAAAAAGCCTTAACAAGCGACACAAACGCAACAAAAAAGCACCAAAAATATGACGAAAAGTGACGACAATGCAAGGGAAAATATTAGCTCAGTTTTGTAGGCCTTAGCTTTCAAATGAGGCGTCACACAGGCCTATGGCTGTTTTTAGATTTAGATAAGGTGGGGGTTAAGAGGTTAAGTACTTCCTTGTGCTGTTCATAATTGTTTAGAGTGCCTGGGTTTGCAGCTTTTTTGTATGCATGCTTTTCTTTACTACATTCACTGTGACTATATACCACGAGTGTAGTCTTGAGTGTAGTCTTGAGTTCTCAAAGTATTCCCGATAAAAGTAATGAATATACCCGCCGATCCTTCACCAATAACCACTGCAGATGTGTACACATTTCTCTTACATTTGCCCTATAATATCTTAAAATCTTAAAATATCTTATTAATAAACGTGCAGCTCTGTTCTGGATCGTTTGTACTTCCCGCTCACCTTTGGGTTTTGCACTCTGTGGCACAATCACAGGAACTAATAATTCTCCACACCCTGCCTTAAAAGTGACAATTCTGACTGCATCATTTTCGCTCACTAAAGTCCTCCCTTTTGTGAAGTGAGCAGCTCTCCAGTTCCCTTTTCCCCGCGCCATTTCAAGGCTCCTCAAACCACCCATCATCCCATTCCCTCCCTCCACCTCCTCCGCCCTCCCTCCGAAACGATCCCTGTCGCCGCGCTTTCGTCCCGACGCTGACAAAATAACAGGGGCGCGCGGTTTCCCCTCCTGTGTTTTCCAAAGCCATTTTCTCCGCCGCGCGACATGACAGTGACTTATGAAAGCAGGCAGCTTGTTATAAAAAGGATTGTGGCACACGCCGGGCCCTCTCCATCACGCGCGAACGCACCGGACACACTGCTCCCCCTCGCTCGGAGCGCTTCCTGCAAATTCTCCCCTTCCACTTTTCAGGATGAGGTGATAATGGACAGACTCTTCGACCGGGACAGGTTTGTCGATGAGAACGGGATACTTGTTGCAAAAAAATAAATGTTTTTTCTTTTCTTTCAAAGACACTCACAGTGGAAGGACCAGAGGGAGGGCTATAGCCAACCCTTATGAGGAATATGATGTGCATTGTGAGGCATGGTGACAAATGATTAGCACTGTAGCACTATTGGGTCATCGCTTGTAAATTCTATTGGTTTATTTCCTATTGGTTTATTTTTTTGTGTGGTTTAACTTAGAATGTGTCAAGAAAAGACCCTGCAAGTCTTAGCAGTCCTACATTTCAACAATTAAACACCAGAGTTGACATCTGTTGGCATGGTTAAAAGGGAAACGGTCCAAAAACAAACTAAAACCAATAGCAGTTGATGCTAATGTTGCTAAGCTGTTCAGGAAAGAACATCTGAGCACGAACACGATCAATTCGTGAACACAAACATAAAGGAGCAGCACGGGGGATAGTCTAGCGCAAGGATCTGTAGAAGAGATGTCACCATTCTACATTTTTGAGTTTCGATTATTGATAAAATGCGCTTTTACGATTATCGAAATTAATGAAGAAAAATCCTTTACAGTACCGTTTACGTTTATTTAAGGGTTGTTAACGGAAAACCTACTGATTATGCAGCCTTTTACCCTTATGTAAAAAATAAATAAAATAGAATAAGGATTTTAAAATACTCATTCCAATACACTGTTAACTATATCTAAAGGAAGCAAATTGGTGGGAATGTTTTCAAAATGTTCCCTCTGACATGCGTTTCATGAAGTTCCTAAACAAATGAACCTATCAGGTGATTTCCATATGCTCGCACAGTTTCCCTTTCGTCTTTACCGCGATATAACAAACGCAGCTGCATGCGGTTCTTTTGGGACTCTTCTTTTGGCAACGTGAGGCAATTGTCATGCAGGAATGGATATGATTTTCTCTCTGCACCGTGGATTATACCGCCTTTGCTCTGCCCGATCCCGTCAGACCTTGGAAGCTAAGCAGGAAGGGCCTGGTCGGTACTTGGATGGGAGACCGTTTGGTGAATGTAGTGTGTGAGTAAGTTGTTGGTGGTGGTCAGAGGGGCCGATGGCGCAGACTGGTTGCCTCGCTTCCGTCAGTCTACTCCAGGGCAGCTGTGGCTACAATAGTAGCTTGATAAAAAATTACTTCCCGCACACTGCCAACCTTGCAAAAATAGTTTATTAGGATATGGTCAACGTTTCGGTCCTGGGAAGTAATTTTTTATCAATGTACACTGGGATTTTCCCTCATCTCTAACGCACCTGCCTCAAGTAATTGATGTGCGAAGTTTCTCTTCTACAATAGTAGCTCACCACCACCAAGTATGGAGTGAATGAATAATGCAATGTAAAGCGTCTTTGAGTGTCCAGAAAAGCGCTGTATAAAACCGATGCATTATTATTATTATTATTATTATTATTATTTAACCTGCTGCTGACTTCATTTGTTTTGGATTTATCACTTTTAGTAGCCTAGAAACCTAGTTTTCTAATAATTTTGACCTAACAGGAGATTTAGGAGGGCACCCTTAGAAAAGGAATGAAAGGAATTGACAGTATTTTAAGAATTTCTAAAACACTTGCAAGCATTTGCAAGCGATATTATTTTTCAGAATCATCTGGGGGGTCGGATGTATACCCTCAGGTCTTCCGTTACCTCCCTCTGCTCTTGGGGAATCTAACCCAGGACCTTAGTTTAGTTTAGTTTTTTTTTTTTTTTTTAGCAGTTTACATTTTATATTGTTCACATTCACATTATTCTGTTACAGGAGCTTAAAAAAATAAGGAGTAGGCTGAGGCTAGAAGCTTATATACACCTACCCTGTAATCAATGTAATAAACATTTACATTTCCCGGTAATACTGCACACGCTACTTCTGTCTTGATCTCGAAGTGCAGAAAAGCTTCTCTCTGAACCTGGCACAGCTTTGCTCTTGTTGTCAGGCACAGTTTAAAGGATTGGTCAAAACAAAGTAACAAACTCCCCTTATAGCTACCGATTCCCATCAAGCTAATGCAATATAGTTCCTTCAGGGCCAGTTAAAACTTATGTGCAATCACCGCTCATTTGCATTGCCAAATCCATCTCGAAGTTTGTTACATAAACTTTCAAACCCCTTAGACACGGAATTCTAATCGCCTTCCCTTGCCTAGTTGACGTATGCCCCACACTGGCTCCCTTATTTACAGCGGCATTTAATTCGTCCCGTACAAATTGCACCGCCGTATGTCAAGACTATGGTGATGTGAAGGTAACAAAGATATATCCTCTTCCCCCGCGTGGGTGTCGGGAGCTGATTGGGGGTCAGGATGGTACGAGGACCGAGCAGACTTGTTCGTTTGATTACATGGGACTGGCTGACGCACTGCCGCGCCGATGGAGCGGGACCGTGAATAGGCCGTCAGGGATATTTATGACTGGCCTTCGCTCATACATTCCTAATGATATGGGAAAGGTTAGAGGCACATTAAGAATGGCTCCGTGAACGTTATAGACCGCCACTGAATAGACTCCCACAGAATGGATGATGAGTTATGGAAAAACATTTAGCCGTGGTAGGGCTTTGGTAGGTGAATTTAACCCATCTTTCAACCAATCCCTGACTTGCAGTTATATTATCATGTGCCAGAGAGGACTCTTCAGATGGTAAACATGTTTGAGGGAAACACATTCTGGAAAACAAGCCTGGGACATTCCTGCTGTGGGAGTGCGAACCACATGGCTACTTTTGGGCAAGAGACATTTATATTTTCCAGGGTGGGGCGTGGGAACGTCCCAATGGAAGGGGCCGGACGGGAGGTTTGTGTCCACGCCCCTTCCAGTCACTAACATGCTTTGGTTGAGGGAGCAGAACACATTTTTGTAAACAGCCGCTCTCTCATCACGGTGCCTTTCGTCGCCGCTTTGAAATTTCCCTGTGAGGCCCTGTGTTCCTGATCGCAAATCGATATTATTGTGTGGTTGATCGATTCAGGGAAATGAGGAATGTGTCCAAAAGAAAGAAAGGACCAACGAGGACCACTACAACTCCTAAATATGCTGAATGAGTCTGTCTGTGCTGCGCTCTCTCAAGCTTTTTCTCTCGATAAACTCTACCTTCACTCATACAAAACGATTTCAATGGAACATTCTAGAGAAGCCTTCCCGGGCGACTGATCTCCCTGAGAGGGGACGTAAACTGGCCTGCGCTCTTGCCTGATTCAGCCTGTGATTTCCGGTCGTGTTATCTTCAATCCCTAGTTTTTAACGGTCCACAGACCCTGGAAGACCTACAGAATAACATATGAACCCAAATTGCCAATATACCGCTCAATATGTGGAGAGTGGATCAGAATCAGTATATCTACAATGGAGGCCGACAATTTATTATTTTCAAAAATGTGTTCTCATATTGTCTTACAGGCAAAAAGTAATAATAACGAGTTTTGACACACGTGATTATTATTTTTTATTTCATTTTCAAAAAAGGAAGTTCCCACGCCCTAACCTGTAGTTCGAACATTTGTACAGGAATTTCCATAGATGTCTCGTCTCTCCCGGAAGACCTGGAGGAGGTGTGTGCGGATATGGAAACGTGGAGGTCAGTGAACATATTCTGTCAAGGGTTTTAGCAGTCACTAATTGAGTGTGTGATGATGTTTATCATAGTCTCTTGGTCTGGTCATTTCTAAACTGTTAAAATCAAACAAATCAGAGGCCAATCACAAACGCTGTTGTCTCGGCATTACAGCAACGCATCGTAGCGTCTCAGTCATAAGATCTTAGATGCTAGCCACCCACTCAGTATGGGTCCCATTTATCCTTTTTCTATTGAGGTGAAATGTATTTGTATGGATGTGTTTTTATGAGAGGATGTGCATGTACTGAGTGGTAGACAATTGTTTTTCTGTTCTATTGTGTAAGTCAGGGCCTCTCTGCTGATACTACTGCCTCAGCAACATGACACCGGATCAAGTGGAAGACAAAGGATGGAATGTGCTTTGCTTTTCTATGATCAGAAACTAAAAGTATGGTAAATAGTAAACATTTAGCAGCATGCCGCACAATTTTTCCATCTTGCCATAATGCAAAGTATCCGTTAAAGTGCATTCAACAGCCATCCTTTCACAGCAATATTGCCACGTAATTGGGCCAAAACAACAAGCACTCCTACCACACAGCGAGAAGGCTTGAGTTCAATTTCCGGAGTATTTCTGCGTGAAATTCTCCTTGCGTCCTGAGCGGGCCAGAGTCTGCTGGAACTTCATTAAAGCAGTGACTTCGACAAATCAAGCAGACCTTGATTGAGGATCCCTGGTGCGGTGTATTTCCTGGGTTGGAGGCAGCGTAGGTGGCGCTGGCAGTTTGGATCTGCTCCTGTATTGGCAGCACACATCGTGGGTGTCTATTCTGTGCCATAGTTATTTTTTACCCCTCATCCATTACAGCTGCTCCCTGCACTGGAGCCTATAGACAACAGCGTGTTATTGTGTACCTCACAGGGACAGCTGCAGAAAGTATACTGAGCATCTGCACTTTTATTCCAAACTATTGCACTATTGTTTCCCATCAAAACATGTGTATGATAACAATACACCCAGTGTGTAAATGATGAAGCTGTGGTAAAATACGGCGAAAGCATGGGTAGAAATAAATGCTGAGAGTACAGACTTTTTCTTGGATAAATATTAGTATATAAAAGTGGGTTTGCCCCAGTTGAGCGAGCGTTCAATGTGAATTTTCCAACTGGGTAAAATGTTTTCCCCAGTTCCAGAGCAGCACATGAATGCAGCAAAAGTCATCAATTCATAATAAAACTCTCAAAAGGACATGGCAACCATTGCCTGGCAAATTCCGCGATGGATGGTTAAAGACTTACTTTATGAAGACTTTTGCCCATTGGTCACAATAACCTTTCTATCAATCAATCAATCAATCAATCAATCAATCAACTTTATTACAGCATTTAAAACAATACGCCCGGCATCATATATATATATATATATATATATATATATATATATATATATGATATATATGCCTTGAACATTTGCACATTTTGTCATGTTCACAACCCTAAGCATATTTTATTTTGAATTGTTTACTGAAAGTTCACACACAAGTAACAGACAACTGTGAAGCGAAAGCAAAATGATACATAATTCTGTTATTTTTCAAAAAATAGAAAAGTGAAAAGTGTGGCGTGCATAAGTATTCATACAGCATTTTCGGAGTGCATTAAATTGCCTTTATAACATTCCTAATGACTGCAGAATGTTCACACCTTGCCCTAACCAATAAATAGAGGCCACCTTTGGGAAGACCAGAAAGCAGGGCATTACAGTAGTCGATATGACTGGTGATAAAAGCATGCATTAGCGTATTATTGTAAAGATCAAATGCTAACTTTAGCTCGAGTGCTAAAGCCGATGCAAGGGTGACCAGATGTCCCAGTTTACCCGGGACAGTTTTGAGTCCTTTGTCCCATGTCCAAATAGAATTCTCCAAAACCACTGATTTGTCCCAGTTATCCTGTTTTTTGGCCAACATAGTCCCCAAAATCCCCACTAATATTTCTGGATCATGTGAATATCAGTTACCAAGTACATAAACCATGTAAAAATCTCACTTAGCATCTCCCCAATGCGGAGTGGTGCATGTCATGGGACGTTAATAGTTTTCCCATTCAGCATAGGAAAAAAGACAGTCATTTGGAACCGCTGCAGATATTCTCAAATTGTTTCCCAGTTTTTAAGCTGGAAAATCTGGTCACCCTGACACCCTAGCTGATGCTTCAGTCAAACTGCTGCTGTTATTATTTGCTTTTCGTGCTCTCTTTCACACACAAAAAGTGCACTCTGCGTCTGTGAACTGCTCGCCTTCTATTAGCCTTTTCTTATAGACAAGAGAGGTGGGTTCAATAAGAAATGGACTAATACCACTGACCCAGCCTATATGGTGCATGCTTTGGGGTGATGGATTTAACTAGAGTACCGAGGCATGGGGAAAACATGCAAAATCCACCCATCAGCCACTGTATCGACTTATGCAAAGATACCACTGTGCCAAGAGATTTCCATATTGTTACAACCCTATTTGCTAACTTATACAAGCTCCTCTATTAGCTACAAAACGTGTTAGCCTAACAGCTTCCCTCCGGCGCCTCGTAAGAAGCCGCGTTGGAGTAATCCTCGGAGTGAGCTTTTCGAGGTCTCCCCGGTCTAAGGCTTGGTCCCATAGGCCTGATTCTTGTGTTGCACAGAACAATAAACTTTTGATCCGGATAATCCCCACCGTCTACTGCCGTTCACGCCGCGCCTCTATTGATCCTCTGCTTTATTTCCTCCACGCGCGCACCATACTCATCTATATTTACACAATGCATGCGCTTTTATGCAATTTTCATCGTTCTGAAGCGTCTACCGCAGTGGCCATCAGAGAACGTGGGGGACAGCGCTTTGTTTGCAACAGAGAAACGCTCTGAAAATGGAAGCTCCAACTTTCCACGACAAATATTTTCTCGACA
Organism: Neogobius melanostomus; assembly: GCA_007210695.1. Taxonomy (NCBI): domain Eukaryota; kingdom Metazoa; phylum Chordata; class Actinopteri; order Gobiiformes; family Gobiidae; genus Neogobius; species Neogobius melanostomus. The sequence goes on along the minus strand of VHKM01000114.1, from coordinate 2,329,487 downwards.
TTATCTGTTCTGGTCAAATGAACAGTAGATAAACGATGGTATGGAACCCGACAGTCCTGCCCATCTCATGATCCGCTCTGGTTCCAGAAGTAACTTTCACACATCTTAAAGCAGTACTAAGTAACTCTTGCCCCTAGAGGCCATAAGCGCAACTGCAGGTGTCTTAGCAAGTTACGATTGTTTTACTTATTAAATGTCTTGGAGAGTAAATACTACACTGACAGAAAAGGTGAAGGGAGAGAGGGGTGTTGTACATCCAGTTATACAATGGGAATATTTTTTTTCACTCAAACTTGGCTGTAAATACTGTTTAAAGTGGTGCTAGCCCGCAGTTAGCTTTGCCCGTTAGCCTGTTAGCTTCTTCTCCGTAATTCTATTAGTGTGTATTGGTTGCTCCGCCCCGGTGGCAGTCAAGTTGCAAGCATGGTTTTCTGGCCAGAGACACCAGGGGGAGATGAAAGACCCCCCAATCATCCCATTAACACTTGTATTACCCCAGAGGGACTACGGAAAGGATTTATTAAGGTAAACACGTTACTTAGTACTGCTTTAATAAATATGAGGGAAACTGTACTGCAACTTTTCTTTCATATAAAAATAAGGCATTTTATGTGTCGAAATCTAAACAATAGTTAGAATCAGATGTAAGTTTATGGTTTATTGCTGATGTATTAATTACAAAGATTTGCTCTCAGGAGATTTTGGATATCTTGTTTGGTTTCTGAGTAAGCTATTTGTAAATGTGTATATTAAAAGGAAAAAAAATATATAAGTACTGTAAAAAAAAGTGTTTTGAGTCATAGTAGTATAGTTCCATTAGTACAGGGGTGTCAAACTCATTTAGAGGGGGACCAGAAATGTAAAGAGTTGGTCGGGGCCAAAACAGACAGTGTTTTTTGATCAACTAAATATTAATTTGACCACTTTTTATTATTATTTGATATAATATGCCTTTAAAAATACTGCGCATTACTCATTCACATTTTACGCTTCCAGGGGTTTTCATAAGGCTACCATTTGTTATATATTTTAAAAATACCAACTCAAAGCTCTTAACTGAGTATTCAGGTCATGTGTTACTAATTAATGACACAGTGACCTCCATCAGACTGGACTTTTCATCTGTCCCACTTTATGTTTCTGTAACAGTGGCTGCTTGGATTGGAATATTTCCTCCTCCACAGACTGATCAGTGCAATGTACTGAACAGTGTCCTGTCTGTTTGTAACTTCACTTTGTGCTCTATGTTGAGAGCAAATGACCACTTTATTACGCTCTGGGAGAGAGAGAGACAGAGAAAGATAGAAAGGGGCGTGTGTCACATGTAGCACACGTGCCTCATCCCCTCACAGAAGTTACGAGTTGCGATGTTCGCTTTGCAATGCCATGCGGCTGTAAGCTTCACCAGCAGATGATCAGCTGAACAAAGAAAGTTCCACTCCTCATCTTCTGTCAGTCTCTCTCTTCTGTTTCAGAAGCCGTGTCTTCTCCTCCCTGTCAGCATTAACATCGCTACAGCGCTGGGGAAAGGGCCGTGTCATGTGCCCCGGGGCTTATGGGAAATGTAGTTCTAACGTCTTCAATACAATTTATCAGCAGGTTATAAAATTCGTTAAAAATCATGTCGGGGGCCAACAAAAATCATCAACCCAGGGGCCTTGAGTCTGACATGTCTGCTTTAGTACCTTTTCGAGGTGTGTAGGACTCTTTAGCTCCTTAGTGCGGTCGATTCTATTGGAACCATTGCTTGTTTTATACTTTCTCCTCCTCTGCCCATTCAGCATGTGGTTAGCAATAAGGCTCGATTGCTTGCATGCCTCATTGTGCTATTGGTTATTTAAAGGTTTTCTTCTGGCTTCACTGTGAACCTTGGAGAAAAACAGTGTAATCCTGCAGCCATGTAACCATAGGTGACAGAGATCCGGGCTCTGATCTGCACAGCAGTCACCCACGGCTCCTGGCAGGTTGCCCCAGCAGCATTGGAAAGACATCACAGTCTGGCTTTGTACCTTCTCATCAGCAACAAAGTGCAGCCTTTTGTTTTACTGCCTTACCATGTAGTCAACAGTAATCCTTTAACGCCACAAATTTTGCCATTTAAACCATTTGCACCAGAAAGAAACTACTCTTCTCTGTTTGTTTGTGGGCAACAGTAGCTGCTGATATGCCACTGAAATCTAATGAGGAGGCTGATGACAAGCCTTAGCGTCAAGTTGGTATTTTCTTTTAAAATGGATCACACAAAAAACAGGTGGTTCTGTTTGTGAAATTTCGTACCTGAAATCACTTTCTGTTGGTTTGTGACAGCTACAGGTCAATCAATCAAAGTTAATTTCTTGAGCTTGGCAGACCTAAGTCCTTTACAGAGAAAAACAAATGATGAGATTGAGAAAACAGTTGATGAGATTCCTAAATATGTAAAACACAGACAAACCCAAACAAAGGACAGTCTGAATAAATGGGTCGTTAGTCTTCTAGGCTTTTAACACAGGCAGGTCAGTGCTGACGTAGCTCGACTGAGACTGAGTTCCACAGTTTGGGTGCTGCCACGACAAAAGCGCACCGGGACTTGGCCACTTCCAAAACCATCTGAGAGGAGGATCAGAGGGCTCTGCTGGGGCGGTGGATGGACAGAAAATGCGTAAGAACATGTCCACTTTGGGATGGGAGCTGGCACTTTACCCGTTGTGCTTTCTATATAGAAGTGCAACACAAAGTTATTTACAAATTAAAGAAATTCCCGCCCACTCTCGGAGTTGCCCAATATTTCCAGGTACCTGAATGGTCACGCATGCACAAATGCCGTTTTTCCACAGGGTTTTCACGTCGTTTTTCATGTGCCGCATTTCCACTACAAATAGACCACAGTTGTTGTGGGCAGCGCTCCCACGGATGTGCACGCTGGAATACACATTACTGAAGGAACAACAGAACAGCGATGAGAATAATGTGGACAAATGCTGCCTTTTGGTGGGGTTAATGGAATTATTCAGAGGCAAAAACTAGAGGAAGGAAGCAGCTAAAGACGAACTATGAAGGTACGCTCCATGCAGATGTTATACTAACACCAGCTAAAGTTGTGCTAACAGCAGTTAAATTCTATCATCGGCAAAATCATCTTATTCAACAGCGGTATGGTGTTGTGAGATATGAAATCTCATATGACCTGCCTGGTTTAGTGAGGGCTGTCCTCTCTCCTCTGGCCAATCAGAAGCCAGCAGTCTGTTCGCTTCACGTTAGTATCAGTTCAGTGCTTTGGCCCAAAACTTGTACCTGGCTGACCCTGTTTGACGCTGGTCTGACCAGTGGAGACACCAATGCCCGCTGGCTGCTCTGCTTTATGACCACGACACTAGAGGCCGCCATTGGTCCGCCATTGCTGTAGTACCTCCATATAGCCGCTAGTTCCCCATTAGAGATCATTACACTTTAGACACGTTAAAAACAACTTTAGAGCCTGGCGCCTATTTTTTTGGAACTTTGTACAGCTAGATATTCCTCCTGTGATTACGCTGGATTCTTTACAATTAAAGGGACCAGGCTGGTTTTCGTAAGAAACATTTTAGAAATCTCGTACTAATGAGGGTCGGACTGTTAGCATTGGAGCTGCACGAGCTACACGTCACGCAAGGGCCGAGTCTACAGTGAAGATCCCGCCCTTTTGCCCTTATTAGGAACATGCTTCGTCAAAGCTGGGGAGGAGGAGTCTGTAACTCCGCCATGATTTCCCCCTCGAACGTAGTCATTGTGGCAAATGGGGAGGAGTGAGGAGGAGTTGTCTATTATTTGTACAGTCTATGGGAGACACTCGACTATACACAGTTAGACCTGGCACTGGGCTGGGTAGGAATTGCCAGTGGATATGGCCTAAAACATACACATCAACTCATGCACAAGCGCAGTGTTTTCATTTGCAGTCCCAAAATGATCTTTAACTATCATTACACATACTTTCAAACACCTCTCACTTTGACACTTTTCAACCCGAAAGCGTGATGCCCCAACTGCCAATCGTGACGCAGCTTAAACCCACTAATGATGGTGTGAGAGTGTGTCGGCGAAAACAACAGCGTGGCGTCTGCGCCCGCTGCTCTTCATGTCAGCGGGAGTCCTCGGGTGGACATTTTTAAAAAGACGCACGTTGAGCTTTGCGGAAGACCGTCGCTGCTGCTCACAGAGAGGAGTCAAGGCTAAATCCAGGCCATGCTTGTGATTAAAATGTCCACTGTTGTGGGAAGACCTTGACCACTGCTGCGAAATAAGCAGTGGATTTTGTTTTTCATATAACATCTTGATAAGCCACTACTATGGGGGTATGGTATCATGTAGCTAACAGTTAACACTAACACTTCTCAGGCATCATTATTTGGTTGTTTTCTCTTGGAAACCTTTCATGTATACTTTTTAATGAAGACTGTTTACTGTTTATCCATTGTAAACTAGTCAGTTTGTCACAGAAAACACGTGAACGTTAATTAATACTAGTTGCCACTGCTGTAAACCTTGGCTACACTTCCTTCATGGCCCAACAGCCCAGTACAGATGATTGCTTTTTAAACCGTTGCTGCGATGGAAAACCTCTGGATGTCCAAGAGCTTGCACGGACACATTCCCTGATTTAACACATTCAGGACTCAATAAAAAAAACTGGGTAAAATCAAATCAACAGTGTGCTCATTATACACTACAGTTCTCCTGGTGCATGACTGAGCCAAGTGTCAGGATCCATTAAACAGGTGTTTCTTTGTAAATAATAACTGTACATATTTATCCTCATAATGTCCTCTGTTTGAAATGTATGCCCTTGCACCAAAATCTCTATTCTCTTGTGCAAGTCACAGAACAAACATTCAGATGTTATCAATGTATGAATGCTATGTTATGTAAGTATGTAGCCTCAACCTTTAAATTTTTCTATATATTTTATAATTGTTGTTGGCATTATACACCTTGCCCAGGGACAACAGTAGAAAACTAGCTTTGTAGCTAATACTGACACATTTACAGAAATGTTCATTAATGTGTACTGTTTCTGTCAAATAAACTAATAAATGAATACATATATTTTCAAACATGCATAAATCTGTATTTTGAAATGTGTTTGCTGAAATTGGAGTTAGATGTTCCGCTCTGTACTTCTTGCCTACACGTGAAGCGGCTGAATATTAAGGCTCTGGGGAATTTCCAAATGTCGCTTTTCATCTATTGTGAGCAGGTGGAGGAGGCGGAACCCGCTCAGAGAAAAGGCAATTGTACACAGTAACCAGAAATATAGATACAGCCACAATTAAATTCTACAGCATTCAGACCAATACGCCACGTAATTTAGGAAGCAAACATCACATTCAGAATTCTTATAGAAAAATGTCGACATCAAGAGTTTATGAAGGCTTGGTGGAAGCTAAAAAGCAGAGGTACTTTACAACTTTTAAAGGAGAGACACTGCAAGTGAATGGGGGAAAATAGAGATATCAATATGAAACTTTTATATGTATTGATTTTTATTTTATTTGAAGACTGTTTACGTTGTAAATTCTGACTGAAGGCATTGATTTATGAAAGAGCCGCCTTTTGCTTTGATTACGGCTTTTGACATTTTCTCCCTGAGCTTCACGAAGTTGTCACCAGAAACGGTTTTGACTTCACAAACTGTTGAACCATTTCAGAGACAACCTTTAAAAAATAAAGAAAACACCTTCAAAACATGAAGACCAAGACCGGAAAGTTGGAGTCTGTAGGAGCTACTAAAGTGGAGATGTTGTTGCAGGAGTGTAAAGAAAACCTCATTTGGAGAAAAAAGGATGGTAAAGATTGTGCATTTCTGTCGTCTTTAGCCTATTCTTCAGTCATTACTGTCTCCCAGAAAGGAAATGATCACACATTTGGAGTAAATCATGATCTCGGTCACATTTCATGCTACACGTAGATACCAAACATGTCAATATTCTTGAGTGAACAGATGTGGGAACGAATTTTATTAAACTTTAAAAAAAATAAGTACCATATTAGCCTCCTCAGCCTCTCCATCTCCTCCTCCTCATCACAGGTTTCATTCCACCTACATTCTTGTCTTAGCATTTCAAACACACATCTTTCAAAAATGTGACAACCTTCCGGTCCTCGAGTTCATAAAAATGCATCGTAGAATAATCCATTAACCGGACCTGTGGCTGGGAGCTGATTGAATTCCCGTGTTAACACCTCATATTTGTCACCGCTGACCCTTTTTGGTGATGGATATTGGAACGGCTCTCTGTCTCCGTGGCAACAACCTTTTCTTTCCCTTCTTTGTTTCATACGGTGAGGGGGAAATGCTACGATACAAAGCAGCACAAACGTCCCGGCACTCCGACATTTTTTTGCCCCCTTTGTCGGAGTGGTGACACTTATCTTTTGTGCAACGTCCCGCCATTCCGACACACGTTAGTTAGTTTACGGTTCGTTAGTTTACGAACCCTAACCTTACCTTAGCTCTAACCTTAAGGATAGTGGAGTTTACAAACTAACCTTACTTAGCCTAACCTTAAGGATAGTGGAGTTTACAAGCTAACCCTAACCTTACCTTAGCCTAACCTTAAGGATAGTGGAGTTTACAACTAACCTAACCTTACCTTAGCCCTAACCTTAAGGATATAGTTTAAAGTTATTACTAACTGAAGTACCCTAACCTTACCTTAGCCCTAACCTTAAGGATAGTGGAGTTTACAAACTAACCTTACCTTAGCCCTAACCTTAAGGATAGTGGAGTTTACAAGCTAACCCTAACCTTACCTTAGCTCTAACCTTAAGGATAGTGGAGTTTACAAGCTAACCCTAACCTTACCTTAGCCCTAACCTTAAGGATAGTGGAGTTTACAACTAACCCTAACCTTACCTTAGCCCTAACCTTAAGGATAGTGGAGTTTACAAACTAACCCTAACCTTACCTTAGCCCTAACCTTAAGGATAGTGGAGTTTACAACTAACCCTAACCTTACCTTAGCCCTAACCTTAAGGATAGTGGAGTTTACAACTAACCCTAACCTTACCTTAGCCTAACCTTAAGGATAGTGGAGTTTACAAACTAACCCTAACCTTACCTTAGCCCTAACCTTAAGGATAGTGGAGTTTACAAACTAACCTACCTTACCTTAGCCTAACCTTAGGATAGTGGAGTTTACAAGCTAACCCTAACCTTACCTTAGCCCTAACCTTAAGGATAGTGGAGTTTACAACTAACCCTAACCTTACCTTAGCCTAACCTTAGGATAGTGGAGTTTACAAACTAACCCTAACCTTACCTTAGCCCTAACCTTAAGGATAGTGGAGTTTACAAACTAACCCTAACCTTACCTTAGCCCTAACCTTAGGATAGTGGAGTTTACAAACTAACCCTAACCTTACCTTAGCCCTAACCTTAGGATAGTGGAGTTTACAAACTAACCCTAACCTTACCTTAGCTCTAACCTTAAGGATAGTGGAGTTTACAAACTAACCCTAACCTTACCTTAGCCCTAACCTTAAGGATAGTGGAGTTTACAAACTAACCCTAACCTTACCTTAGCCCTAACCTTAAGGATAGTGGAGTTTACAAACTAACCTACCTTACCTTAGCCCTAACCTTAAGGATAGTGGAGTTTACAAGCTAACCCTAACCTTACCTTAGCCCTAACCTTAAGGATAGTGGAGTTTACAACTAACCCTAACCTACCTAGCCTAACCTTAAAAGAAAATAATAAAACCTTAAGGATAGTGGAGTTTACAAACTAACCTTACCTTAGCCTAACCTTAAGGATAGTGGAGTTTACAAGCTAACCCTAACCTTACCTTAGCTCTAACCTTAAGGATAGTGGAGTTTACAAGCTAACCCTAACCTTACCTTAGCCCTAACCTTAAGGATAGTGGAGTTTACAAGCTAACCCTAACCTTACCTTAGCCCTAACCTTAAGGATAGTGGAGTTTACAAACTAACCCTAACCTTACCTTAGCCCTAACCTTAAGGATAGTGGAGTTTACAAACTAACCCTAACCTTACCTTAGCCCTAACCTTAAGGATAGTGGAGTTTACAAACTAACCCTAACCTTACCTTAGCCCTAACCTTAAGGATAGTGGAGTTTACAAACTAACCTTACCTTACCTTAGCCCTAACCTTAAGGATAGTGGAGTTTACAACTAACCCTAACCTTACCTTAGCCCTAACCTTAAGGATAGTGGAGTTTACAAACTAACCCTAACCTTACCTTAGCCCTAACCTTAGGATAGTGGAGTTTACAAACTAACCCTAACCTTACCTTAGCCCTAACCTTAAGGATAGTGGAGTTTACAAACTAACCCTAACCTTACCTTAGCCCTAACCTTAGGGATAGTGGAGTTTACAAACTAACCCTAACCTTACCTTAGCCCTAACCTTAGGGATAGTGGAGTTTACAAACTAACCCTAACCTTACCTTAGCTCTAACCTTAAGGATAGTGGAGTTTACAAACTAACCCTAACCTTACCTTAGCCCTAGTCTAACAGGACGTCGAGAGGACTTTTGGAGACGAGGGACTTCACTGGGAAACATACGAGGAATATCAGACTTTTCTTCAGGAGATTTGCTGAAATTGATTCATGTGGTTTGACTCTAGCACAAGTGGTGAGCTCCTGCTGCATGTCGACTTTAAAACACAAATTTGGTGGATTTTTGTGGTTTGTTTAAAGAAAACCTGTTGTAGTTGTTTGGGGCTTATAAGTGTGTGTGCTGTGACACGCACAGACACAGAAAGTGTACTGCCAAAGTTGACGTGCATGTTGTTGTATGGCCCGTGCGTACGCGCAAGCAGACATTCGCTTCACCATTCATTATACTTTAAAACAATGTTTAGCTATATTAGTTTGACCAATGAATGAGCCCAATGAACGCTGGTGAAATACGTGGTCTCAGCGGCCGTGGAGCGTCGAAAGGAGTACAGTATGTGATTTAACAAAGCCAACAGCGCTGAGAATCGGTGATAGGGAGGCAGAAGTGCACATTAATAAACAGCTGCTGCTCAATAATAATAATAATGCATCGGTTTTATATAGCACTTTTCTGGACACTCAAAGACACTTTACATTGCCTTATTCATTCACTCCATACATGGCGATGGTAAGCTACTATTGTAGCCACAGCTGCCCTGGGGTAGACTGACAGAAGCGAGGCAACCAGTCTGCCCCATTGGCCCCTCCGACCACCACCAACAACTTACTCACTACATTTGCCAGGCTTCCTGGTGTTCCCAAAAGGTCTCCCATCCAAGTACCAACCAGGCCCGTCAGAGCCGTGGGAACATATTTTGGTTATGGGATGCTGAGGGACAAGATCGCCCCCCAAAAGAGCTTCTGGGCTTATTTGCCATCTTGTAATGACTGGAGCGATTAGCCACAGGCGTGTGTCATCAGATGGTTACCAACAACCATTGAGTGTTTCGACCCTGGACCATAACACTCTCCTGTTGGTGGGTCAGCAGTGGTGGCCAGACACTCCTCACTCCCCCCCAGCTGCCAGCTCATCTCCTCCCTCCCATTTCAAATCCAACAGTGCTGTGGGGCATTCGGGTGTAGGCTGCTTCACATGTGCTCTGTCAATAGCCTCAAACTCCAAATATAAAAAGTGTGTGCGCGCTTTAGGTCTGGGTTGGGTTTGGACAGGAAGTGAATGGGCTCACACAAACGCATTTCACCCTCAAAGAGGGTATCGCTGTATTTAGATCATGTGGATTTCTGAGGCAGCAGCAGAAAGAAGGAGCCATGGAGTGGATTAGCTGGACTTCTGACAGAGAGTTATGAATTTTTTTTTACAAATAAATGTGCTCTTCACAATTATTTCTCTAAGGACATAGTTAATATGGCATGAAACCCTGTAAACTTGTGGTCTTGTGAGGGGTCCACAAACAAACTGTACTTAATAATGTATTCGATGTGAGTCACAGTTTACAAGAAACCCATATTTAATACGTGCCAAAGCCATTCAGTACTCAATATGAGCCCAGTGTTAAAATGCTGAGGACATTTCCGAGTTCTATCTAATTACTCAACAACATTCAGGAAATACACAATGCAGCACGTCAGCTGTAGAAGAGGAAATGATCAGATTAATCATGTTATGAAGTGGGCCCTGAGCCCAGTGTTTCTCTAATGAAAAAACACCTGCTAAATCACTGGTGCAGAGTTCTTTTGACCATTAGCTTAATAAATATATTTAATCCTAATAATCTGAAGACAAACGTAGTGTTTAGTGTTGGCCAGCCAGCTTCAAAACAAAAAAACAGCAACCATTATGAACATCAAAATGTCTGAATTGTTACAGTATTTCTGGAGGATACAGATGGTGCTTGGGCTTAATGAATATATAAACAGAAAAAGCACCAAAAAAAAGCACATGGGGGATTCTCCTCAACTGGACACATGCATATTAAAAATGTCAATTTGCGAGTGAATAACTTGGGGAGTTTTTCCAGAATTGTCTTGGCAGGATGCTGTCAACTTCCATTTTAGCAAATACTTATGCAAAAATACTCCAAGTGAGCGTTCCAAATGTCTGACTCCCATTAATGATTGCCCAAATTCGACAATGCCACAACATTGTCGATTCATTCAGGCGTCACGAAACAGAAAACAATTCAACCCAAGTTGACCAACCTCTGAATAAGTGAAATTTGGAGCATTTATTCATGGAGCCAAAGGTCAACGGTTTGTATCTAGCTCCAACAGCCTGGACTACTGTTTACACACGTTGAGCGATACTAAGTTATACAAAAGTTTTTCATGTAAAGTTATGGTGATTGGGCCCCCAGGCCATACTAGTTCAGAACCACTGGTTTCCATTATCAACAAGTAGGAGCTTATAGCGAGTCTAGCTCGTCCTGGGGCTTCACGGCAAGAAGGACCCAGGTTTGATTCCAGGTCAGGTATTGCCTTTCTGTGTTGCCCTCTGGTTTCCTCTGGCATGAATACAGAGAATCTTGAGCAAAGGTTTAGGTGCTCAAGTGACAAAATAAGCATATAATGTCATATAAATCTACCACGTAAAGAATGACGTCAGCCCCCTGCCAACCCCCAGGCTGGACGGACTTCCATTGCACCGGCAAAAGACAGCATGTGAGTTAAAAGGTATACCCTAAAAAGCCAGGGTGAGAAAAAAAGGCCTTTGTGACCCATGTGTAAAAACTGGACAAATAAGTCTTATCTTGCTCAGTGTGTTGGTCACGATTCTGAGGCCAGCGCTTTGATACTGGTGCTACACCGAGACCATCGCTATACGCTCTTCCTATTGTCTACACTGACACTGCTCGTGTGCGTAACCTGCCCCGCGTGGTGTGCACCTCTCCGTCTCCGCTGCTGATGAATGCAATGTGCTTTGACCCGGCCTTAATACCTTAAAGGAACAGGCCAGCGTTTTTCCATACTGAGATATGTTCTTACCTGAGCTTAGACGAGTTGATGCGTACCTGTCTGGTCTTTGTGCATGCCCGTGGAAGAGCGTGGTAGCTTCCAACTTCACCCCCGTTTGGAGCTATAGGAATATGCTGGGAGAGGCCAAATGCAAACAACATCTTTGGTCGTTTTGCGTGACTGAGCGCACGCACAAAGACCAGACAGGTACGTATCAACTCGTCTAAGCTCAGGTAGGAACATATCTCAGTATGGAAAAACTGTGGCCTGTTCCTTTAAATAAATACATTATGTACATTGGGTTAGTTTAGGGCTTGGGCTGATAATTCAGTTTAATTGGTCGAGCTGGATCTTTTGGAGCCAGTCTAACTGTAGTCAGTCGGCCCTGGTTATGTGCAGCGGCAGCCCCATGATTTGAAAGGAATGAATACCCAGGTGTTGCAGTGAACTTGCTTTGTTTGTTCCATGGTTTAACATTGTTCATGTGCGCGAACACCTGGCTGTGAAAAGTGCATCCAAATGAGCAAAAAATGTTGAAATGTTTGACAGCAGAGCTCCGTTTCTGAGAAAGTTGGTGTCTTATCAATCAAGAAGTACTTTAATCGGTGACGCAGCAAAAGTGACGGGCTCTGACTGGCCGAGAAACAGGAACGAGCAAAGTCTAATCTTTCCCGGTTGAATCATGCACGTCGCTTCTCTTCACTACTGTTTTCGCCTGTCACACTTCACAAACCGCTTTTTATTACACAATCATCGGCGCTGCTTGATTTGTTTTTCTCCATTTTATCTTCTCGCCTTTTCCAGTTTCTCGCGCCTGTTAGCACCGGGGAGACATACGACATGAGAAGAAAGCCCAAATCTGTTCAAGTCGACTCACGCTGACACCAGACAGAGAACAACAAAGCTCCTCTGACGGCCTCACCTGGAAATACCTCCATCTATAGGGAGACGGCTTTTCTTTGGAGAGACAGAGCTATCGATCAATTTAAAAAGAGTTATGTGTATATACTTTTGAACTACCATTTGTGCCATGTTACAGGGTGGTTAACTTAGGCGCAATCTTCTTGCTTTTGTAAAGAAAAATGATATCTTGAAATTAGGAATATTTGACCTTAAAGCCCTCTCCTGGAACTGCTACCTTAACGTGGTGCAGGGGTTTAAGCGCCCGAATGATCCTGGAGCTCTGTTGTCGGGGGCTTTGTACCCTTGGTAGGGTCTCTCATGGCAAACAGGTCCGAGGTGGTGGGTCAGACAAAGGGCGGTTCAGAAGCCCCTTATGAGAGACCAACAGGCCCGGTTAGAACCATGAGGCCGTCCTTCTGTGGACCCACCACCAGCAGGAGGAGCCATAGGGGCTGGTGCAATGTGATTTTGGCACCCACAACCAGCCAAGGGACAAGTGGAAGAAAATGGATGGATGGATGGATGACACTGCAGTTGAATAGGAAAACATAACATTAAGATATCAATTTGAAACTTTTGCTGTAGAGTATTGATCTAAGTATGAGATAAAAAAAGTATTGCAAGTTTTCTGTCATTTTATGTTTTTGTGTGAAAAAAAAGAGATTTCATGCATAACATTGCCTACATTTTCAGCAATAAAATCTGAATAATGGATAGACTCAGGTTTAAATGTATGGTTTTATTTTGTTGATATATTAGTTTGAAAGATCTTTTTCAGTTTCGTTTATGAATAAACCAATTTACAAGTGAATTCTTTTTTTTAATTCTAATTTTGTTTTGTTTTTTGGGGGTTCAAAGCTCAATTAATCAGACTAGGAATTAAATATTAAAAAGATACCTCAGAAACAAACCTTCAAAACGATTTAAGTCCAAGACTGAAGAGTTTGGCATCTGTAGGAGCTATTAAAGAGCTACAAGAGTGGAGCGAAAACCTAATTTTAAGGAAATCCGTCCTAAAATTTTGCAATGTCTCTTGCTTCCAGCCGCTGTTTCCCACAAAGGAAATGACCATATTTGGATTACAGCTTGGTCTCCAATTGACCTTTCGCAAAAGCCCCGCCCCCTTAGTTACTGTTGCTACGCCCGACAATTAATGGTAAAACACCAGCAGCGCAACAGATTGCCATGCCTGTCAGTGACCTTTTTGGAGCAATACCTCTACGATGTTCTCCATATTGAGGCAAAAGTGGTTACAGTATGCAGTGGAGGGATATATTCAAGAACTATCCAACGAAGGATATAGGACTATTGACAGTTACAGCAAACAGACAGGTCTCCAGAAATATCAGAAACCTTCTGATCTCTTCCTTAAATGCAACAGCACAGCCTTGTGGACCAGTCGTGCTCTTGCACTGCCCGGTAAGCACCCTCGTATGATTGAAATATTTCTAAAAATAGGAAAATTTCTCCGTGCATTTCTCCGGTGCGCTGAAGTTAGCTAACGCTAGCTAAACCTACAGGTGCCACAATGACAATCAGCTACAGCCAGTTATAAGTAAAAATACACAGTACTTTTATCAAAAAGGGAGGCAAAAACACGTCAGACTGTAGGCTTGTAAAAGTTCACCGCTGCAGTTAAAGTTACAGCTCCAGTGCCAGTTTGTGTAACATTATGTGACTGTCAGTAGCTACGATGTTAGCATGCTAAGGTGCTAGCCTAACTATAGGCTCTTGCCTTACCTTAGAGCAGACATTTGCTTGTTTATTTTGGAGAAATTTAGCTGGGCATAGGCCGTCCACATTGTTTGATCCATTGTAGGCAGTGCTCAGGTTGTGTTTTCGCTTTGGGAAGGGGAATAACTGGACTCTCCCTGACACACTCTTGTGGTCCCTAGTGTCTGATTTACATCCTCCATAGGCAGATTGCTTCACCATTTTGCTTCTTCTTCTTTGTCTGGTGGGTTTTTGGTGGTTAGCAGTAAAAAAAAAGTGAATCTGCTCATTGCTGGTATGTCCCATTGTTTTGTATTGGAGATCTGCAGCATGACGGACCTAGCTTCATAGTAACGGTTGCTAGGATGTCTGATTGGACAATTACCGGTTTGGGGCGTGGTTTTGCGAAAGGTCAATTTCAGTACACATGGATACAAAATATATCAGTATTTGTGAATGAACTCGTGTGGGAAGCCGGCTTTTACTATGTTGTAGTTACTTCCTGGAAATCCATGTCTCACCTTAGTATTTCTGAATTCTAAATCTGTCACTGGAATAAGTATTGTTTTGGACTAATAATAGGACAAAACATGTTACTTCAAGTAAAGTGAGATTGATTACGTTTTGCTTGAAGGCACTACACCTGATTTTTTTCTTACTTGTAATGGATTAAAATTAGTTTCCTAATCCCTCCTCTGGGATATTCTGACGTGGTCTATGTCCTTGCCCAGTTTCATCTTTGTACAATGCACGGGGTCCCATAGGCCCCACGTAAACTACCTGTTTGAGGGTCCTGCTCGAGTCCGGATGAGAACTAGTAAATACGACCACATTAGTCCAGTGCTCAGATCAGGGTTAAGGTTTTCTTTATTGTTTGTCCTCTGCATTTGACCCATCTTTCGACGCCGCTGGTTTGACCCGTAAGGAGTTGTGGGTGCCGTCACCCACAGCTCCAAAACATCTGCAGACTCCACATAGAAAGGCCCGTCCAGATGGGATTCGAACCCGGGACCTTCTAGCTGTGAAGCACAAGCGCTAACGTGCCCCCGCTGCACTGGCTTCCTGTTGCTCAGAGAATAGTCTTTAAAATATGTCTATGTCTACAAGTAGAGCCTTTTCATGGTCGGGCACCAAAGTGTTGAGCCATATGAACCACCTCGGGCTCTGGGAACTTCAATGAGGGGTCTCTTGGTGGTTCCTAGAGTCAGGACTAAACATCATGAGGCTGCTTTTAGGTATTATGCGGCAAAAGTCTGGCAAAAGTCTCCATGAGTACGTGCGACAGGCCTCAACTTCAAGTCCAGGCTGAAAACACTGTTGTTTGCTGCTGCTGATGGAAACTGAAAGTATCTTAATCGATCTTTTTTATATACTTTTGTTATATCAATTGGATTTTCCTCAAGCTCCACTTTGCCCATCCTTATTGTAGATTGACTGAAGCTGCACACCATGTCTTGGATCCCTCTGGGGCCAGATCTTAGCCATCTGACCACCTGCTGCTCTAACCCATAAATGGAGAAAAAGGCATCTACAGATATCCATAAAACGGTCTTATTTATAGATCACTGGAGCGATAGCGACTGCACTTAGGCCAATTACAGAGTGGCACAGTGTGAGGATAATGGCTCTGCTCGAACCTCCCACCTCCCGGCATTATATCTCAGCCCCTCGCGCGTCTCACTCCATGATTACAGGCCACGTCTCCTCAAGTGGAAGGGCTTTTCGCGGAGAACATTACGTCCACGGCGTCTATGAAGGAGAATGACACCTTTTAATTGCAGCAGCCTTGTACTAGGTTACAGCTGTCGCCACAGCGTTATTTCAATCTTCTAAAGTGCGGCTGAAAAAACCCAACAACATTATTTTGGGAAACACAGCAATGATATTCGAAGTTTTGTATTTTGAAGTAAAGAAAAGACAGACATGGTTAGGATCTTGAATTGGCCTGAATTGTATTAGAATTAACCTCAGGATCTTGGGTGAAAAATCAAAATTACAGATGTCCTCGGAGTCACTAAGGCCGCACAATGTCTGTAATTTGGAAGGTACAAATTCCCTACATTTTTACTGAAAGTTAATTTGACAAAACCCAAAGACCCCTAATTGTTGTTGTTTAGAAAGTTTTTAACCTGTGCAATAATCAACATCGATTCAAAACAAGCAACTAGGGCTGGGTACTGTTTGTTTTATTCCGATACCACTACTTAAAAGGAACAGGCCACCGTTCTTCCATACTGAGATATGTTCTGTCTGGTCTTTGTGCGTGCCCGTGGAAGAGCGTGGTAGCTTCCAACTTCACCCCCGTTTGGAGCTATAGGAATATGCTGGGAGAGGCCAAATGCTAACAACATCTTTGGTCGTTTTGCATGACTGAGCACACGCACAAAGACCAGACAGGTACGTATCAACTCGTCTAAGCTCAGGTAAGAACATATCTCAGTATTGAAAAAATGGTGGCCTGTTCCTTTAGTGATACCTACTTTTTGATACCGGTGCCTTAACAGTACTTTTTTCTGTACCTATGTCATTTTAATTGAATTGAAATAACATGGGTATAAAAAAGTATAGTTCAGGATGTCATAAAACAGCAAAGAAAGAAAACAGGCTGCAGCAGCGTCACATGCAACTTCATGTTTTGAGCAGAATTTCCGCTTGAGCAGCGTTAAAAGAGAATGGACATTATCACCTCCTAAGCTGCAGGGACAGATCCACATCAGGACACCGTTTTATTTCAGCTAAACGTTTCTAAACACGAGCTGCACTGTCCGATGACAAAGTGAAAGTAACAAACACATCAAAGATCTTTACACAGTGAGAGCGCTCACTCTGTCACTAATCATGTTTGATCCAAATATCCATCAAAGTAAATCAAACGCATGTTAAAAGCATTAAAATGAGTGTATTAGCTCAATAAAACAACAATCATGAGCTGTCTACTTAAGGATCTCTCTACCAAAAATGTCTAATACATAGTGGATCTTTGATATTCTCCTCAACGCTGCAGCTGGAGTTGGGTACACAAGAGGCACGTAAGCTAAGCTGGCTAAAGGTAAATATGTCTTTCTTGTTGTCACTGCTCTGTTGTGCTGTTCTCTTTGTCTAAGAGCTCTAGTTTCTTATTCAGTTCTGGTTTAGTCCTAGCAGACCGGCTCTGCCATCTCTGATAATTACAAAAGTTTTAGTAACTTATAGCCTTGTTTCGCTTTAAGAAAACAGCTGCATTTGCGCTGACGTGGTTAATTATCTTTAGAATCCCCTTATGAGAGACCAACAGACCCGGTTAGAACCATGAGGCCGTCCTTCTGTGGACCCACCACCTGCAGGAGGAGCCATAGGGGCTGGTGCAATGTGATTTGGGCAGCTCCAACAGCTGCCCCCACGACCTGGCAACGGACAAGTGGAAGAAGATGGATGGATGGATGGATGGATGGATGGATGGATGGATGGATGGATGGATGGATGGATGGTTGCCCTACAAGCAACATGGGAGAGTTTGGTGCAAAGTGACAGTGAATAGATTGAAAGCGAATCTACTGCTGTAATATGCGTAACACAGATGTCGTTCAACACGTGGTCAGAAACGGGGCTTGTTGCCACTGCAAAGCACGCACAAACCAACCTTACCTACGGCAGTCATAGCGGCAGTAACATGAACGAATATGCGACTGTTGTCATCATTCATTGCCATTATCCGTTTGTCGTCATTTCCAGAAAAAAGTCAGTAAAAATGAGTGAGCTATACTGGCATTGCTCATCCTGTGCTACACCAAACATTCCCATAGAATATCTCACCGTTCATAGTCAGCATTAACACTCTTCAGGCTCTTCACTCAACATACTGTCCTTGTTTACACACTGGACAATGTAGTCTTAGGTGCAGCCTCCTCTTTGAAAGGCCCTACAGTGAATCCTACTTGAAGTCCTATCATTATCTTTCTTTCCAGTGATAAACATCCCACTCCAAGACTCTCTAAGAAGTGGTCTGAAGCTGGGGTTTGTTCAAGGACGCTCTATGTATATGGAGAGGAGCCGCGCACACACTTACACTGACCATGAATGTGTGATTGAAGCCCTTTGAAACGAACCTGTTTTCGTCGAGACTGCGAACCAGATTTCTGCATCTTAACGAAAGCAGCCAGTCGTGACATTTAAATGGATTTCTATCTGATTTCTGGTTGATCTACCTGGGTTTTTGGTTACAAAGAATGAAAGAGGGAGCGTGTAAATTTGACGGACTTGACATTTCAGAGGCATTTCTTCGCGTCCCAAGTCTTCACAACATTTACGCAGCAATACTGTCACTGTCACAGCAATGTAAACTAGTAAGGGCACAGAATTTCATGAAAAGAACACCTGTCCAACTGTCAAGCCTGGAGGTGGATCCATATTCCTCTGGGGTTGTGTTGCAGCCAGTGGTACAGGGAACATTTCGTGGGTAGATCCACAAACGGATTCAATTAATTTAACAATTTCTGAAGGAAAACCTAACACTGTCTGTGAACAGATGTTTCACAGATGTTTCACAGATGTTATACAAAGCAAGATACAAATTGTTACCAAGCCAAATACAAAGAAGAACGTACTGGTCCTTACGAATTATGTGATGAATTAAACTTCAGGCCTCAGAAACATAGCACAACTTTGAAAAGTTTTAGTCTGACAGTTAATGGTGTACACTTGTGGAATAAATTGGAGATGGAGATGAAGCGAGGTTCAAACATCAACCTGTTCAAATATAAATACAAACAAAAGATGTCTGCAAAGTATAGAGAAGAAGAAATTAGTTGCCACTAGGGGGCGCACTAGGATCAAATTGCTTTTTATTAATTAAGGAAGAGTGTTGTTGCTCTCAATGGTTGTCATTCTATTGCTCAAAATTACAAATAGAGAATTAGGGTAGGCGAGCTATGGATCTGTTGAGAGGACCCTCGTAAACCTCGTCTTTTAACACACCACACAACATAGGAACATCATCTACAAAATCAGCTAGTTAGGGCAGCTGGGTCGGGGTTTGTTGATGAGGAGCTACTGCCCTCTACAACTGGCCCGCTCTACACCTGGCTTTTTTAACGCGCTACACTGTGTAGGGCTTACATAATAAATGTACATAATAATAATCACGGAGTATAATATGTATATTAATCTGTCTTTTTAACATAAAACTAGTGACTTTTGGTAATGCTAACAATGTTACCATGGTAACCATCTGAAAGAAATGTAATGATTGGCTTTTGTTACTTGCTTTGTATTAGACTTTGTACATGAAACAAGACCGTTGTTGTAGTTGTGCTTCTTTTCTGTTGATGTACGAACACAGTGTTTTGTAAGTTATAGATCTTTGTAAATAGTTTGTAAGTATGTAGCATTATCATTAGTTCTTACGTAATCGGTATTGCTCCGTTTTGGGGAATGTATACAGTGCATAAGTTTCAGTCATGTAAAGCCATAATATAATATATATGAGCGCACGCACAAAGACCAGACAGTTACGCATCAACTCGTCTAAGCTAAGGTAAGAACATAATCTCAGTATGTAAAAACGGTGGCCTGTTCCTTTAAACTGCTTAAAAGGCTGACTGCAAAGAGTTTATATTTTTCTAAAAATGGCTTTGACTCATGTGACAACGCTGGGCTGGGTGTCATATTTTAACCACACTGGTTTTTGTACATCTGAAATAAAAAGTTAAAGCTTAACTCTATGATTGACAGGTATGGACAGGTGTTGAAAATTAGCACATGTGCTATAACACTTTAAACAATGCATCTGGTTCGTCCAATGTTAATTGCTATGTCCATATTAAATAAATAAATAAATGAAATGAAAACAGGCTCTGGAGCTCTCTGGAGGCTCGTAGCCGGATCGCCCATCCCGTGAGGGCGGGGCTTCTCACCTTTTGTCCTTTTAAGGAGCATTGTCTGTATGAGGAGACAGTTCACAGACAGCGTGGGCTAGAGGTGGGAGATATATTGTTTAGACGATAATATCGAAATTGTTGTCTTGATTTTGAAGTATTTTGTCAGGTGTAAATTATATGTCCAAATACATCGTTATTGTGATATTTCTTTTTCATACCGTGATTTACTTTTTTGTTCATATCACCCTGCCCTAATGTTTAAATCAATAATGTGTCATATCTTTATGTACTAGTAATTCTATACAATAATAGGTCAGATACAGCAAGTCAAAAGACCAACTGAACCTTCTTTGCCAGTTTGCACACATTTCTGTGAAGGATTGGAAAAAATATCGTCTGAACATCAATATCAAGATATTGAAAAAAAATATCGAGATATTCATTTTTGTCAATATCGCCCACCCCTAGCGTGGGCTCATTACCATGAATGGGGCTCAATGGATAATCAGTGATCTCTTGTATATTATATCTATTGTCCCAACCCACCAGTTGAGAAACATTGGGTTGGAAAATGTAAAACCAGATTTTTCTTTTTCTTTAAATGTTATGGGAATGTCTCATGTGTAACTTTATGCCTTTTGGAGATGGTTCACATCAGTAGACATTTCGATACAGGGTGCTTTAAACTTTAGCTCTTCTCCTATTCCCCTCCCAGACGGCCTGCCGCCTCCTTCGCCCTCTTCTTCGACATCTTGCCTTGCCAATTTTGAAGTCCCCCCCCCCTTCCCTCCCTCCCTCCTGCTCCAACTGTTTCAGCCCAAATTGTGAGTCAGACAATTAAGAAAGTTGTCAAGGCCTCGCTGACAGCAATTACAAGGTGTGTAGGTATTCGCACAAAGGGAGAGGGCTTTTTTTTCTCTTTTTTTTTGGCACACTTGTCTGTCTCGCTCTCATCCGCTGCAGCAAAGGAGAAGTTCACACACCGGAGAATCAAAGCGAGGAGCCGCAAAGAAGTGTTTGATTGGGAGGAGACGAGGAAAGGAGGAAAGGATATAGGGGCCAGGAACGAAAGAGGAGGGAGGACGGCGTCATTCTCCAGATAAGAAATGTTTTAAAGTATATTGTTGTAGCGCAGTAGGAGCCGGGAGAACCATTAGTATTCAGTGGTGAACTTCAACAGAACTCAACAATGAGAACATATTTCATTGTATGTGGCAAACAAAAGGTATTGTAGAAGCGTGAGCACAATTTTTATTTTTTATCTTGCTTTTTGGTTTGAGAATCCTGTGCATGCATAGCTCGACACGTCGCGCAAACAGTTCCAAGGCCGGAGAGATTTCCTTTTGTATCCGGGCTGTAGAAGTCTGAAAGCCACGTCAGAAAAACAATTCCTCCGAAGCGTTTGTTGCTACTTGAATGGAGGATGAGGGAGGAAAGTGCGAGCAGTTGTTTCAGTGTTTGTTTGTGTACTGGCATTTTTCATCCCGCGTCAGATTAAACGTGGACCGCGTCGATTTCAAAGTTCACCCAGCCGACGTTTTGCCACCAAACATATACTGTAGTATCACTGTGTGCATGTCATTAGAATTCTTATTCAAATCAACAAATACTACATTGAGCTGCTGACTAACTTTTTTGGCTCCGTGCACAGGTGCGCTTTTAAAAGTGGGTATTGTGCTTTTTCTTAATCGCCTCCTCACACGGTTAGAAAACGCCATATTAATCGAAAACAGCTGAAACTAAATATCCAGTAGTTTCACCCCTCCCTCCTCGTCCTCCCCGTTGCTGTTTCAATAAAGAGAGGGCTGTAGTGAAGCTATGGCGAGCGTTTTCACTTTGCGATGAGAGGATAAAGCTTGGCAAGAATTTAAAAAAGCATTTCCTACATATGCGGTGCTAAGAATAGCCTCTGGTGAGGATCCACAGATTGCTGAAATATGCGCTCATGGCTCGAAACGCAACTCAGAGTCTGTTTTTGATGAGAGAACAACACTGAAACATGGTTAAAAGATCTAAAATGGCAATTGTTTTGTCAATATCCCCTCTTTTAATGAGAGAATCAGTTCAGATCATTAGAACCTAACCCACCTTTTGATGCACTAGTTTTTAACCATGCATTTTCCCAAATGACAGATATGTTTAGTCTAGTGTAGTTTGCATTCATTTAGTTACAGACGTCATATCATTCCACAGTAATGGAAGTTCAAAAGGAGTCGGCTGAAGCTGGAGCTTATGTGCGCCTACCCCTATATTCAATACTCTCAGTGCTCGTGCATTTCACATTTGGGCCCAATCTCAATTCTCTTTTCTACCCCTACCCCTTCCCCTAGCCCTTGCCCTTGCCCTTTCCCTACACCCTGAAACCAAGGGCTAAGGGCGAGGGTTGAAAATACCACCCTAAGAAATGGGACAGCCCTCCATTTGACTACATTTACTATTAACACAGATGATTAAGGTTATGTAAAAATAAATAAATAAATAAACAAAATAAAAGCAAGCCTACTTGTCTATAGAGCATGTTTCTACTGAACCAGTTTATCACTTGACTGATGCTGTTTTGTAACACCTAAACAACAGGACTCGGTCTCAGCCCAAACCCTACAGATTTTCATCTATTTCTGCTACATTCTCCTTCCCCCTGTCCGTGTGTTGCTGCTTCTACCGCGGGGTCGCTGTGGCTGCAGCCAGAGCTGCGAGAGATCAGCCCATCCGCTCCTGTAGCGCACTCAGCGGGGACAGTCAGAGGTAGACCCGCTCGCACTGCGCACAGGGCGGGGATAGGCACCTGCAGCCTCCGCTCTGAGCCCCGGGCCTGAGCGGAGGCTGCAGAGGTGCTCTCAGACCGGGGACAGACCGCCTCGGACTCGGGCTCAGAGCACAGCGGCGCGGGGAGAAATCGAGCGCAGCAGCGAGGCACTGAACCCCGTGTGTCATGTCAATAGCGACGTATCGAAAGTTTGGGAGCGTTCGCAGCAGCAAAGCGAAAACGTAGAACTGACACGTTTATAGCAATGGACTGTTCTAATTGTTGCACAAAGCGAATAAAGTCATGAACGAAGCGTTCTGCAGCTTTATAAATGTTGTAAGAGTGCTTAATGATGATATTCGTGAATTCATTTCGCAGCTTATTTCCGTGTTTTGTCAAACTCCTCCTACCCCTTCGTCTGAAGTGTGCATCTGAAAAACCCTCGCTGGAAGGGCTATGTGGCCCTCTCCCTCACCCCTACCCCTCACCGCAAAATAGAATTGGGACACCCCTTCGTCTCTCGTGAACGCGCACAACGAAGGGAAAGGGCCAAGCGGAGGGCTAAGGGGGAGAATTGAGATTGGGCCTTGTATTCCCATTGGGAACTCAACCAATAACAACTGTAACAATTCACCTTACATTGATAAAGTTACCATATGAATATGCAAAGTTCAGGTATACCTTTTTCATACCCAGACACGAGCGTGTACCTGATTATAAGTTTTATTTTCCTATTACAATTACATGTTCAACAATACTGTCAATCAGTGATATAGATCTTATTTTTCTGCTTCTTTTTACAAAAATCTTCGGTGGCTTTTGGGTCATTTTGATGGGCTGCAGCTCCAGTGGCTTTCGGACCTGAAAGCCACACAAGGGTTAAGAGGTTCTTCCATGTGAAGGATAATGTTCACACAACATCCTGCATACTACTAGACCGTGGTAAGCAGAAATACGAGAAAGTTTAGTATATTGATCCAAGTATAATAATGTCAAAAGTCAGTACGTAAGTAGTAAGTTTATACTTGATGTTAGCAAATACAAATCATAACTGATATGATCATTCTCCATCGTTTGTTGTTACTCACTTCTTTCAAAGTTTATTATTCTAGTAATGGTTGGTTAACCAATAGATCAATAGAATCATCATTATTAACATTTCTATGTAGAAATTACATTTTTCTTTTACATTTTTTACCTTGTTACTACCTCATTTTCATTATTATCTCCACAGCAACTGTGTAGACATTTACTACATTCAATTTGATTATGATGTGTGCCCTATCTTGTGTTGTGCATTAAAAATCCAGGGTGTGGGCCAGTTGGGAGTGGGTCTCAGCCCCCATCCAGCAGGCCCGCCCAGCTACCCTAAATAATTGTCTTGGTGGGCGATGTTTTCAACCTTTGCTGTGTGATGCGTTAAGAAGACGATGTGTCATGAGCCAGTCGGGAGGAGGGGGCCCTTCACCCGAAAGGTCCATGTCTCGTCTACCCAAATTCTCTTTTGTTTATTGTGTGTAGCAATAGTAATGACGATATTAATAAGTCACGCTTAGTGGTTACATTTGGCATATTGCATTAAGATACTCAATCAACTTATATTGTTTTTTAAATTGATATACATTTACAGCACTTTTTAATTCCCGAGTGACACATTGGTTCCTGAGGGTAGTACGAACACACTGTAACTTAAATTTAAGCGCTCCTCGCAAATTATATCCGCCTTCTCTGTTGATAAATAATGTTTGGATGTTGTTTGGAAGTTGGTTAGCTGTAGCTTTAAATACGATCAAAAGCATTTTTAGTTTTACTAGGTCTTCAAGTTTTAGATGGTTAGCTTTTATAAACAGTGTGTTATTATGGTCCCTGAACCCAACATTGTGCACTATCTTAATAGCTTTTTTTTGTAGTTTAAATACAGTCTCTAGATGCCTACTGTAGGTATTTCCCCATATCTCCAGGCAGTAACTGAGATAAGGAAGTATGAGCGAATAGTACAAGATGAGGAGAGCTTGTTGGTCCAATAGATATCTGCACTTTCCCATAATAGCAATATTTTTTTGCCAACTTAGTACGTATACTGTTTATTTGTGGTCTCCAGCTGATATTGTGACTAAGAATCACTCCTAGGAATTTGTACTCTTTTACTCTATTTCAACATGGTTAATTTTGATTACATCCTCCTTACGTTTACCAAATAACATTACTTTTGTTTTCATTATATTTAGTGATAGTTTGTTTTGAATAAAACATTCTTTAAGTTTTTCTAACTCCGCTGTGATCTCATTCACAAGTAGCTGGAGATTTTTGCCTGAATATAAGATTGTGGTGTCATCAGCAAATAATATAAATTTAAGTTTAGACGATACATGGCACAGATCATTAATGTACAACAGGAACAATATTGGTCCCAATACCGAACCTTGAGGGACTCCACAAGTGATGCTCCTCCACCTCGAACATCCACCTGTGATGCATGCGCAATGAAGTATGAGCAACACCTATGTTTATACTGCTGCTTTAAAAAAAAAAAATATATATATATATATATATATATACAGTGTCCCACACCGTCCCAGTCCACTTGGAGACAGTAAAACCCCACTGTGTCCCGGGGGTTAAAAGGTTTGCCCGTACCGGCTCTGTAGCTTGCTTTATATACACTTTAATTGTTTCATTAGCCTTTCATTTTAAAGGCTCGTGTAACGGTGCGCTGAAATGCCAGAGCCTGCAAGGTCACAGGGCCGGGGCGATGAGAAATGGCGTGGTATTACCGAGGCTAATTAATATTTGTTTTGCGTCCGCTGTGTAGCTGCGACACGAGCACTCATTTTCATGTAAATCGCATCGCCTTGGTTTTTTTAATTTCTGTAATGGCGGCCGAGTCCCTGCTTCATTAGCGCCGGGCCGGCTGACGTATAAGAGATTGATGGAGTCAGAGCTAAGTCGCAGCTACTGTAGTTCAAGTGCGGACACGACTCGTTCTCTTCATGTTCCCCGGGGACGTGCACGGGGAAGGAGGACTTTGTTTGGAATATTAACCACTCGGCAGGAGGAGGATCGTGCAGAAATAACGAACTTTGGGTTTTTAAGGTGAGACACTGCAGCTCAGTGGGGGAAGAAATAGAGATATTGATTTGAAACTCTTGCTGTAGATTGTAATGTATTGGAAGTTTCAGTGAGTGTTTTGTTTAAAAAAATAAGGCATTTTTTTTGCATAAAAATGGGCAAAATGACCTATAATAATATATAGGGCATGGTACTCCCACCTTAAAGGGATACTTCGGGATTTTTGACATAGGACCTCATTTCCTAGTTATCGAGAGTGTTGTTGATGTCTGGAGATATTTTTTTCTTAAATTCATGCAGTTCTTATATTTGAAGAGTCTAGTTGCGCTAGGCTAGAGCAAGGCTAAAGCATTTCTATGGTATCAGTTAGCCTGCATTATAAAACAGTCTGACCCACTCCACAGTGCACCTGAGGTAAATCACTTATAACACCAGACTAACCATATAAATATCTGTGTTAATAGAAGAATTTTTGAATTATAACCTATCTTGTATCACATGAATTACCGCATTTTGAGGGACTATTTTCTCGCAGATCACTCCGCCGCTGCGTTAGCTTACAGCCACGAAGCTGATGCTGTTCAAATATAAGTTATTTTAAATGCAAAATGGTTAAAATTATTCTATCGACACAGACATTTATATTCCATCATTATTCTACAAGGCAGGCTGCAAAACAGCACCTTCATCTGCCATTATATAAAACCTCTCGTAATCAACAGACAATTAGATTTCATGGAGTTAAAGTATGGAACAGATATATCCATCTTCTGGATTCATCCACCACATTATACATGTATAAAAACAAACTAAAACAGGAATTAATGGCTGAGTATTTGTGCTGAGTACAGAGCAAATGACTCAAAGGAAATGATTGTATGAGTTTTGTATACTTGACACGTTATATTTGTATGTGACTTGGTATTTTGAGTATGTAGTAACCTGGCGTGGGTTGAAGTTGCTCTGATTCTTATTTCATTGTTTACTGGAAGTGGTGTTGTTATAAGCCTACTTGGCTTCTACCTCTCCCATGCACATGCTATTATCATTTATTTGTTTGTTTTGTATATTCATACATCCGAATGGATGCTATTTATGTTCTCCCCCCCCTATAAATGGCTACTCTAAAGTGCTAAATAAAAAAATAAAAAAAAATAAAAAATCGTTAGTCTGGCGTTATAAGTGATTTACCTCAGGTGACTGTTTTTTAATGCAGGCTAACTGATACCATAGAAATGCTTTAGCCTTGCATTAGCCTAGCATTAGCCTAGCGCAACTAGACTCTTCAAATATAAGAACTGCATGAATTTAAGAAAAAAATATCTCCAGACATCAACAACACTCTGGATAACTAGGAAATGAGGCCCTATGTCAAAAATCCCGAAGTATCCCTTTAACCTAGCACATTTTCTCTAGTTCGGCATTACTGAAATCTAAAGGCTTCTTGAAAAATAGTGTCGAAATTGACACAAAAAAGAAGATGAAACACAACAAAAAGAGTTAAATGATCTATATCATGCTATTTTATCCATTCCAATGTAAACTATAGGCATTTATATGATATATTGTACTTCTACCACTATGGAGCACTATTTTTTGTGAGAAATATATCTTCAATTCAGTTAAGTCTGCCCCTCTCACTGCCCATGCAACATTAGCAGTGAAAGAAATGTAAATATCGCTGCAAAAAGTGAAGTTACTTCACATAATGCAGTTATAAGGAGTTGACATGTTCAACACAGCTTCATAAATGGCTAACACACACGCTAACACGCTGTGACACTTGTCCTGTCACGGAAGCCCTACTGCGTCGGGAGGACAAAGCAGAGCTGAGGCGTTTTTTTTGGTGCAGACCCCAAGTACTGTTTAAAAGAGTTTAAAAGCCATGCCTGACCACATGCCACGCAGCACCCACCCTAGGCAGCGTGAGTAGGCCGCTTTTATAGCAGGTGGTCATAATTGGAACATACCATTCAGTACAGACACATTAGACATTCCAATTATCTTGATTACAGTGAGAATTACTACAGTACAACAATATAATCTTTATTAACTCAGTGAATTCCTAATTTAAAAATATACTACGTTTAATAAAGCTAAAATCCAGGACACCCCTCCCGTTCTGGCAGAGTGGATGAACCCGGAACCCTCCGTAGGTGCTCCGGCTCTCTGGGGACTCTTTTGGCCGGAACACCTACAGAGAGAACAAAGGGACATTACAATTAATCAATAAAAACACTCTAAAAATGTATGTCTGCACCACAACCCCTTTTCCCCCCATGTAATGGACATCACCCCATGACACACGCGTTATGATTGACTCACTGCTATGGTCCATTGGGTGTTTCCATTATGGGACTCCGTTAGTTATAAAAGTTAATCCACTTTGGTTCTGGCCGAGGTTCACCAAACATCCATCAGTGACGGTCACAGACAAACACTATTTTGGCTGATAGTCGCTGAATCCCAGAAAGAATCCCTAGAAAGAAATTCTAACTTCTGGTGAGTGGACTTGTCTTTAGGAAGGTTGAATTAAGTCCTGTACCTCTCAAACGCGCATTTTCGCTGAGACATTATCGTTAGGTAAGAAAAAAAATCAGGCCGTAAGGCATTACTTCCTGGTCCCAATCTGACGTCAGAATGGAAGGAATGGATAAGGAAATAGCATAACAACATGGCTAAAAGCTCCAAAAAGTCGATTTTGCATGATATAGGATCTTAAAACAAAAAGCGACAAAAAGAAATGACAAAAGAGACAAGAGACAAGAACGTGACAAAAAAGTGAAACAAAAATTGTCAAAGTGACAAAAAAAAGTAGAAAATGTGCTCGGTTGAGGCAGGGGTTAAGTGGTCAAATGTGTGGTTTCATTTTGTTTAGATATCATTTACAAAGATTGGTTTAGTGGATTTTGTTTAGTGTTTAAGTAAGCTGGTTAATAGTGGGAAAAACACAAAGATTAAAAAAATCAGGCTTAATATTGTTAAGTACAAGCCTGGAAAGTTTGGAGTCTGTAAGAGCTGCTGAAGTAGAGATGTTGTTACAAGAGTTAAATGAAAAACTAATTAAAAAAAAAAAAAAGTCCCTACAGTTTTGTAGCGTTATCAGCTGAATATTCCTCCGTGGTTGGCATCTTCCACAAGAGGAAGTTAAGAGTTTTACGACAGTACTAAGGAGGTTTTGTGAGTGGAATAAAGCATGTCACACACGACATTTTGTGATTTCAGGACATAATCCAAAAGTACTATTCGTCAAAACCTCTTCAAATAAACATCGCAAAGGATCAGTTTGGTCTATTTTTGAAAATGAAATATGGATATTTCCACCTGCTGTGTCTCCTCTTAAACGTTGATTTGAAAACATCCCTGTCATACTGTATGGAAAGCCCTCCACACATGTGGCTTGGTTTGTGTGCTCAGATCCATGGACACAGCTGGGAGGATGGGAGCACTGAGCCGTATATAATGTACGCTGGCTCTGACCTTAACCGGGAGCGGCCAAAGCTCCGGGATCAAAACATGACTGAGGCAGTCGGTGGACAGGAGATCTCAACTTACATTCATCAAGGTTAGCGTTTCAAAACCGTCCACGCACCGCCGGGAGAAGATTAAGATCAAATCAGGACTAAAACAGATGTTATAAGGGTGTAACATTGCCCTAAACAGACGTAAATCGCGTCTAAACTGGGTGTAAACCAGAATACTTCACATTTAAATCCATATTGAGCTCAAACACAGACTTCAGTACATCAGTATTATGATTTAAAATAATGTGTAGGTAAGAATAAAATTAACAATGAAATGCAGCCACTAGAACTGGTGAAGGCTTTGCATGGGACTCCCCCCGCAGGGAATTTCGATTTACAGCGTGGTTAGCAGAGAACCCAGAACAGATCAAATGTTGGATTTTGGGCTTTAAAAAGGTGGAGGACAGTCTCGGGTTTCAACAATGATGCAGTGTTACTAATGAGGTACAGATCGGAGTGCTGAAATTGCAGAAGAAGAAACAACCAAATTATACAGGATTACAGAGGATTACTTAAAACTGCATGAAGGCAGTACTGGTCCAGATATGTTTTTGACATTTAAAAAGAAGTTTAGTTGACCAAAGTACTGAATGGGCCATGTATAAATATACATAACTTTTAGCACCAAAGAAAACCCCAGAAAACACTGATTGACAGAGAGAAAGAGGGAGAGGGAGGGAGAGGGGGGGGATAAAGAGAGGGGGAGAAAAGAGAGGGGAGAGAGAGAAAGAGAGAGGGAGAGTGGATAAGAAGAGAGAGGGGGAGGAGAGAGAGGAGGAGGAGGAGGAGGAGAGACAGAAGACAGAGAGGGGGATAAAAAGAGAGGGAGAGAGGGGCGAGAAAAGAGAGATAAGTGAGAGAGGCAGAGAGAGAGAAGGGGAGAAAAGAGAGGGGGAGACAGAAGAGCGAGAGGGGGAGACAGAAGAGAGGAGAGAGAGAGGTAATAAAAAGCACCTGAATAAAACGTAATGGGAGCTATAAAAGTGTGGGTGTTGCAATAATAAACAATGGTTCCACCACGTCCCAAAATCAACTTTAACCGAAGAAGACAAGACAAACAACATCACAGACCACTATAAACAACTAATAAAAAATAAAATTTGTATTAAATTATTATTTTGTTCATTGTTTATTCTTTTTTCTAAGCTTAATAGTAGTTGCTGGTATATCCAGGAAGTAGCAGAATGGTTCATTCAACAAGTCATGAGTCAAAATCTCTGCTAAGAGCCATTTGGGAGCCATTTTGGTGAGCCGATCCAGACGATCGGGTTCATCAAAAAGAGTACAAGTGAGTGTGGGTAATTCTCAAAACCATAGTCCATCTAAGTGAAGTACAGTAAGTGTCTGGATTCATCGACTCATCGAACTTTATTTATTCCTTAATCTTGAAAACACTTCCCAAAAGGTTCACAAATAACCTACAAATTAAAGTATATACTATGTCAAGTCCAACAAGGAGTTTTGCATGAGATGATGATTAACGTGTGTTTTTAAACACTTTATAGGTAGGCCTTATGAGTGTGTGTTGCCTCTTGTTCATGTTTGGGGCTAAAATATCTTTCTTCAAGCCCAGATCTGCAAGCGTAAGGGCATTTCCACCATTAAAGCAGTGAAATATGGCGTATGGCCCGAAGAGGCGCAGGAGACCTTGAGGTGCCATAGCTTCTGTCAGCACCGATCAGTCTCCAACATAAAGAAGACATTTCCATCTCACTGGTTTCAAAACTATACCAACATTTTGTCAGCCTCATTGCATTTTTACCAAACTGACTTTTGGGGGGACATGACTGACTAATTCTACAGTCAGAAAATGACACGTGTCTATCAACTTTAAGATTTTTCCTGTATAACTTTGAAGCTCTCTTTACAGTGCCTTGCGAAAGTACTAATACACCTTGAACTTTTGCACATTTTGTCATGTTTTCAACCTTACGTAAAGATTTTATTTTGAATTTTTTACTGAAAGTTCACACACAAGTAACAGACAACTGTGAAGTGAAAGCAAAATGATACATGATTCTGTTATTTTTCAAAAAATAGAAAAATGAAAAGTGGGGCGTGCATAAGTATTCATACAGCATTTTCGGAGTGAATTAAATTGCCTTTATAACATTCCTAATGACTGCAGAATGTTCACACCTTGCCCTAACCATTAAATAGAGCCACCTGTGTGTAATCTACTCTCAGTATAATTACAGCTGTTCTGTGAGGGCCTCAGAGCTATGGTCAGAGTGTATTGGTCACTAAGCAACATCATGAAGACCAAGGAGCACACCAGAGACGTCAGGGAGGTCTGTGGAGAAGTTTAAAGCAGCGTTAAGTTATACAAAGATTGCAAATGCAAAACGTTATGTATGGAGCAAACCTAACACTGCTCATCGTCCTGAGTGCACCATCCCCAGTGTCAAATATGGTGGGGGGAGCATCATGCTATGGGGCTGCTTTTCCTCAGCGGGGACTGGGAAGATTGTAAGAATAGTTGGGAAGATGGATGGAGCCAAATACAGGGACATTTTGGAGGAAAACCTGCTGGAGTCAGCAAGAGAATTGAGGCTGGGGTGGAGATTCACCTTCCAGCAGGACAATGACCCTAAACACAAAACTAAATCTACAATGGAATGGTTTAAAAACAAACATATTAATGTGTTAGAATGGCCCAGTCAAAGTCCTGACCTAAATCCTATTGAAAATCTGTGGAAAGACCTGAAAACTGCTGTTCACAAACGCTCTCCTTCTAATTTCACAGAGCTTGAGTTGTTTTGTAAAGAGGAATGGGCTAAAATGTCAGTCTCTAGATGTGCAAACCTTGTAGAGTCAAACCCCAGAAGACTTGCTGCTGTTATTGCAGAAAAAGGGGGTTCCACAAAGTATTAAGTCATGCTGTATGAATACTTATGCACGCCCCACTTTTCACTTTTCTATTTTTGGAAAAATAACAGAATCTTGTATCATTTTGCTTTCACTTCACAGTTGTCTGTTACTTGTGTGTGAACTTTCAGTAAAAAATTCAAAATAAAATCTTTACGTTTAAGGTTGTAAACATGATCAAATGTGCAAAAGTTTAAGGTGTATTAGTACTTTCGCAAGGCACTGTAGCTGGAGTGAGGAGGGGAATTTGTCTCTGATATTTTAAAGTGCACTTTAGACACCATTTTTTTGTGAAAACAAGATTTTGACAAAAATTGTACCTCGTTTTCTTTAATTTGAATTTTTCTTTGGTGATGTTTATTATTTCACTTCCTCATTGGACACTGGCAGGATGTGAAACAGATACAGGTAAAGAGTTTTAACTGTTGCCGTGCCGACCATGTTACACCAATGAGAGCCTCGTAATATGATAGAACTATAGAAATGACAGAATTGCCTTTAGCTCTGAGCCTGTTCCTGTTCGCCATCGATTCTCGGACCTGACTGAACGTTCTATCCCCATACAAATGAGTAGGGAAGACAGGCGCAATACTAATGTATGGGGAGGCATGTTTTGTCAGTTTCATAGCACATATAATTCTGTGGTTTCTTTATCATCAGTGCATTAAAAGAAGACGTTTAGTGAATTTGACACAACAAAAAGCAGAAACTTACTGAATTTAAGTTAGCATTTAGCTCAGGGGACACTTTTAGACACTAATTTGTATCTAAATTAAGATCTCAGAAGGTCGGTACATTCGTTCATGATTTCTAACTCGGATTCACTCACCTAAATGTGGTCGATGGGTTAACAACAGCTGAAAACATCTGTATCATTTATAATTTGCCATGTTTGGTGTTTAGCGGCTGTAGGAAAAATACATTGAGCATGGTATTTATTGAGCTTTGAACACAAAACACCAAGGCAAAATTTGATTTTTTTAAAATATATACTGTATATACTGTATATTTTTTCACTTTTTTTCACTTATTACTAAGATATCCAAAATCTCCTCTGAAAAAATCTCAGTAACTAATATACAAAACAATATAAAACCATACATTTACACCTGGGTCATCTGAAATATAGGAAACTTTGACCATTTTGAGGCATAACATTTTCATATGAAAACATACAATTACAGAAAACTTGCAATACATTTTTTTTCTCATATTTTTGTCAGTGCTCTACGGCAGACATTTTAAATTGGTATCACTAAATTGTATTATTTTCCCTATTCACCTGCAGCGCCTCGCCTTATAAAGTGTTCATCCACACCATCATGAAGCTGATCACTCCTTACGATAAAGTCTAGTCGGTTTTCAAGTTATTTTCACTGCTGCCTGTGGAGGGAGCTCTAGGCCAACTCCTCACCAGCCCTGTCCCCTGTGTTCCAGGGTCACCATCTTATCCTTACGGAGAGACATTGTATGAAAGAATACCATTTTTAGATATTTCTTTCTTATCGAAACCCAGCTAAGCGAGGCTGACCAGGTTATCCCACAGCCGCGCATTAGAAACAGGGGCTTATCTCCCTCTCGGTCCCACACCTCTGGGATGAATGAAATGTCAAGTGCTTAGTCAGACAGCACGGGCCCGCCTTAAAACTGCTCCGAACTAAGAGTACATTGCTTCTGTCAAAAGGACTGTGGCAAGCATCTTAAAGCCAGGCGGACTGGGACCTGCATGATAATGGCCCGCGGGGAGGCCTGGAGGATACACTGGGAGATGGAGAGATTTGGAAGACAAGACGTTACATTATTGTTCCCCCGTTAGCAAGGAAAAGCCAATCCGATTTGAGAAGTAGTGGTGAATAGGCCATTGTTATGAGTATATACAGGTAGCTGTTTGATGTGTACTTTCATTTTACATATGAAGTTGGCTCTGTGAGTAGAGCGTTTACCCACTCACGTGAATGTTGCCAGTTTGATCCTAGTCTTGCTGTTCTTGGTTAATATATAACATTTTAACAACTATATACAGAACCGGTCAACACTCTTTTTACATCGACTTGTCTTCATTTTCAACACTATTTACATTGTGTGATTCTCACTGGAGAGATTAAACTATGAATGAACACATGGGAAATATGTAGGAAGCAAAAAAGTAACTTAAGTTTAAAATATAAAAAAAATATTTTTCAAATTCTTCCAAATTGCCGCTTTTTATTCTTAGCATTTACCTGTTGGCTTCATAAGGCCTTTGTCCCTGAAATGGTTTAAGTCTGTGAAGTCAAAACCATTTCTGACATTGTGAAGCTCTTTGAGAAAACGTCCAGTGAAGTGTGTAAAGCAGTAATTAAAGCTATTTTGAAGAAGCTAATTAATTCCATAATGTAAATGAATGTCTTCATATACAGTATATAGTCCATACAATTTATTTCAAAGACCATGTAAATATCAATGCAAATATTCTCAGTCGTACAGGAGTTGTCCATCTTCAACGAAGGTACTTGAGTCATCTTCTGTACTTGGTAGTTGAGGTCTCCAAACGTTTCGCCTCTCATCCAAAAGGCTTCGTCAGTGAACAAGGTTTCCCTCAGCAAGCAGCGTAGATAAAGACCAATTGGGAGGAGTTGGCTCCTCCCCTCTAATAACAGCTACTCTCACCTGTGGGTAAACACCTTTGAAGTAGAGCGTCTGTAACGACCTGCTCCCCCCAGTATCGGTCAGTCCTGTCCTATTCATGGCTGATCACTGCTAATTACCTGCCTATTGTTCTTTTGTTAGCTGAGGTATCGTCTTCTTGGACTGGCCGTGCTCTGTCCGTTTTCCCCGAAGCAGATTGGAGTAAAAAGAAGAAAGATTAAATCTTAGCCCACCATTTCGGTTCATGGAGGGATTTTCTTTTCTGACAAAAATGGCTTCTTTTACTCCTCTTTCAAACCAACGTTCTTCTTTAGCTCGAATTTTGACCTCCCCGTCCTCAAAAGAGTGATTGGAGGCTTTAAGGTGAAGGTGCACAGCCGACTGAGGGCCGCTTGTGCTTTCTCTTCGGTGTTGATAAAGTCTCTTCTGTAAGACTTGTTTGGTTTCTCCAATATAATGTTCTTTGCATTCTTCTTCTTTGCATCGAATAGAATAAACCAAATTGCTTTGTTTGTGGCTCGGCGTTTTGTCTTTGGGATGAACTAATTTTTGTCTCAGTGTGTTCACAGGTTTGTGGTACACTGGAATCCTGTGCTGTTTAAAGATTCTCTGGAGTTTCTCTGATACCCCGGCTACATACGGCACTGCAACTCCCTTTCTTCTGGGTTCTGTAGTCTGTCTGTCCTGCTCTTTGGGTCTTCTTGCCCTTTGTGCTCTAGTGAAGGACCAGTTAGGATAGCCACAGTCTGAGAGGGCTCTCTGGACATGTTGCTCCTCTTTGGTCTTTCCTTCTGCACTGGTAGGCACCTCTTTAGCTCTATGTCTGAGTGTCCTAATGACCCCTATTTTGTGTTGGAGTGGATGGTTAGAGTCAAACATCAAATACTGGTCCGTATGAGTTGCCTTCCTGTCAACCTCTGTCTGAAGTTGTCCGTTTTCCCCTATGATAACTTTACAATCTAAAAAGGCAAGTTGTTTCTCCTTAGCGTCCTCCCGAGTAAATTTAATGTTAGGGTCCACAGCATTGATGTGATCTGTAAAAGGTGTCACTTCCCTCTCTTTAATTTTGATCCACGTGTCATCTACATATCTGAGCCAGTGGCTGGGTTTGTTACCTGGGTATGAGGCCAAGGTATTCTTCTCCATTTCCTCCATGTAGAGGTTAGCCACTATGGGTGAAACTGGAGAACCCATAGCACAGCCGTGGATCTGTCTGTAGAAGTTGCCCCTGAACTGGAAATATGTGGTGCTAAGGCAGATCTCCAGTAGTTGGCAAATGTGGTCAGGGGTGAGCTGGGTCCTATCCGCTAAAGTGCTGTCCTCAGTCAGTCTCTTCCTCACCGCCGTGACTGCTGCTGAGGTAGGGACGGATGTAAACAGTGCTGTCACATCATAAGAAACCATGGTTTCATCTGTTTCCAGCCGCAGGTGTTTGATCTTCTCCACAAATTCCTTGGTGTTTTCCACATGGTGTTCTGTGTTGCCGACTAAAGGGGCTAAAATGAACTTGAGATGTTTCGCCAGATTATAGGTGATGGAGTTAATGCCACTCACAATGGGTCTGAGAGGAAAACCTTCCTTGTGTATTTTTGGCAGACCATAAATACACGGAATAGCCTCTCCCGGGTAAAGCTTGTAATATAACTTTTTGTCAATTATTTCTTCCTTTTCTAGTTTCTGAAGCTGCTCTATAATTTTCTTCCTGTACCCGCTGGTGGGGTCTCTTCTCAGTCGCTCATACGTGTTTTCATCACTGAGCAGGTGCTTGACCTTGGTCTCGTAGTCAGCTGTGTTGAGGACAACAGTGCACCTGCCTTTATCCGCTGGAAGGATGGTGATGCTCTCATCCTTCTTCAAGGCTGCCAAAGCTCTTCTTTCTTCTCCAGTGATGTTGGAGGGAGCAGGTCGTTACAGACGCTCTACTTCAAAGGTGTTTACCCACAGGTGAGAGTAGCTGTTATTAGAGGGGAGGAGCCAACTCCTCCCAATTGGTCTTTATCTACGCTGCTTGCTGAGGGAAACCTTGTTCACTGACGAAGCCTTTTGGATGAGAGGCGAAACGTTTGGAGACCTCAACTACCAAGTACAGAAGATGACTCAAGTACCTTCGTTGAAGATCAATGCAAATACGTAATTGATTTCTTTAGGCATACAAATACAAATGTTCTTCTGAAATAATAATAATGGCTTACACTTGTATTGCGCCTATTTTCAAGCCTGTGTTGCCAAGTTACCAACACTGTCGTCATTATTTATTCACTTCATACTCAGTGTTGGTAGGCTAATGTTGTAGCCACAGCTGCCCTTGGGGTAGACTGATAAAAGTGAGGCCATCAGCCCCTCCGACCACCGCCAATCACTCACTCACACGCTTATTCATTCTGGCCTATTGTACATGTTTTCAGTGGTAGAGGAAACTGGAGCATCTGGAGGATTCCTACACAGACACAGGCAGAACATGCAAACTCCACACAGAAAGACCCTGTGAGGGATCAAACCCGGGACCTTCTAACTGTGAAACACGAGCGCTAACCAGAGCATTTTCTTTGACATCCAACAAAATGCGAAAATTGGTTCCACTGTTGACACCCATTGTATCTTACACAAAACTGAACTCCTGATGTAACACATTTGGGAATATGAAAATGTAGATTTTGTAACTGCAGCATTAAATGTAAAATACAAATATCACAAATATGAAGTGGATTCAGTTTGAAGAATAAATCAACAGATGAAGTGAGTGACTTAGAGTGGGTTGCAATCCTAACAAAACACCAATATTTGACTTAAAGATGGGTTAGTGCTCGCCCACACTGTATTTATAATCTAAGACAGATGGATAAATGAACCTGTAAAACACAGTATGTTTACATTTAACAAAGATGGTGGACAGGGATTGAGAACGAGCTCTAAATAAAAGAATAGATGAATAGTTGCAAAGGATTCGCTCCTCGCTGTGTGAAGAGCTAACTCATCCACGGAAAAGCCATTATTGGCAGGGTCAGGGCAGAGCGTGTGGTGCGCGGGCCCCTGGGCCCTGGCGCCGTGGCAGCTGGCCAGGGGTCGAGGAGAGAAAAAACAATCCAAACATCACCAGAAAAAACTAGCAACGCGAGGCCTGGGAATCTCCACACGCCACGGTCTAACGCAAGATCAATCGGAATGTTCAAATACTTTCGGAAACCTGGCATTGGCACTTCATGTTTAAACAGTGAAATAAAATGGTCAGGTCTTTGAATGACCATCTCCATTTGGATATCACAACGTCTGTAACGAAAAGCATTTCCTCCGATGGATCAATGAGGCCGCCGGCTTGATCTGATGGAACAGCTGAGGGTGGAAGGGGATGTCGAGCTGGTTCGAGACATCCAGAAAATTACCCGAGACTACCAGGACTCCACGCAGCAGCCTCAACCACTGGTCCATTGGTTCTCAGACTGTTTTCCGTGTGTACCACATTCTATTTATGCTTGTGTAAGTTTGGAGTTTTCTGGTTTGGACAAGGTTAGCCCAAGTTTACACAAAACTTTGTTACATTTAGGTCTGGTTTAGACCCCTTTTGGACTTGGATTACTCCTGATTTAAACTTGACCTGGTGGTACTTGAAAAGAAAAATATTTCATGAGGTGGTGCTTTAAAGGTATCACCACTGCAGGAACCTTTGGCAGTTCTTGGTGCTTTTTAAGTACCGGCGCTCGTTTGATCACTTTCCAGCTGAAGAAAACTGGGGCTGGGACGCTTTTGTCGGACCTTTTCAGCTTGTGCTCTGGGAGTAGTTATTTCAGTCAGACCAGGAACTTCTTGTTGACATTGTTATGTAGCGAAATGTAATGGAAGTACATGTGATAATTTGGAGCCTAAATTTGTAATAGATAATGTAAATACTGTATTCCAACATAAATTATCAGATTAAACGAGTCAATACAATGAAATTATGATCAAAACAACCCAGTAACAGTCATTGTAACAGACTCTGGTGTTTTTTTACTCTTTAGAGCCAAAGGCTTGGTTCCGTGACCCTTTTTTTGGCCTCGACCCACAGTTCCAGTTCTCAATACCAGTGGTTCCCCAGTTGGGAACCACTGGTATTGAGCCACTGCTGGTGAGTGTGTAAGCCCTTTATCGTTATTCTGTACAAATAGAGCTGGTTGCTGAAATTGTAGGGGCATTTTTGTGGCTGGCAGGAGGTAGTAATAATGCGGAAATCCCTTTTTGTTGAATGTGATCTGCCGTACGTGAAGCATTTGAGTGACACTCCATCGCCCTCAAACCCGTTTTTCTCGGCTGCTTTGAAGTATTGCACCGAGTATTTCCGACACATTCTCCGTCTCTAAACAGGCGCGGCTTTTTCTGCATCGCGCGCAATTCTGACAATACGTTTTCGAACGTAAAAGCCCCACTCATCCAGTGTTGCACTTCATGACTCCGAACGCCGCGCTTCCTCCTGGACATGAATTGTTGTAAACCAATGTATTCCTTTTTTTGTTGTTGTTGGATACGGTTTCTTCCACTCCAGGCCTCGACTCTGACAGACACATGCTGCGGGCAAACTGTCCAGTAATGCAAAAGTGGAGCGAGTCGGTGATGCAACAGTCTGCAAGCTGCGACCGGGTGAAGAGGGGAAGGAGTTTGACCGTTTTGTGCCAGATACTCATATGTTCACATTTTGGACTCGATGTACGCTTGTACTTTCCAAACGGAATGGGAAGAAAATATCGCACTGAGGGAATATTTGGGGTTGGAGTCTAAAGATGGATATGTTGATCGTTTTTGGACATTATTCAGTATTTTTTATGAATAACTTTGATTTGATCTCTACTACCTGTTCAGATCAGTGTTACTGTGGGAATTTGTCCTATTTTAGCCCAAAGTGTTTCTTGCTTAAAAGCTGCTGATGTTTATTTATTTATTTATTGGTTTATTTGGTCGGGACAGTGCATGTTAATGAACATACATGGGTCTCATGCATGTAAACAAGTCACACCGGATTGTAGCCCGGTTACAATCAATGTTATTGCTTTGATGTGGCTGTTTAAGTTCAGGTCTGAGTCCATGATTACTCCTAGATTTCTAACCTGATTTTTTTGGTTTTAGAGTGAGAGACTTGTAGCCTGGCTAACGCCCGACTGCTGTGTGCGCTCGAATCCTTTCGAACTTCACAACAGCCTGGGGAGCATGGCCGAAATTTTCACATGGATTTGGGGACAGAACGAGGAGAAACGGTAAGACGATGACGCGCTATTTGACATACGGAAGCTTGTAGTTTGTTTAGGGATACAAACAAATATTTATGGATGCAACATGACAGCAGCAGACACGATGCCATCTTTCGATCAAGCTTTAGAACGTGTTCTAAATAGTTTAGCTCGAAAGTTTACAGCGGGTACGTCATCTGATACCATGATACGATTGGCTATGGCTACGTGCAGACGCATGAGAGACATTCGTAGCGCCCAATAAGCGAATATGGACAATGG
This sequence comes from Neogobius melanostomus, assembly GCA_007210695.1. Lineage (NCBI taxonomy): Eukaryota > Metazoa > Chordata > Actinopteri > Gobiiformes > Gobiidae > Neogobius > Neogobius melanostomus. The sequence continues at coordinate 2,289,311 of VHKM01000114.1, read as the reverse complement.
TAAACCACACCTCTCCTACGAGAAAATGAATTGGTGGTCCCCAGAGTAAATATCACTTGTGATCTTAGTCTGGTGTTAGCCAAGCTAAGAGACTTGAGGTGACTGATAACACTTTCTCTTTGTGTCTCTGGGCCAAAGACAATGATCTCAGTATTGTCTGGATTTAGTTCCTCAGTCATCCAGACACTCATCTGTCCGATGCAGTGACAGTGTATCTACAGGCCCTTGTTCAATCAAGTGGAATAAGATTTTTTTTTTCCTTTTCACTGGTAAACCCTAAAGATACAACTAAACAAGCAAGCTCACCGATCCAATAAGTAAATCACTATGGCTGTCAACCACATACTGTTTTCCACACATCGCAATGGACAGTCATCGCCCCCGGTCCGTTTTAACACCGCCGGGGCACAAGGCCAAACACGCCTCGCGTCCGGCCAACCTTTGAGAATAAAACATGTGTCAGGATCGTTATCTGACACTGTTACACCCCTCCCCCCGTCGATACAGAGAGAGCGAGCTCCATTGTTGCAACAGGGACCTGGAGGAGACTAACGAGACACGGCGGGCTCCTCGGACGACTGCTGCAGGTCTGAAAACTGAAAAGACAGTCTGGGTAATTAGAGGGAATGTGTTGACACCACACAGTATAACGAGATGAAACCCCTGGATACGATGATGATGATGATGAGATGTTGGAGCAATTGGTTTATTCAGTGTCTGGTCCAGGACTATCATGACAAGTGCGGTGTAGAAAAGGTTACCTAGAGGATGAAAAGGCTAATGTTTTCCTTTTTCTTTTTAGTTTATTTGAACAGTTTACATTGTTATCTTTTACAGGATTCACATTTTGATTTCACCAAATGGTCTTTTATCACTGATTAGTAAGGGTGTAACAATGCACCGTGCCATGGTGCGCCGCGATGCAACATGGCACCACGATATAAACCACGATATGAACTGTACTAAAGTCAAGGTGCAATCTTTAGTCCAAAATTCTTCATATTTAAGCTCCGTGGCGCATGTCAGATGTGTGTACGTGCACCTAAACAGCGCGCATGTGTGTCATCATCACTTACCGCTAAACTGGAGGCTGCAGGCAAAGTTACATCTTCCAAAAAACACATGAAATCTGCTACCTTTGCAAAGATTTCTCCTGCTTATGATGCCCAGGCTGCGGTAAAGTGCAGATCCAGTGCACTGGTGGCGCAGACGAATGCATAAAATCCACTCTTAGTCATAATCTGCATCAAAAGCTTTGTTTCCAAAGAAGTACAAGCAGAATGTCGTCCAGGAACAGCCCAAACATAAGCCTCAAATCAAATGTGCTGCTGTTTTAGCTGCAGTGTGGAAAGCGAAACTGAAACTTATCACTTAACGAGCACATGGCCCACTGGGCTGCACTTTTGTTCTTCTTTACTTTAGAGTACTGTTTTTTGTATTTTGTTTTGTATTGTGAGCCCAGGGGCACATTTTATTGTAAAGCAGCTTTGAAAAATTAGAAAGCATTGTCAATGTATTTCTGAAATTTTAACTACTGCCTAACAATGAACATTTAGGCAATTTTATTTAAAAACTGACTTATTAGCCATTTATATCGCACTTGCACCATGATGCACCGAACCGTTGGGTCCTGCACAGTACCGAACCGAACCGTGAGATAGCTGAACCGTTACACCCCTACTGATTAGCGTTTACCTGTAGTTTGTTGTTAGCATCTCAAAAGCTGAACAATGCTTTTTTATAGAATATTACGTACGTTTTCTTTTTGAATTTCTCTCGTAATTGTTTGACTCCAAGAACAACTACGGCGCACACTAAACTCAATAAAGTAGCAGCACTGAACTACAAAGCTCACAATAAATGCTAAATGAACAGATCAGGTGCTTTCCACAGTAAGGTACAGAAGTCGAGAAGCTCGATTCGACCCGAGTTCCCCAGCTGTTTTCACCAGGTGAGCGAGCGTTCATGTGCATTTTCCAACAGGGAAATACAAACGTTTTCCCCTGTTCCAGCAGCAACAGTAATGTGATATGAGGACTGTATCCACGTTTCAGAACTAAATATTCTTTCCTTTGAATGGTCAAGTGTCCTCAGAATGGCGTCCACATCAGGGACATTACTAAAACACTGCATACTGTACATTCCCCATAGGGGTCATTTTAATAACAGCATCTCAAATACAATATGACATTACATTGGCATTGGATATCTTAGCTCAGTAGTTCCCAAAGTCGGGTCTGGGGCAAAGCTTAACTACAAAACATGTACATAAAAAAAGATTTTGAAAGAAAATGTACATTTATTTGCGAAAATGTACTACTTGTACTACTAGGTGCATTGAGTTGCCTTGTGTACGAAATGCGCGGTATAAATAAACTTGCCTTGCCTTGCCTACTTTAAACCAGTATTTAGTCGACAGTCATTGATTGATGTTTCTGTTAATTTCATTTTAGCTGTAAAATAATAACTTTCTTTGAGTAGTGTATTATTATTGGGGGCCCCGAGAGATTTTGGGGACGATAAGGGAACTGCGATGTCTCGGACTTTGGGAATGAGTTTTGTGTCACACCCAGTGACGTCTCTACATTTGGGGCAGATGGCGCTGTGGAGCACTATGCTGGCTCAAAATAATTGTGAATAGAACTGGTCTTCTTTATAGAGTATTAATCTATTCCCACTTAAGCAGCGATAAAAAGAGAGAAAGGACATTATTACCTCCTGAGCTGCAGGGACAGACCAGAGCCACATCAGGACACTCTTTTCTTTAGGCTAAACTGAACGCAAAGTGAACGCCCTTCAAAGATCTGTTACACTGTGCGAGCGCTCACTCTGTCACTAATAATTTACCAAAACTGTTCCAAAAATGGCTAATGCAGAGTGAGCGCTCACTTTTTCCACAAACTATTTTTGACCTTATCCTCCGGTGCTGCCATTTGGTGCAGCATGGAGTTTAGTAAATAACAGCATGTAACTTCAGGCTCTGCGGCATGGGTCTTTCTCTAAAGGTAGTCGATGTGTTTCTTGTTGTCACTGCTTTTCTCTTTGTCTAAGCACTCTAGTTTCTTATTTAGTCCTGGTTTAGTTTGAACCAGTTTAGTGGTTTAGTCCTGGCTCTGCCGTCTAAAAATGACTAAAGTGTTAGTAAGTTATGGCTTTAAAAAACATCTGCATTTGCGCTGAAGCAGCTCATTATCCGCTTGTGAGTTAAGGTTGCTTTTTTAGACTCACTGCGGATCATTTATTTACGCCTGGAGAGTAAATGCACAGAAAATTAGCACAGAAAAAAAAGATTTTAGATACCACCCCCTACCGGAGCTTTTCGGTCGGTACCAAGTAGGTACTGTTAAACAGTACCCAACCCTAATCAAGAATATTATTCAATGAAGACCAATTAGGTTACCAAGAAAAAATAAACATTTATGCATAATCCAAAGGCTTTGCCAAGGCCTAATTTCTCTCTACGCGCCTGAAATAGGGCCAGCCCGTCAGCGTTTGTTTAAGTGATGAGCCACTAAAATCATAGTGTGCATGTCCAAAACTGCTCTCAGTAGACGGCTTTGGGGCACAGTTATTGTGGCCCGAAGCCGAAACCATCCAATTAAAATATTGGAATGAAATACGTCAAGATGCAATGACAGTGATCGATAGACGGCAGCGCTGCACATACACACACATACACTCAGTTCTGGGACTGAGCCCCGGACCCAATCACAGAGCAGCTCACCACGCTGAAGAGTCTTTATTGGCAACTTTCACTTAAGTTGCCTTGTTGTTGATGCTCTGGGAAGAAGAGTTGTCTGTAATGCTAGTTCTGTGAGTATTTGCTGATATGTGGTTACATGCTTTTTAGTCTGACATGCAGCAGTAAATGCGCGTAGTACATTTGATAGTAAAAAAAAACAACAACAAAAATACAAAACAAAAAAAACACTGTGTAACAGCCCCACAGTGTTTACCAGCCACCACTGGGTTGTACTGTATGTATGTATCACAGAAGAATTAATTGATGCTGATGTAAAGTGCTCACTCTTGTGCCCCACTCAACTTTTCATGCTAGAGACGCCACTGGTCACACCCGTCCTATTCCTAAATTCAGAAATGACTTCCTCCACATGTGTCCAATAAACCTCTTAAGTAAATCTATAAAACTGTGGTCAGTGTACCTATCTAATTTAATGTAATGCAAACACAGGGACAGGATCTAATAACAGAGGAAAGTTCATCTATCTCCTTAATGGATTATATACTGCCTGACCAAATAAAACAGATTATAGCGCCTTTATCTTTGATTACAACACCATTCGCCGTGGAATTGTTTCAAAAAGCTTCTACAACATCAAAAGATCCAGTGTTTTTTGTCACTAAAATCTACATTTTATAAAAATCTCACCGGTGAAATTGCGGAGACGTTGTGGATACTGCCAGTCGTAGCGGATTGATTGTGGTGATCTCACTGGCCTGGAGACTCGTTGGAGGCTCGAGTTGCCACTGGTTACAGAAATGTCTCCGAGACGTCCCCTGGAGATAAGGTGAGCCTCCAGGTAGTCTCGGTGAAAAGGAACAGGTTTGATTTCAGCGGAGACTGCATGGAGACTTTTATAAGCCTCTGCATGGTCTCCTCGAGGTCTCCAAGAAGTCTACGCAGTCTCAAGCAGTTGTGGCAACGTTGCGAACACTATTGTTCTTGGGGCCATGGGGGCGGAACGTAACAAAAGATTGGCGGCAAGACATCTTTTGAAGTATGAAAGGTCAGAGCCCAAATGTCTCCGAGACATCTCCCAGGTGCGGAGATGTTCTCTGCGATGTCACTGTTACGTCTCTATGAGATCTCCAACAGGTCTTTGAGACATTGCAGAGACGTCACAAGCTGATGACAACAATTAGTATTACGGTGGAAACCTCTCAGAGACCACACGGAGACTTGATCAAATCCCCATGCAGTCTCCGCTGAGATTGAACCTGTTCATTTTCACCAAGACTACCTGGAGATGCTCCTTATCTCCAGGGGACGTCTCAGAGACATCTCCGTGACCTACGGCAACTCGAGTCTCCAACTAGTTTCCAACTAGTCTCCAGGCTGGTGAGGTAGGCCCTTTGCTGTGATTTTGTATTGATAATCAGAACAGTTACATCCATGTGGCGACTGTACCAACACGACCAAAAAGACTTTAGTGAATATTTAAATGATTGATGATATTAGTATGTTTACTTGAGTAACTATTTCTGCTAATCTCCTTTTCTAAGGCAAGGTCGGACTGAATGACAGTAGGTTGACCGTGGACCACATGCTTTCTTTCGCCTGCCTCAGAAACCTGATATTTGCTTCATCTCCGAAGAAAACTTGCCCGCTTCATTGTCCGGAATTAAAAACACGTTGCGGCTGATTACCGCACGCGACGGCAAAGTGTGGGGGCACGCCGTTCTGGAAGGAGGACCTCTCAGCCCCGGGGCGCCTGCTGAAGCTAGTTTGAAAGCACTTATGTGTAGTAATGAGCGTGGAAAACATCATTACTGGGCTTTTTACGAGGTGCTTAAAGGCCAGATAGTGCCCCTTCCTAAACTGCCATATTAGATAGTCCTTGAACGTAGTATCCCAGCAGGACACTGATACGAGAGCCAACTAAAAAATATGAACACTCGGAGTCAGCGGCTATTAGAGCTGCATGACTGACTCCTAAGATTCAATTAAAACCACCCTATTACACATTATTCTGGAGTTTTACAATACCCCTGGACACGGCGCACTGGTGTTTCACAGAGATGGCAAAAGTACTTCATTTCAATACTTAACTCTTAACTGCCGTCCTCCCTGATCAGGGGGGATTTCTGGTATTTACGGTATAAACGTAGCTCTTTGCAGAGCAAAAATGAGAATGATTTGATTTTTTTTCAAAGACATAAAACAGTTTAATGTAACTCAATGGAACAAAATGGAACATGCCACAAATTACTGATGAGCAACCCTGAGTAAAATAAGTATTAGTACACTATACATGTTCTCCTTGCAGTGAGAAATACAAGTGCATTGAACCTTTTGTGTAAGAACATTTGGACAAAGGGCCTGTACCAAACTGACCACAATAAATGTGTAACATAAAAGCTACAGCTTTTATCATATTAAACCGCAATTAACACTTCTTCTTTTTTGCCTTGACAAGTAACTCCAAGGCCTGTTTCCTCTATTGAGCAATGTCCTTTTTTTGAGACACTTTGGTCTGTCCACCTCTGCAGCACTGGCCACAACTTGTAACCCAAACTCCTCCAACCTCTCGTTGTATTTCTTTTGGGTGGCTTCTTGCCTACGAGCCTTGTCCTTTGTTCCAGCAGACCGGATATTTTTACTTCCCTCTTGAACCTCTGGATGGCTGTGTGCCCTGTGGCTCTCAAACTCATTGATATGCTCTTGGGGTCAAAGATGTCTGTCATGGCAGCGTCTAGAGTCAAAAACTCTTACATTTGCAATAAACTTACAGGATGATGTGGACCACATAACATGCAGACCAGGTGGTCTTCAGCTTTGACAAACCAAGCAAGAATAGTGCGCACTACTTCCTGTTACTTGTCATGCAGCTTGTGGACGAGGGTTTTCCCCTACAATTCAATGGGATGGGGACAGTTGTTATTCAAATTTGCACATAAGGGTGTGTCAAATTGTATTTATAAGTTTGTTCTACTGATACAAAATAACTCACCTGAAACACCATGGCGTATTCTTTGAGCATAGGAAGCACACTGAGGTACAGACTAAGGTGAAGGTCTGTTTTTTGGTTATTCTGTCTTTTCGGTTCTTCCCAACTTGAGTCATTCTTGGGAAAACAAAAATATATATTTTATTTGTATAATAAGACACACAACCTCAATATAATAAAAATCCAATAGGTTCTATGAACTAATTGCACCTTTTGGTCTGAGGTCTTGGTGGAAAGCAACCTAGTGATCCTTGCAGATCTTTTTGAGGACTGCCTTGAAAAGGGCCTGGTCTTCTTTGCTGAGCAAAGTACAGCACTTTGTACGCTGGCAATATTCTCTGAACAGAGATTCCAATGTCATATGCAGAAAGCCAGCCATGGGAAATGAATCTCTGTGGGTTGGTTCCAGGGATTTCCATGAACTCGCATATCTCAAATAACTGGTCTGAAATTCAATCAAAACGATGATTTTATCTCTATTGTTCTTTTAATCTATAATAAAGATCAGCTACTTTTTCTATCTTTATTCACAAAGAACCAAACAGGCCAGCAAAAGGCAGCATTTTGCAGCTTTGCTTACAAACATTAATTTACATATTTGAGGAATCAGTGGAAACAGCTCTATTTGGGGAAACAAGTCTTAAGACCCACTTATTCATGTATGTTGAGGTAATAATATAACACGGAAGAAAGGTCATTAATGATAAAAATTACATTTTACCACCTTATTTAAGCTTTATTTCTAATATAAGCATACTACGACAGCCTTTGTAATTTACCTGTTAAATTGAAAAGCCACCAGGACACCGTGGCACGGTAGCACAGCGGTGAGAGCTCGTGCTTCACAGAAGGTCCCGGGTTCAATTCCCACCTGGACGGGGCCTTTCTGTGTGGACTTTGCATGTTCTCCCCGTGTCTGCGTAGGTTTCCTCCAGGTACTCCGGTTTCCCCTACCACCAAAAACATGTACAATAGGCCAGGATGAATGAGAGTGTGTTTGAGAGTGCGAATGGGGGACGACGGATGGAAAATAGCACAAGGCTACAATCCGGTGTGGCTTGTTTACATGCATGAGACCCATGTATGTTCATTAACATGCACTGTGCCGACCAAATAAATCAATAAATAAAATAAATAAACCACTGGTGGCTGCTAAAGGTGATGTTTAAAGGGAACACCAAACTGCTTTGCTGCATTGTGTATGTGGTGACAAGAGTCACCCTCAATATCCAGTTTGTTGCAGTACTTCTCTCTAATGCACATCTCCAGCTCGACTTGCTCCCTCTCATGACATTGCATGAGTCCATCATCATGCTTCTAAGACTTTCAAATGGAATATTATTTTCCGTGAAAAATGTAACAATTCCATGGAGCCTAGATGTTCCACATTCTTCAGTGAGTGACTATAATAGCTAACAAGAATTGTAACTATCCTGCCTTATCAATAAAAACTGATGTTGCACTTTATGCTCAAAGGCACATAAAACTTTATACAGTTTAATGGACAACATTTGGATAAAATGTTAATGTGGGGTTCTAAAGTTTATTCTTTGTATGCTAGTGTCCACACGATGGGATCACGCGCCGATAAACGGGTAGCTTTAGCTGATGAAAGCATTCTTCATACCTGTGTGTGTTTTACGGTGTTTTACAGCTTCAAATAATGTTAGTGCTGTCAGATGATTAAGGCGAGACACTGCAGGTGAATAGAGATCTCAATTTGAATTCTTGTTGATTTGTACCTATCACATGGCGGGGCTGGGTTTCAGTAGGACAGGGGTCTCCAATCGTTTTCTACCCGGCAAGCTACTTTTACGCAACAAAAATGTCGGAAAGCTTCTAGGGCTGGGACGATACACTTTCATGACAATCCGATACATATCACGATACTCAGGGGCCGATCCAATACATATTGTGATACAGTAAGTAATTATGACAAGTAATATGTTAACCTTAAAATGTGTAAAAAGATGTGATGTCGTGTGTCCATTTGACATTTACTGAAGTGTTAAGATTGACTCAAATGTTTGCAAAGTGTGTTGAGCATGTTCAGAAGCAAAGGAACATGACATAGACTCTATGTAAATCATCAGGGCGTATGTGGGAATGTAAGAAGTCTTTGGCGAGCTACCTAGAGAGGTTTGGAGAGCTGGTTGGAGATCGGTGCAGGAGGAAATGAACAGAACAGGTGTTTTCTAATTAAAATACGGATTCCAACAACATATGGTTTGTCATGGTATTCATGCATTGCCATTCAATATGCATTGAATTATGTGAAGAAGAACAAAAATGATTTAAAAAAAGCAATAAACATACACTTAATTAATCATTTGCAAATTTGGGTTTGAACTAAAAGAGTCCCGTGGCTCATTCCCCCTTTGCTGAACCCCTCAACCTTTGCGATATTGGCATTTCCACAGCTTCCCCCCTTTCCAGAGATTTAGTTCAGAGCTATTTTTGGTCCGTTCCTCGGTGGTTGCTGCCTGTGCGTGTGTGCGAAAAGTCTCTCTCATATTGAAAGAACCTCTCCAACTCTTAGGGACGTTTGTTATTTCCCCTGTGATGAGACAAAAATAGGTACAGAAGGGGAGCCGGGTGAAGAGGGCGCTGGCTTGTTGTTGCTTGCGTTCTCGCTCGTACAAAAGAGCGAGGGGAGGACGGCTTAGCGTCTGTGATCCGTGTGGACCTGCTAATGAGGGGCACAGCCGCGGATTACAAGGCCCTCCCGCTGTAATTAGAAAAAAAAAATGACTGTGTTGACATCGTTTCAAAGTGCATAGGAAATGGTCGGGATTGCGGCATTTGTGCGACGTGCTTGGAAGACTCGGTACTTGCTGGATATTTTTCAGATTTTGGAGTAATTGCTGGAGAAAAGTCTGGCATGTTTTGTGGAATGGGAGTGGACTTTACATACTAGTTTAATATCCCAATACCAACATTTATTTTTTCCACAGTGACTTGTGCACACTCACCATCTAACTACAAAGTTTTAATCGATCATGAACTAGCAGGTCAGTGGTTGTTTCTTTCAGTGACAATAATGCTCCCTGAAAGTTGTGAAACGTGTTTATAAAGTCATTCCTGTTTAGAATTGTAATGTTAGAAATGCATCAGGTTAGTTAACCTTGAGCTGCAAGCTGGATTATTGTGAGATCTGAATTCTCACTCTAGTGAAAAATCCATCTAGAAATTCAGGCTTAAATCCACTGGTGTTTCAGACCAATCACGTGCCCGTGAGTGGGCGGGTTTTACATTTGCCAAAAACAAGAACTTTTATCGATACTAATTAAAAGCAGAGCGACAAAGGAAATCACAAGGTGCTGCTGCAGACTTACTAACACACATTTTGTTTTGATTTAAAACACGATTGATGGACTAAAACCAGGTGTGCTTCATCCAATCAGAAACAAATATTCAATCACAACCAGAGCCTTTTCAGATTAATGTTTATATCAATCTGAATATTGATATTTGTATACGTTATGTCTATCTATATTACTGTGTAGTGTTATGTGCGCTGTAATATCAATCTGGCTTTTGCAAAGTTATGAGTTTGGAATTTCTCTAAAAAGAAAATTTGGTATAGGGCTTTAATTTTAATTTCGGTTAGATTTATTGTAAATTCTACCTCGAATAAAGGCCATAACAAATAATTCCTCTTGCACCATTAGTGTAAAAGTACACTGCCTGATAAAAAAAAAGGTTGCTACAAAACAAAAAAAAGTCTCATGCTTGATATATAGTTGCAGCACCTTGAGCTTTGATTACAGCACATTCGCTGTGACATTGTTCTAATAAGATTCTGCCATGTCAAAAAATATCCAGTGTTGCGTTCATTTCTCACCAAGATCTTGCATTGACGATGGGAGAGTGTGACCACTGTGAAAAGCCTTCTCCAGCACATCCTAAAGATGGGGTCAAGATTGTGTCGCGGCCGATCCATCTGATGCTCCCTGAACCACTCTGAATCCTGGCATCGTCATCTTGGAACACGCCCGTGCCATCAGGGAAGAAGAAATCCATTGATGCAATAACCTGGTCATTCAGGATGTTCAGGTCATCAGCTGATGTCAGTCTTTGGGCACTTAGTGTTGCAGAACCTAGACCTGACCAACTGCAGCAGCCAGATCACACTTCTACTTCGTGGTGAGGAAGAGAGGGAGGGAGGTGGAGAGTTCAGTTTCCTGACAGCCTGCAGTTGAAGCTGTTCTTCAGTGGTCTGGATCTGGACCAGATTGAGACTGCGCCGTTTTCTCCCTGATGACAGGACTGACTAATTTTAAAGGCAAAGTTCAATCTATTTTCAAGTCATGCTTCAAAGTGAAGGTAGCATAGCAATCAGAGCTGGCTAACAGAAGTGTGTTCATGCTAGCAGTTTTGCTGGGATATTGGAGCCGGTGCAAAGAAAACATTAGGACGATGAAGTGCGTGTTAAGACAAACAGGTGCAAGTAAGAATGACAAGACTGTGTTCAATAATGACTTAAAGCTACTCTAAGCGATCCAGTTTTGCACCGATGCATTACAAATAAGCGCCTCTATATGCGCCACCATGTGCGCCACACTCGCACACAGCAGAAGAAGACCGGCGCAGCACCTCGCACCTCCCTCACCTGTTTATTATAACAGATCCATGCCCTCACCTCACAGCACCCCACCCCCCCCAACACACAGCTCACCCCCACATGCCCCCCCCCCCACACACACACCATCTAAACACAAACACGTGAACAAGAGGTTGCAAATGTTTGAAGCAGAAAACGCAGCAACAGTTAGCGGCTAACAGTTTAGCATTATGATAGAAGTTTACAAAAATATCGTGAACTGACAAACATCTGACCGACCTGCTCTGATGCAGCTGAAATCCTCATGAAACGTTTGTTTATTAATCCAATATCTACAGGAGCTGTCAGGTCTTTTTCCTCCTTTTTTCCCCTCACAAAGCAGCACCAGAGGAGAGGCTGAGGCGTTCAAGTGTTACAGGGAAAAAAGTACTTTGCTGGAAACTTAGTTCTAAATGGAATTATTATGTTCTAAATGTCCAAGAAAAGTGACAGACTTCCATGAAAGTTTACTTTGTACATATTTTATTTATGCGGATGAATGTGTGTTTCACACAAGATTAATGAGATTTCCGTAGCTCATTGAATGCAATCAGAGCAGCGTGTGGTCTAAACAGTGTGGAGGGGAGTGAGGGGAGTGGGCGACAGGAGGAAAGCCAGGTGAGGGGAGGGGGGTGGTGGTGGAGCAGAGCAGAGTTCACTACTCCACCTACTGATGAAAACATTTCAAAAAGACATCGCTTAAGGCAGCTTTAAAGAGACATGTTTCAATGTCAAGTCCACAAAAGCAGGGAACGTCCGGAGCCTCCTGCCATTTCCTTCAAGTTTCAGGAAGAAGTAGGACACTATTAGTCCATTCTTAATTTACAGTCATTGTTCTTCAATGAAGGTGCTCTTTGGTTTTTGGATGCAAACAAATTAAATTTCAAGGAGCTAATTAATTTAAAAAGTCCAAGACACAGCTTTCTTCCGAGAGATTTTTTAAAGGCTCCAAAGCCATACGTTGTAGATGTCGTGTTTTCTCATCTCGGTTTCTGCACCTCATTTATAAGCAATTAATTATTAAATGCATCAGCATAGAGTTTCAGGCTCACAGCACTTCACATACAACATCCCGCTCCTTTCACCCCCATGTGGAGAGGAAAATACGGTACTTGAGATGAGCGTGGATGCTCTTCGGGGACATGACCCGGAAACTGGAAAGATCAACAGTTTGGTCCCTGAGAGTCCGATATATGGTCTGTGCAGCTCCCTGTGACCGGCCATGCTCACACTTTACACAAGGCCAAGTGCTGGTCATAAAAAGGCACCGGCGCCATAGACTGTAACGCTGAACATGGAGGAAAATGCTCAGAGATAATAGACTGTATGTCACGTGGTACATCGTGCCGACGCTAATCTCCGGATGCGGTGCAGTGCCGTTTACTGAACTAAAGGTGCGTACAGACCAAACGCTGACACACCACCAACTTCCATGTTAACCCTATGTAGATGTGCTTCGACGCGCTTCGAAATGTAAGCAAAGATGTCCGCACGTATGAAGCGTTCCAAATGCGAGCGGATGAGGATAAACGCGCGTCAAAGCCAGGGAGAACAGCACGGTACAGAGCAGCGATGCCGCACCCACTGCTTCATGCACTCAAGTAATCACAATCTACACGTGCGTTCATTTACGCCTTGTTAACCAATCAGGGACTGGGCTCAAATAGTGAGCACAAGCGTCACCTGTTACCTGCAGCAGTGGCGCAAAAAGGGCATACGCAATATATGCCTTTCATAGGGGCGCCAATAGTGATGTTTCGGTCGCGAACGATCCGGCTCTTTTGAACGTGTCTTTACAGTGAACGATATGAACGGGTTCGCGGAGGTGAAGTATTTTTTTATCCCTCTTTGGGGGAGAGGCGTCACTTTAGTTGTGCATGCTTATTTTGCGAAACAAAAGTCACTGCTGGAGTGGGGCAGAGAGAGGAGTGTAGGATTGGCAGATGGACAGTTTGTGAACGCACGACCGCGGGACGTGAGCGCAGCCTGCGGGGAAACGGTTTCAGAGCGCGGCTCTGGGAAAATGCCCGAACGCTCCCAGCGCCAGCACTGTCCTGGGCCATAGGAGAGAAAAAGGCACGCAGGGTCCGTGAGTGATGAGGGCAACAGAAGCTTAATCGGGCCGTGTGATTGTTTTTTTGTGATAACAAACTCCATAGAGGGAAATATCGATGTTATATTGTGTGAAATAGTGACATTTTCGTGAAAATAAAGTCAATTCGGAGGGTATTTACTTTCTTAAAAAAAAAAAAAGCATCAAAGAGCCATAAGTCCCATCACTAGCGCCAATATGATAGATTTTTTATATAGTCGGCGCGCAAGGGACAGCGCCCCATACCATCTAGGCCATTTCCTCATAGCACTTGACGGCCCCATAGCGTGTGTGTGTGTGTGTGTGTGTGTGTGTGTGTGTGTGTGTGTGTGTTGGAGGGGGGTAGTTGCGCCCCTGACCAGCATGGAGGACAAGTTGATCATGGCGGTTTGCGCTCGGTCTGAGTTGTATGACACGCCTCCTAATTATGACACTTGCAAAACTTCACGCGTCAGCAAACAGGCGTTTCTCGCGAGTGTGAAGCGGCAATGTTTGGCGTCCCAGTAGAGGCGGATGGGGCGTGGACGCACGTTTGGTCTGAACGCACCTTAAGAGTGTGGATGTAAAGCAAGAGTTCAGACTTCTTAATATGTTAATGGAGAATGAAAAACTAATCTTGGCTGATTCCGATTCTCCAATATCTGCTATTTTACTGCTACTTGGAAGCGTAGTTTGAGTCGAGTCGTGAATGGATGAGGAGACTGAGTGCCGAGAGGTTGGAGGGTGTGGGTGAAAAAAGTGGCCGGTCTTGTCTAGTGGCGTGCAGGCTGCCACAGACTGAAACTGGAGGTTCTGCTTGAATCACAATAATGAAAGTACGTAGCTCGGAAGAGGGAGATGGAAGGTGTTCTTTGTCAGTTTTCAGAGTTCGTACAGGAACATAAATGGTGAAAACTGCATGTTTTCTGACCCTGCAGTACTTCCGCGGGGATCTGGTGCTGGAGTTTGAACCAGCCTGAAGGCAAATACGGGGTTAAGTTGCGATTACAAACCGCTTCCTGTCAGTTAATGAGGACGCCAGAGTATACCAGACATTCCACACAGAGAGGCTGGCATTTAGGAATCAATACTGAGCATGATACCAGTCTGTAGCCCCTGAGGTGAGCGGTGTTCCCCGGTGGACGGCCGCTCTCGCTCTGTGATCCACTCATCTGTATTCTGTCCCCCCTCTGCGCCACCTCCGCCTGTTACCACGGCTCCCTGTATGTGTGAGCGCGAGTGTGCGGAGCGGGTGACATTTCCAGCGGCCTAAGGACAAAAAAAATACAAAAAATCACACATCCGTCAACCCACTCCCAGAAGAAAGAAGGTGAGACAGTGATATTTTTGTTCTTTCGTCTTTCATGCAAGGATCTTGGATTCCTAAAACATAAAAAACAAACAAGGACAGAGGAGCGATTAAGGCGGACAAGGATTACTTCTGATGCCTGTACTTTTTTTTAGTGTGGACGTTATCTAACTGACAGTAATTCTGAAAACAAAAAAAGTCTGAGCTCCGACTCACAACATTTGGCCGTGGAAACAGCCCATTGCGCACTGACATTTCAGGCTCAGTCCAGAGGGTTGCCGTTCCACTTTTAAACATAATTACAGGAAACAGTCTGTGTCGGGACAAGAGAACTATCCAAACAGTGGGGCTAATTTATCAAAATATTGTTAGCCCATAATGCAACATTATCAAAGTGTGTCACACACTGCTGGAGCTGCTCACACGCCGTATCCAACCTGGAAGTTATTTTTTTAAGAAAATAATTCCTATAGCTGCCAGCAGGGGAGCTTCAGTCAAGATTTTCACCAGCTCTTTCCAATAATAGAAGGCTGCAGGCCCGGAGCCGAGGCAGATACACAACAGTGAGGCGGATTTGTCGTGATAGTGCGCCCTCTGCTGGTAGGGGCGGATCCATGACGGTATTATTAGTTAACATTTTATGTTTTACAATTATTGTTGTTGTTAGTTTAGGGTGGTTATGGGTTAGGTTTAAATTAAGATTAGGATTAGGGTTAGGTTAGTTTAGGAAAATAAATAACAGGCAATTCCTATGCTGTTCGAAGTTATGCTATCTTTATCAATCAACAGAAGCATCTAGTTACACTTTCCAAATTTGTCTGACAAAAAATTTAAAAAAACTCAGTTTCTGACTCTTCACTCGCTCTTTCACCTGTATTTCATTGTTACCATTTAATTCTTATACAGACTTATTTTCAAATTATAAAACATAAAATATCAAAGCTGAGGACCCAAAATAGTGTTTTACTGTAAGTCTATTGTTAAGCTCCATATGCAGGACATGTCCACTTTAACAGCTCAAGCTCATCAGCCATAAGAAGTTATATTTAAGTATTATATCTTCAATGAAAGTTCTTGACTCAAGAACCTTCATTGAAGATGGACAACTCCTGTACGACTGAGAGCCTACACAGACTTTTAAGTATTATGCTGTATAGTACTATATTGAGTGCACTACTTCTTCCTCTCTCTACATTCGGACCCCAGGACAAAATGGCTTGACCACGAGATTTGGATACAGCCCAGGAGTACTGTCGAAGTCTTTCTATTATCTCTTTTGATCAAATGTCCCCAAATCTCACTGAGCCAACGTCACAGACCTGATCTGACTTACACGTTGGCATGGCAACAAAAAACACCAACCCACTTAAATGAAGGCCGCTACATCATTAGCCTTCTCGTGCCTTTGATTCCTTTCGTAGACAATGGTAGAAAAAAGAACCCTCTCACCCGAGACCATCGACACTCAATATTAGACTAATTCGTCAGCCACACGACGCTCATCACCGACGCTGGATCTAGTCGTTCGGTCGTCAGAGCTTTCATTTCCCGTCTGCACCTCATTTGTCTCTCACAGTCTCCCGGGGTGTGCGTCCCAAAAAACAGGAGGAGAGACTGATTGGATTTTAAACTCCACGATACGGGCCGGAGTGAAGTATTTAAGACTGCCATTAATCACCGCGCATCCTGCTGTCGACCCGCCGTAAATATTGGACGGGTGTACGGCCGATAGAGCCTTCAAGACGTCAGCTCGGGCTTTACGAGGGAGTAAATTCAAATGTGGTGTTAGAGGTTTTGGGGTCGCATTTGGGGGTTTATGGTCCATTCTCATTTAACTTAAGAACATAATATTAATATACAGTGGGTTGCATAAGTGTCGGCCCCCCTTTCCTTTTAGTGCAACCAATTGCCTTCAGAAGTTGGATGATGATTTCTGAATGATCATATGTTGATCCAATGACTAAATAGTGTCTACCTGTGTGTAATCTAATCTCGCTTTAAATACAGCTGATGGTTGTTTGATTAAAACCCTATGTTATCTTCTCAATGTTTTGCTTTTCTTATGTTGATTTGGTTGTAATTCTTAGTTTGTACACTAGATGGAGCTACGACAGGAGTTGAGCCTAATGTTTCTGTTGCATTGATGAGGCCACTTAACACAGGTGTGGCACACACCCAGTCAGTGCACAGGAGAACAGAGGCTGATTCCAAAACCATTAAAGGGGGGGTATTATGTAAAATCGACTTTTTCAAGCTTTATATCATGTTATTATGTCATTCCCTCATTAAACACATGCCTGGAGTGTTGCCTTGGCTCATTCACATATTTTTGAGTAATCAGTAAAAACTTAGACGGCAGCCATTTTAGGTGTAGCTATGCCTCAGTCCTCCTAGGAACGCCCCCACCTCCTGGAGACGCCTCTGGACCTTTCGTCACCAGCCAAGCCACCAACCACTGCTCCTCAGCTCAGCAGAGCCCCCTCCCCACACAGTGTCGTTGTTTAAATTCCACAGCAGTGTGCTGAAGGGGGCGTGTCAGAAAGCTTCTTAAAGAGACAGAGGCCTATTTCAAGACGTTCAGTACAGCCATTTTGAGAGAGCAATTTTATTCAAGGTAGTTATTTTAATTTACTGCATATACAGACCAACAGAAGGTTACGTCATCATTGTAGTATGCTATAGACTGGTGCTATGTGATTGAAAAAAGCATAATACCCCCTCTTTAAATAATAGCCTCTAAGTACTAACACTAGCAACTAATCCTTAACCTTCCATGGGGTCAACTGTTAGATCTCTATGCAGTTAGTGAACTAGAGCTTCAGCAGCATTTGCCCAATTCGAGGCTGATTCCGAAACCGTGAAATTGGTAAGTGGTCTTACGCCAAACCGGATGTGCGTCAGCGTCCACCATGATAAGTAGCTTCCGAATTGGTCTGTCAGTTAGGAAGGGGTTAGGGAAAGTGGCCTCAATGCTAACTATCATGGCCACTTTAGCATAGGAGCTTCTGATGCTACCTCACTGGCGATTAGGAGCCATGTGCCATCCCATAAGCCACTGCGCCGCATGCACGCCCCCCTCGCCCCACCCTCGAGTCATTCTTCATGCTTTGATTGACAGGTGCACAATTAATAGAAAAAATATATATAAGAGATTCTGCACAAGCCAAACTTTATGAAAGTGACGAAATACATGTTAGAATCATCACAGCACAGACACATGTCAGTAGTCTCCTCAGTAAATGGCTTAAATGGAGGCAGTTTGTGCTTTTGCTTTTATTTAGTAGAAACTTAAGCCACATGGCTAATTTGCATACTGTAGCTTTATGAAACAGCTGTTGAGATAAAATAAGGCTAAATGAAAATGTGATGGATCATTTGGATTTTTTTTTTTTTTGCCTTAAATGTCTTTGTTTGGACACTATGTTGTTGTTGGACAATATACAGTAGGTGGCGGCATGCGCTTTTGTTTGCCCGCCAATATCGTTAAAGAAGAAGAAGAACAGCTGTTGGTGATGTCACTTCCCCTTCCCCTGGGTAAGGATGGTGAATTGGGCAAATGCTGCTGAAGCTCTAGTTCACTAACTGCATAGAGATCTAACAGTTGACCCCATGAAAGGTTAAGGATTAGTGGCTAGTGTTAGGACTTAGAGGCTATCATTTAAGGGTTTCGGAATCAGCCCGAGCGTCCTTACCCAGGGGAAGGGGAAGTGACACTAACAGCTGTTTTTCTTTTTCTTTAAGGATATTGGCGGGCAAACAAAAGTGCATGCCGCCACCTACTGTATATTGTCCAACAACAACATAGTGTCCAAATAAAGACATTTAAGGAGAAAAACAAACCAAAAAAAATCCAAATGATCCTTCACATTTCCCTTTAGCCTTATTTTATCTCAACAGCTGTTTCATAAAGCTACAGTATGCAAATTAGCCATGTAGTCAAGTTTCTCCTAAAAGAAAGCAAAAGCACAAACTGCTTCATGTAAGCCATTTACTGAGGAGGCTACTGACATGTGTCTGTGCTGTGATGATTCTAACATGTATTTCGTTACTTTTATAAAGTTTGGCTTGTGCAGAATCTCTTATATGTATATTTTTTAATGAATTGTGCACCTGTCAATCAACAGTGGTTGTGCATGAAGAATGACTCGAGGGTGGGGGCGAGGGGGGCTGGCATGCGCCGCAGTGGCTTATGGGATGGCACATAGCTCCTAATCGCCAGTGAGGTAGCATCAGAAGCTTCTATGCTAAAGTGGCTATGATAGTTAGCATTGAGGCCACTTTCCCTAACTCCTTCCTAACTCACAGCTCAATTCGGAGGCTTCTTATCATGGCGGACGCTGACGCACATCCGGTTTGGCGTAAGACCTCTTACCAATTTAACGGTTTCGGAATCAGCCAGCATTTGCCCAATTCGACAGTTCTTACCTGGGGAAGGGGAAGTGACATCACCAACAGCTGTTCTTCTTCTTCTTTAAAGGGACTATACAGAGTTTAAAAATGTTAAAACTAAGTATTTTCATCCCCCTACATGTTCCAGCCATGTCCTAATGTGTAGAATGAGCGCAGACCTGTTCACCACAACTGCCTCTAAAATTCTGCACTGTCACTCAAAAAGGTGTTACTTCGGGTCTGAGGTGCAGGGCGTCTCGCAGATAGAAAAATACCAGAATTTGGATTATAGCATCATCTTGGGGAGCCTTCAGGACACGTGGATGTAAAATATGTTAACATTTATGAATGAAAACACGAGAGGAAGACAGCTTTGCGTAGTGATAGTAGCTACTTCCGAGAAATCTCTGCCTCAGGACAAAACATCATAAAATAAGCATCGTACGGGGTAAGTTTTGTCATTTTCATACTCTGACATGAAAACTATGTTAAGGAGGAAATTAGCCAAAAAATCTCCAATTCCGACCACTGTGTGAAAAATCAATCCTTTCAAAACGATAGCCCGCCGGACCCACGCGCCATCATCAATCACTGAAGTAAACCCGGACGGGTGCGGCTTCGCAATCCGGGTTTCCCCCCACAGGAAGCAGCAGGTAAATGATGCGAACATATGGTTGAGTCGGAGGTAGCGTTTCAGGCGCTAATTGAAGCTAAACGGGAAATTAGAAGTCATCAATCATGACAGAGACTAACGACTCGCCGCTGACGGGTGCTGAGTGGCAGACAGCTGTGCCAGTGATTGACGGTGCTTGCGCGAAAAGTAGTGATTCGATGTTTTGCGGAAATAAAAAGCTCATAAAAATGCAAGCAGACGGGTTGGCATGTACAGATCCTGTGGTGTTTTACCTTTTACCGAGATAAGAGCAGAAGAAAAACTGAATTTCTGACTAAAACATTGATTAAAAGCTGGTAGGCCGCTGTCAGTGGCCTAAAAGAGGCCTAGAAAGACGGTTTCGTTCCACCAATTGGGGCACTACATACTTTTTAAATTTTTAACATCAGAATTATATAAAGATTCCTTAGGAAAAAGTTCTCCACGCACAATCCTGCAGTTTTTGAGAAATTTGAATGTGAAATGGGAACTATTTTCTTCTGGCGCGTATGATTTTAGGGTCACCTGACCTAGTTCTGACCAATCAGCGCATCGCGTTGGCACAAGAACCAGGAAGTAACCAAGAAGTAAACAACGCTGCCCAGCGCAGCTGTTAGCAGCTATCGTAATGAAAATCCTACTTTCTGAAGGCAAACGTTAGATTTCTGCAGCGAGAACAACTCGAGCAGCGTGGGCAACATTCAAGAAGATCGCAAACGAGTGGATATCGCCCATAGACCTGTTATAATCCCTGGATAGCGAGTACAATGAACTGGAAACTTCCCACAAAGATATCGACAGATCTTTGCCAGGAAAAGACTCCTAAAAACGGCAGCCAGGTGGTGGTTGTCCTACTCGTGAGTACATTCTTATTTATTGTGTCGCCTAATGTCAATACAAATAATGATAAAGCTCAGTACACACGTGTTGTGCCTTAAGTTATTGTGTCATGTTGCACGTTTGACCCGAAGAAAATTCGTAGTTTGTTCTGATTCTGGGGTCGTTCCCCATTTGTCTGATTTGCTTTAGGAATGATTATATCAAACTAACTTTACCAGTTAGCCACACCAATAATGGGTTTAAGCATGAAGACATATGTATCAAAAGTTATCAAATGTTATTGCTGTAATAAAGCACAAACCAATCGAAAAAGTAAATGTAAGAGTGCCACTGGTGAACAGCTGTGGTTTATTTGTATTATTGGTGGAATAAGTATCTTTGGTGTGAGTTGATCACTGGTCCTTTCAGTCTCTTATTCCACTCAAAAGTCCAAGATTCATAAAATGGAGAATATCAGTACAGTTACTTTTACATGATACATAAGGCTGTAGTTTATTTTCTGTTGTTTGCTTATTTCATTTTCCAGGACAACTACATGATGAAAAGATGATGTTGCGGTGGAGGCCTGGTGCTGTAAAGCACAGACTTGCTTCATTTAAAGACTCAACATGAAAGAGTGAGGTATGTATTCATGAAAATTCAGAATGAATCCTCCAGGGCTCGGAACAACTGGATTCACATTGCAAAATGCTAAACCTTTGCAAACTGCTATCCAACACTTATCTAGAGGCCTTTTTATAGCAATATTCGAAGACTATCTGACTGAAAATGCTGATAAATATATTAATCTAAGCTCTGAATTATCAGTGTCTGTCCTTTTGGCTCCTAAGATATTACTTTGATTCTTGACTGTGTACTTTCCGTTAAAAACTTAAAATGTGTTTTGTCTGTATTTTTACAGTGGGAGAACCTGCCATCTGTGGCTACATACAAGATCTTATGTGATTGTCTAGAGGATTTTGGACAACAGAAGAATGATTCTGATGAGCACTCTTCTAAGATCATCAATAAAACTGCAGTCGTCAGAGGCCTCAGATTACAGGTTAATGTTTATCACCGTCTTATAATCAAGTCATGCATTTAGATGTACATGGATTTATTAAATTGGCCTAAATGAATATCAGAGTAGTAAGATTATTTATTTTTTTCATCAAAACTTAGGCCTGGAAAAAAATGTTGTCTGTGGCATCTGACTCTTTCCGAAACCGCCTCTTTCTTTTTGCTTCACACTTCCTCTAATTCCTCAGTGAAGGCTCCT